>CM071567.1:10865640-11274879 GCA_036426205.1 Ascaphus truei
ACATACATACATACATACAGTGGCAAGAAATGATATACCACAAAAAAATAAATACACATGTTAAAAAACCTTTTAAAAAAATTAACAAGTTAAATAAAATACATTTCTTTAATTCACTTACCATTACTTGACCCCACCGACTCCCGGTGAACAGCTCACGAACCAATCCACAAGGCACAGGAACCCATAAAATAAAAAACCATAAAAAATTAAACATTAAACTAAAAATCCAAATCAATCCACGGGTCTTCTAATTGTAATCCATCTTCATCTGTATTCTTCTTTCTTCTATCTTCTTCCGGGGTCTTTTCCCCGTCTGGTGCCACACCCTGGTCTCTAGTATACCATGTGACAGAGGCTTGGGGGAGAACGGATGTGATGTCATTGAAAGCCTGTCACATGGTACTAGATCCAATCAGAGTAGGGATAGACTTCCCACGCTCTGATTGGCTACCGTACCATGTCAGGACGGCCATGTTTCTTTTCATGATGTCATCTTAAAGGCAATTGAAGCAAAGCCATTCTGATTGGCTGTGCATTCATTGCCTTTAAGTGACGTCATAATTTTTTTTTATCGGCCAAAACACATGGTTTTCACGGCCCAATCAGGGCCGTGGGAACCATATGACGAAAATGTGACGTCATAGGCCTTTAAAAGCCTATGTCGTCTCATTTTGAAGCCAGCCGCCAAGGAGGAAGGACCTCCTACAGAAGAAAGAAGGCCAGGGCGTGGCACCAGACGGGGAGAAGACCCCGGAAGAAGAAAGAAGAATACAGATGAAGATGGATTACAATTAGAAGACCCGTGGATTGATTTGGATTTTTAGTTTAATGTTTATTTTGTTATGGTTTTCTATTTGGTGGGTTCCTGTGCCTGGTGGATTGGTTCGTGAGTAAGCTGTTCAACGGTAGTTGGTGGGGTCAAGTAATGGTAAGTGAACTAAAGAAATGTATTTTATTTAACTTGTTAATTTTTTTAAAAGGTTTTTTAACATGTGTATTTATTTTTTTGTGGTATATCATTTCTTGCCACTGTATGTATGTATGTATGTCTAGAGAGATATATACATACAGGGTAAGAAATGATGTTGTTTTAAAAGCTTGATTTGATGTGTTTTACATTAATTTGTCTATGCTGCTATGCTTCAATGTGTGTTTAAAGTATTTTAAAATTAGATAGATGTAATTGTTGATATTGTACGGTGTACTTGAGGTCAGGGTTAGCCTTGGTTTTCAATTTTGTATTCTTGTTGGTACTTATATTTTTTCACAGGCTAAATTGTTATGTTAAAGGCTTGCATTTGTTAATTGTTTAATTGTTAGGGATGGAATGTAAATTGTTTAGGGATGTCTTTAATGAATGGTAATTGATTTATGTTTACTGGATTGGTTTAAATTGTATACTTGTTGGGAGGTATCAGTATTTTGCTTGCAATGTTATTGTTAACATTAATTTGCAGAATGTATATGTGTATAGATTGTATGCATCATATATACAATGTAAATGCTATGTGTTGATTGGCATTTGAGGTATTTGTTTGGCAGTTGATGATTGTGATTGTAAGTTCAGTTAGAATTATTAAAGGAAATTAATTTTATTGTAGTGTGTCTGTATGGAGAAGTGTTATTTGGAGTACAGCATGTTTTTGATAACCCTTCCACATTTATTTGTATATTGGTTCATCATGTGTGTGTGTGTATATATACATCTCTCTCTCTCTCTCTCTCTCTGTATATATATATATTTTTTTGCATGATGAAGCCACTGTACAAATTCATGGGTTAAGGGTGGGTATCGGGCCAGTGTGGCTTAACCCCTTAATTACCTTTGCGGTTAATATCCGATATGGTGTTTAAGGGGTTAATTGATATCTGAATGTAATTGCAATGTATTGGCTTTGTTTTGGCTATGTATTTTGTGGGCAAGACAAGGATGTTGCTGGCAACGGAGACTTCATATTGATGAGGTCAGTAGTACTTTATTTATTTGAATATGCTAGTTAATGTTTTTAATAATGGGCAAATAATCTATTATCCCTATCTGGATAATAGTTATTTTGCAC
Organism: Ascaphus truei; assembly: GCA_036426205.1. Taxonomy (NCBI): domain Eukaryota; kingdom Metazoa; phylum Chordata; class Amphibia; order Anura; family Ascaphidae; genus Ascaphus; species Ascaphus truei. The sequence goes on from CM071567.1 coordinate 10,867,704, forward strand.
ATTATTGTGCTGTAGGTGTTGGGGGGGGGGGAGGAGTGTATGTATTGAATGTATTGAATGTATAGGCCAGGTTTATTTTTTTTACATTCAGGGTTTGTTCCGTGGTTCTGCGTGAGACCTCTGGAGACCACCTGCGGGTCTCCTCGGGTATCTCACGGGTATCAGGCTGGTGGTTCCACGGGTGACACATGCGGGGCTGAAGCGGTGGCCTCACATCTTTGGGGGCACCGCGGACCCGTAGTCTGCGGGGATGAAGCGGTGGTCCCACATCCATGGGGGCACCGCTGATCCATAGGTGCGGGGATAAAGCGGTGGTCCCACATCCGTGGGGGCACCGCGGACCCGTAGTGAGCACTCGTGAGTTCCCCAGACCCACGTGGGAACCACCCGAGGCCCCGCAGACACCTGTGGGTCTGACCCGGGGCTCCCAGACATCCTTGGGCCTACCGTGGGGACCCAATTGTGGCCCATGGTGACCCAAGGAGACCACCTGGAGGCCTGTTTGAGAAGGGCTGCTGGTACCCTGTAGGTCTGTCAGGTGCCCCGCCAGCCCACCGAGGACTCGCGTGTTATGAACCCTGTTTGTAAAAGGATAAATCTTGTATTTATGGGGGGGCACAGGGGGTGGGTAATGTATTTAATAAATAGAATGAAGTTTATTGTGTGTCACTGTATTTTTTTTATTGTGGGTACTGGGGGTGGGGGGGTGGGGTTCCCCAACGGTATGTGGTTGGCCTCCCTTGTGGGTAGTGGGTGTTAGGCCTCACGGGTGGGGGGTTAGTGTGGGAGGTATGTAGGCGTCCCGAGTGGTGGGTGAGGGTGGGTTAACCCCTTAATGACTGTAGCGGTTAATGACCGCTATGGTGATTAAGGGGTTAGAGGACATTACATTCGATGTTTTCATTTTTGTGTCTGTTTTGCAGCAGCGGAGGGGGCATGGGCAGGATGAAGAGGAGGATGGCCTTCATCGTGGCAGCCGGAGATGGGTGAGTGCTATATGTATTTAATGTATTTATTGTTGTTTATGTATTTCAAAAAAACAGTGGGTGTATGTTGTTTATTGCTATGTTTATTGGGGGCAAATATCCCCAATAAACATATTATTCTGCCTTAACCCCTTCATTGCCTGAGCGACTATCCGCTATGGTAATGAAGCAGCATTTATGTATTTTTAATAATATTGTGCGGGAGCAGGGGTCCCCTGAGCTGAACCGCATTGATTTGCGTCTCATAGACCCCCTGCTTCCCGAGTTACAGGCCCCGGTTTGGGGCATCGGTTGCAGTGTCGCCGCCATATTTATATCGGGCACGTCGCGTATGGGATGCTTTAAAGATGGCGGCACACTGCCACCCGATCACACATACCGGGGCCTGTAACTCGGGAAGCAGGGGGTCCCTGGTCTACAAAGCAATGCGGTTCAGCTCAGGGGATCCCCTGCTCACAGTACACTATTATTAAAAATACATTCATGCTGCTTCATTACCATAGCACATAGCCGCAAAGGTAAGGAATGATTGTTTATTGATATGGGTGTTTTACTGATAGTGTAGATGTGCATAGGGTCTCCGGAGCTGAACCGCTTTGGTTTTAGGTCCGGGGACCCCCTGCTTCCCGAGATACAGGCCCCTTTATGGGGTGCCGGTATCCCTCTGCTTTGTTTAAATTCCGCGGTCACGTGATCGGGACCTTGAAATGCAGAGGGATACCGGCACCTCATAAAGGGGCCTGTATCTCGGGAAGTCGGGGGTCCCCGGACCTGAAACCAATGCGGTTCAGCTCTGGAGACCCCCTGCACATGTACACTATCAGTAAAAGTTGTTTATAAATACTTTATTTTTTGCCAATGTTTGCCCTGAGAGAGCGGCTTGTCTCTCTCTGCTGCAAACATCTATCGGCACAAAAGGCGTATGGGAAGGCTTATCGGGAGCCAGGCTGTATCGCCACAGGCTCATCGGCAGTTTTGCTTTCGCAGTGATTCGGCAGGGATCGGCATGGATTCGGCCCTTACTGAATACTGCGAGGGCAAATCGGCAAAAAAAGGCCTATCGGCAACCCTTGCCAAAAAGATTTTATCGGGACTTACTGCATGAGGCCCTAAGTGCTGTAAAATTAGAGATGTGTGATTTATTTGCGAACATTCTAATTTACAGTGAATATGGCGTTTATTCAGATGTGCGAATATTGGCTGAGTGATTTGAAAAAAGTTTGAATGTATGCCATGCCGCCAAAAACCACGATCCATCCAGAACTTCTAGATCTTTAAATATGAACTTACTGTAGCTGTAGAAGAAGAGGGAGTATTTTTTTTAATATACTTTGCTTAGCCTATCAACATATATTACAGGTGTCTCTCTATTTGTTGCATGCAAGGATATACTGTACATAGTCTCTCTAAAAAAATTATTATTATTTTTTTTTTTATATATATAGCTAGAGTGCTACTGTAAGTGCTATATGTATCCCTTCAAACAACATGTGTGAGACAAATGGGCACCCATGAGATACAGCTGCAGCGGCCGTTATTCGAACACTTCACTCGTTGTGTACATCGGAATAACGATGTCATGGGATCTCTTCCAACCTTACCACCTTAAGACGCGAGTGCGGCGAGTGCGGCGAGTGCGGCGAGTGCAGAAAATGGCATTTTAATGTTCTGGTTTTTAACACCTTAAATTGACACAGTAGCACAGTACTGTACACATTGCAATTCATTTATTTCATTGCACCCAAAGAAAGAGAATCCATGAAATTCAAACAAAGCAATCGCGATAAGCGCGGGTGCTTGGGGTGATTGGCCGCATTCATGCCACGTAGAGTACAGAAGCGCACACGAAATCGGCGCTGTGATTTGTTCGAATAACGGCCGCTGCAGCTGTACATGGAAAATATGCTAATAGCAGTCATTAGCATGTAAAATTCACATGTTTCTCAGGTGTCTCTCAACATGTTGTTTGATGGATATATATGTATACAGTATAGCACTTGGAACACTTTAAAAAAGTCCTATGACTTACACGGTACATCACATTCTTGTTTTAAGGGGGGAGATAATGTGAACCACGATTTATGGAGCGGTATCCTCCAATTCCATTCACATCCTGGGCGGCCTGCCTGCAATCACCTCGTAACAATGCTTTACAATGCTCAGGCACTACATATCTCAAAGAAAAAGAAAAACAGCGCATGATCTCATAGTGTAGTATTGTAAAATATATTGTTATTAAAAATCAGCAGGTAAGTATTACACGTACATCAGAGTAAAGATAAAAGAGCAAGACATGTTAGGGATATGTTACCACAAACTGCAACTTCCACACTGGTCATCCGATCATGCTGGGTGTGACAGAGTCACTGACTCAGTAAGCTGGAATGGAGGATGTGTGTACTTTCCAGCACTAAAGCAGTTAACCTACAGTTGGAGATCAGCATACACCTGCAGCCTAATTAAGCAGGAGGCCTGAGAGACTGCAGGTTTAAAAGCAGGATGTGACTCACACACAAAAAGAGTTGTTTTTTCCCCAGGAGGGTGGAGAGAACTCTCCCGGCCAGGAAGCCGTAGCTGTTGCTCTGGTCCCCCAGTCCTGCGAGGAGCTTTGCTGCTGGGACCAGCTGGGACCCCAACCCAGGATAAAGATTAGATAAAGATTGCTGCGAGCTGGACACAGCCTGCTCCCCGGAACCGTGTTCTTGTTTGCTACTGGAGCTGCAACAGATAAGACTTTATTATTATACTTATTGGTTATACTTTGTGTAGCATATGTTTTGGGCATAACCAGATTAGCTGGCTGCCCTGTTAGTAAGGGCTCAAGAAGTGTTAGTTTCCCTAACTGGAATAGGCTTTAATTTCTAGGAAGTAGTTTTTTAAAGGGACAGTGCACCCGTACTTTATTTTTGCTGTGGCTAATAAACCACTATAGTTTAACATTTCCCAACGTGTCTAGTGTCTTACTGACCCCGCCGCGAGGCCGTCCTGCCACATGGGATATGCCAAGTATTATGTCCAGGATCTCTTATCCATTGAGACACCGACTCCTATCGGTAGTCTCCTCGGTCCTGGTCTCTTAGGCGTCCCGCTAGGTGTGTATCGTTAGGTAGTCTCTTTGCACTAGCAGGAAGCACCTGTCACACATGGTAGAGTTCCATCAAGCACCAATGATGTTTGACAACTCCCGTCTCTCGTATAACGACTCGTATGTAGAGAGAGTATTGAAATGTCCTTTATCCAAAGTGCTACATGAAGCAAAGTGCTGATGTGTAAAAATATCATGGAACATGCACTGAAATGGACGAATTTTGCCTCCATTCAAACGCGTTTCTTCAGTATCAGCTGACTTCTTTAGGGAAACTTCCATTAACATCCTGGGTGGCCTGCCTGCAACCACCTGGTATCAATGTTTTACAACGCTAAGGCACTACATATATCAGTTGGAACACCATATTTCCATCTCCACTGAATTGCCTTGCAACTAGTGAATCTTTATTTCTGGTCCTTACTGTATGTGGCTTTTGTGTTTATAGAGCTATTTCAACAAAGTTTTTATTTTTTATTTTCTTGCATAGATCATGCCATATGAACCACAAGCTTAGTAATTGCAGGTAGCAACATTTTGTAAGCAGCTCTTCTGACAAGTTAACCCTTTGAGGGCCATAAAACAGGCAGCATATGTGTGCTACTGGTCTTTTGCCACGTAACCCTTTGATATCTTTGAGCAGCAATCAGGTTGCAGGCAGGTCGCCCAGAATGTGAATGAAATTGGAGAATAAAGCTCCATAGATCTTGGTTAACATGATGTCCCCCTAAAAACAAGAATGTGACATACCCTGAAAGTCAAAGGACACCTTACATTGCTCGTCCTTATGATGTATAGGGTACGTTCAAATGTTGGCAAATAAATCACACATCTGTAATTTTAAAGCATTTAATGTTTCTGTGACAAAAAGGGCAGCAGCAGGATGGTTAAAATAAAGGTTATGCCCTGTCCTGCTGTCCCTTATTTTGGGGACTGGAACAACCTGGAAATGTATTTTCTAAAATCATGTGACATTGTTCAATGTATTGTGTTTGAAAGTAGCTGTACTCTGTATGTTATGCTTTTACACATGTGGGGCTGCAGTACCACCTTGCTGGAGATGGGGGCAAGGTCAGACACCACTCTCTCCCTGAGAATTAGTTCTTTGTTTCACCCTGCTGGACAATGTATTTCCCAAGGCTTTGGAGGGGAGAGGGATGACATATAAAAAAGGGCACGTAGGCCTCCTTTTCCGATCAGTTTGTCAGAACTGGGAGGGTTAGATGGAAAGGGCAGAGTATGGGGAAGATTTTGACCAAAGGACTTCCGATAATTTTGTTCCTGGCCCAGAAGCAGAGTCATTTCGTAAACCGACAAAATAGACCTTTTAAATCCGCCCTCGTGGAACTCTGACCCCAATCTCTTCATCTGGCAAATGGCCACCATAGGCACTTCTGTAATTTCCCGCTCTACGTGACGTCACAATCGTCAAACGGCTTGTGTAACCACGCCCCTCTGTTCTCTGATTGGCCCGTTTGTTCTTCCCACCGCTCTGTGATTGGATGAACGCCATTTCTCCATAGGTCTGAGGGGGAAATCTACCATTGCCAGTCCATTCCAGACTGTCAGATATTGCTCGGGGGTAGATGTCATTAATAGAACTACAGTTTCCAGAAGGCAGCACTCATAAGGACTTGAATCAAATAGTGATAATTATTTATCTGATCAATGTTTTGGTCCTCCACTTGAACCTTCAGCAGGAACCACAACATCTGCTACAGCTGTATGTAGGTTTTCCATAGGTTACACCTACACTGTGAAATAAACTTTTTCGCGTTAAGTTCCTATAGAAATTATACAATTCAATATTACTTTTAAAGATTGGCACAAACAACAGTCCTCAGTTGATCAGATCCTTTACTGAAGCAAACAGTACTGACAGTATATGAGATGTTGAAAATTAGTAAGTCTCTTTCATACTGGAGATGCAAATCAGAACAAATAACTCTTCCTCCTCCAGCCTCTTCATCTTTCTTTTCTTGAAGAAAGAGCCTCCTTGTGGCCACTATCGGTATCGGTACAAATAAAATAACGAGATGAAGTTGAGAAGTCCAGTGCACCTGCATCAATCTCAAGGGTACTTTTTTCATCTGCCACCTCTTCCCAGCAAACTGTCACTCTGCTGCTGTTGCTGCCTCCTTTTATCTTTTTAATACTAAACTTGATCATTCTTAGACGGTCAAATGTTGGGGGTGAATTTGAATTCCCAGCGGACCGGCCGGTTCCTTTTGTCCGCGGATTTCCTCGGATCAATCTCAAAAAGCGCGATTCAAGTTTCGCAGATTTTTTTATTCTTATTACCAATAATTTCCGCGGATTTCGAAACCCGTGGACGAATTTTCAGAATCGAATCCTTGGATTCAGCAATCAGTTGGCGCTTAAGAATCCGCCAACGGATTGCTGAATCCACAGATTGGATTCTACAAATCTGTCAACGGATTGTATCCAATAGCAGATTCTGATGAATCCGCGCAGATTAAAACCGACCAAATCAGTCTGCGAATTTTACACCGCAAAATGGATTTTGCAGGGAAAATGCTAGAACATCCGGGAAACGTATTTGGACAGATTCACCCATGTCTAGTCATACTCATGGTCATAGTGACCCAATAGTATATTTCTCATTTCATTTTTTAATAGATCTTTCTTTCACTTTCTGATTTTTTAAATTTATTTCTTGGAAACTGGATTTACATTTAAATCTTAGCTATTTCATTGTAATAAAACATTTTTAGTCACATCTTGAGAATCAATATGTAATACTTCTATTGTTCAAAGAATAAGATTAAGCCTTCATGTATTTAAGATCTTTTAACATTTCTCAAGAAACTGTTGATTATTGCTGCACATAATTGGGTTCATGTGGATTTAAAAAAAATCCTGGCATTGTAATATCCCTCAGATATTCTACAAGTGTAGAACAGTGAAGTTTCAAACTGGTCTATTTCCATTGGAGATATTAAAAATCTCGTTAGTTGTACAGTATCAGTCCGTATATTACTGAATGGAAATTGTTCTACATGTCTCAGGATTCCCTCTCAGTCAGCTTGTGAATATGCCAGTCTGTCAGCACGTCTGATGGTTGTAGCTCTTATATCATGAAAATACATATTTGAGGTGTTTTTAGTCACCTGACAGTTCCTCAATCATAACAGTTCAAAGATCTGACAAGCACTCACAATTTCAGTAATTGATGTATCTTCGCAGTGTTCAGGTTCGTGGCTCCTGCTGTCTTCAGTCAACCTCAGCATAAATAGTATAATTAAAACTGGACCAGCACCCATGGGGGTAGAAAATACTCCTTTATCTTTTATCATAACAGGATCATATATTATTGTTAAAGAATCCAAAAACCTAGTAGATTCGTTTTCATTCCATATATTCCGTAATATGTACAGTAGCACGATATTTCAGATTCTCATTCAGATTTTAATAAAAGACTGGAGATGTATCCAAAGTTAATCCAAATGCAACATCTACAAACAGCTCTCCATAATCCGTAAAAATGACTTCTCCTAGTTCCAGAACTTGTATACAGTGGTAGTGCAGAGAAAGAAAATGTACAGTATATCAGTTTATCAACATACAGTATACACAGTCTCGTGGAATGTAGAGTTCAAGTAAAAGCATGAAAGTGACAGTGCATCTTGCAATATGTCATGTCAGTATTTTTTAATTGTCTCATCATGTTTGCACTATAAACAAAATATATAGCAAAGTATACAGGGTACCTATTCTTAAGCATGCTCCTTGCCTTTTTGTCATGTAATAGTTATCCCCCTTTCTAGTCACTAACCCAACTCTAGCAAAATACCCCTTTGGTTACAATCATCTTCCCTGCCTACCCACTTATATCAACTCTGGCCTTTCCATGTACAGATATAGCAGACATTATTGCACTCGCTGGTATGTTGCTGTGGGACATAAACAACATGGCAGTAGGATAAACATCCATTGTCTTGAATCTGCCACGTGCAAAAGGGAACGGGACTTACACACTATTTCACCGTCGGGAGCACGTCAGCAGTCCTAACAATGTCTGCTACATCTGTAGTCAGCAACTCTGACTGCTCTATAGCATTAAGGACTCTTTATCCCAGAGAAATTACATTTGTAATTCCACATTTCAACACATCCATGTCAGTTTTTTGGCCTGTAGTTATATTTATTTATGTACATACTAAGATTTAATATTACAGGATGGCTTTTCCTTTCTAATCAAAACCATAATGAATGTGACTAATAATATTACTACATCTGTATGTGACTCATGTTTGTATTTATTTTATTTCTATAGATAGCATATCTTGAATAAGGATGATATTTAAGGACATACAGTACACTTGTTTATCCGCTCTGTAAAAATGTAATGTACTGCAAGGTGTACATTTGGTGATCTGGTTATCAAAAGAATTGGAGAGATTCCGCCTTGCCACTCACACATCCACTGCTGCCTCTGATCGTGGTTGTGAAGGTGAGGGGGTAACCAGGCTCACTAATAAAGGTCAAGCCCACTTGGTTGCCCCTGAGTCATGTTGTGGGGTCCTAGAGTGTCAGCTCTTGGGCATTATTGTTGTATATGTACTGCCATGCATTGTATGAAAAATGTGACAATAAAGAATGTATGTGTGTTTTGCCTTTCCAGGCATGCCAGCAAGCAGAGATTGCTAGGCTATGAGTTTCAGGGTGGGTTTTGCGGTGAAAGTCTTGTCAGATTGTGGCTATGTAGCGGGGTTCCAGAGTTACTTGATACCTCTACAAGGTTAGCCAGGAATCAGGTCAGATTCTCGGATACCTTGAAGCACAATGCTCTGGTCAAAATCCTTCCCTGAAAACGTTCTTGTAGCTCACCGCCAGGAGTCCCTGCTTCAGCACAGACCAGAAAGGTAAAAAGGGGCATAGGGATTTGTGTATCCCGGGTATAGTCAGGGGTCCCTTGTTTAGGGGGAGTCCCCCAGAGTATATGCCCCAAACCGATAGACCCGGTATAGGGGTTCAGGGTGTCTCCAACCATGTATAAGGTTGCGGGAGTAAAATTATTTCTAAGTCTATCTTCGGTACAATTGAAGCAACCCTGAAAATGAACCTAAGCAATTTTTGAAGCAACTTTTTATTAAAATTTCCTCTAGGAAGGTCAAGGAGCTTTGAAAATGAACGTGCGCATCTTTTCAGTAGATCCTAAAGGATGAGGGACTTAGAAGAAGTTTGCAAGATTTTTATTAACATGGTGTTTAACGGTGTATAACAGTGTATATGTGTATGCCCTGTATATGAACTGGGGAATTTTCTTCTGGGAGAGACCAGATGGCCACCAGACTTGGTGCCACCGTGTCTGCACGGGTCCCGGACTTGAAAGTCTCAGAGATGAGAAGGTGTTAGAGCGGGCGGAGTACCGGAGTTACACTCAAGTACCCACATCCTGACATTAATAAGGGCTATTCGGCAACCATTTGCCCAGCCCAGACTCTGAGGAGCCTGGCACAACAGAGGGTTCAATATGCTAAGTGGCAGGGGTGCCAGGTTGGTGCATGCCCCTTAGCAGAATTGAAATCAGTGCCCTCTCGGCTTCAGAGTACCGGCAAAACTGTGATAGGCTGGTAGAAATATTCCCTCGTGCTGAATGGCTATAGTGGTTTGTGAATGGGACTGAAAATCCTATAAGAAACCTAGCAGCCAATCAGGTTGTCAGATTCTAAGTACCAAGACAGCAGCGGCAGATTTGAACTGACCAAAAGATGCTCTGAGCGAAATAGACATGACACGGCTTCAGAAATTTCAAGGCAAGAAATGTTCTAAGTCCCACTTTTCATGGGGCCAAATTCTGAAAAGGGACATAGCGTTTGTGGCTGGAACTACATGCTGAAAAGAGTACCAGGACATTTGGTACTCTCTCCCGGTCCTGCGATTTCAGCACCTCCAGAGTGGAAGAGTGGTGGTGTCAGGAACTGCATGCAGAATTGAGTTCCAGGACTTGTGCGGTTACATCCCGGTCTTTGAAAGGACGTGTAAAGACTTTTTTTTACTCCTTGGTTTTGCTCATTGATATGATCCCGGTATTAAGGTGTTAAAAGACCTGTCTGCCGTGACAGTGGTGGATTGCCGGCATGTTAAGGTCACATTGATTTTTCTTTCAATTTTTCGATATGTGAGATGGACAGTAGTTAATGTGTTTCCAATCATTGTACAACTAGTACTTCTACTTCTACAAGTATATTTAGAAAGTACTTTTACATTTTTACCTCCATTCCCCCTTTTTTTTACTAGTTATATGATGGGAATACTGTATATGCTGAAGTAACAGTTTTGTTATAGCTAAATTAAAGAATTACCAGATTCGTTTTGGATCCAACGGAATCCGCTCTGGAAGTAGCGTTGGATAGTGAAACCGTTGTAAAATGAATCTCATGTTAATCAGTGGCGGTGAGCATTGGACAACTCATTCAGGCATTCCGTTGTAGAAAAAATATCCACAGGGTTGCATTGTAAAGCGTTGGATATGCCATTCGTTGTAAAGTGAAATGTTGGATAGCGAGGACTACCTGTATTTGTAGGCTCACTGATGTGCCCTCTTTGTTCTATGATCACCATTTACACTTATGCATGATGGGACACTATGGATCCTTTTGGGTTTGCAAACCCTGCCTCTTTGGTTAATTGCTTACATCTTTTGTGAAACTCTGTATTTTGAATATGATGATTTTGTTTGTGTTGGCATAACACACTTTACTGGTATCTCTTGCACAGAAAAGGCCCTGAACATGTAATCATTTTGTATCAGATTATTTAATCTGTTGTTTATTTTTCTCTTTGTGACTAGATATTATTTACTGTTCTTCCTCAAATAGTTGTGAAAATTACATACAGTACTGTACCTACATTTTATGTACTTCAATAAATGGTCAACCTCAATGCATTATGTGGTTTATTCTTTAAAACTTTTTAAGTGTTTCTTGATTTTTTAAAGTCTAAGGTGACTACTGATCATGGTACGATCAGCGCCTTGGATTTACCTAATGGGCAGTAATGATCAGGCATTCCCAACCTTCATGACCCCTAGTCCACATGTCAGAAGTGAGGTTTACTCTCCTGCTCTCTGGCTGTGCAAAATACTTTTTAAGCAATACAACAACTTGTTTGAACTGTTTGGGAAGCACCTTGTTAAAGAGTACACTTTACTACTGACGTGGAGTAGTGGTCATGGAGCTTGGAAATGCCTGACCGTTACTTCCCATTAGTTGTGTTTTACTCTCTCTAATAATACTATTAAACAGCAAAAGGGGAAAGTCTTTCAGTAGCAACAGTATCATGTTCCATAGATATGCTACAAATTTTTTTAACAAAAAAGCCCACACAGCTTCCTATGTCTTAGCAAAATTACACTGTGATATTGCAGGGCAAGCTCCAAAGGGACTTGATCCAACATCATTGCAGCAATAAAAAAGGGAACATGATACACATTTCTTCTTTTGCACACATACTGACTAAATAGGTACTCGTTTCCTAGGTCAATACAGAGTTTTTGTTCCATTTTTCTAAACATACTGCATGTGCTCAGGTCAGCAGATCCTACACAGCCATAATGTCCTGTATAGGCTGAAAGAGATTAGCAACCTGCTTCATTACAAGCTAAAAATGGAGGTGCCTACCCACTGCAATTCAACATTATATTATATACAGTACCATATGATTGTAAGCTCCTCGGAGCAGGGACTCCTCTTCCTTAATGTTACTTTTATATCTGAAACACTTATTTCCATGTGTAATTGTTGGGCCATTACTAAGCTCTAAGATTCCCCTTGAACCATAATAAGTTCCATAAATATTCATAAAGTCAAATTGTAGTCTCAGCAACAGCTGTAATTTGCAGGTAAGTAGGTATTGTGATATACAGGTAAAGTCCAGTGTGGGTTAAATTGAAGAGACGGAGAGATATATAGGGATGAGATGTGTATTGATACACTATCTCTAAGCTGCAACACTTGGTGGGGGGATATGCACAACAGAGGAAAAGTATCAAATTACCTCTGAAGCCCCCTCTCCGAATGTAGTGTTGATCGTAGCCTCCCTGTTCCTCCGTTAGCGCGGTGCAGAGTATGGCAGCTCTGTGTAAAGCACCGTCTCCCCCACATCGGGGGAAATCGAATCCTGTGTGATGTGCACCTGCACGGCTGCTGCGCGTCATACCTGTTATTTATATTATTGGTTATTTATATGATTACATTACAACGTGTATTACTACTGTGAAGCGCTATGTACATTTATGGCACTATATAAATAAAGACATACAATACAATATGCTCAAATGGCAGAAGAAGGCGATGAATAATTATTTCATAGAGCATGCTACGCAGCTGGATGGGGTGTATATTTTGTTTAATAAATATTTGTTATTTGTATTTGTGAATAGAAGATATCCAGCACTCCAATGCTCAAGGTAGTAACAGCTGGTGCTTTTGCCATATAAATTAACAGTATGCAATACCAGTGGTGACCTGGTAAAAAGGCAACAGAACTCAGTAATTCAAAAAAGACTTACAGTATATTAGTATAAAGCAATACTTGCACATGTATCAGACGTTTCGATCCCAGAACGGTACATTTATCAAGGGGGGTGCCTTGTGTTTGTATTTGGTAATTAAAAAGTAATGCACAAAAGCTCAGGAAAATCCAGGTAATATCACTCAGCATAGAGTACATACGGTACAGGTGTTAGTGACTTAGGTGGTTCTACATCAGTGGAGCTTACAGTACAGTATGTACAATATTAAAAGGAATTTTGCTCTATTGTTCCGTGTTTTTCTGAGCTCTACGTTGATATTGTCAGAGGGTGTTTTTGTGAGTCCTTTGGAAAGAGTTGTAAAAGAAAAAAAACCAGTCAGTTTCAGATTTTGTTAGTGGTCTGGGTGGAATTGTCATAAGGTATTTTGATTTCATGGAAAGCGGTGAAGACTATTATACAATAGGTTGTATGGTACTCAGATATATGAGAGGGCATTAGACATGTTTAGAAATGCCTTAGACAAGCAAATTAAAAGGCTGTGTTTGGAGGAGGCTGCCAAATTCAATTTGAGACTTGAAATGACTTTTGGCACTGGTGTGGGGACCATTTTAGAAGCTGGTTAATTTGGAATTATGGGTGGATTAGAGCCCGTTTTTGGGGATCTTTTGGGTAAGCGACCTAAATTCTTGGCTGCGAGACTTGTCCTAAGCCTACCTTTGTTTTTTTTGTTTGTTACATATTAGTTATGGGCCAGAAAGCAAGAGGTTTGGTAGTTATGAGTGGCAAGGTTGTTGATGTTTAGTTGTATCATGTACAAAAATAAATAAATTCATGTTGTGGCATTTACCACCATAATGTTGTCCATTTCTAATAGGTTTAGTCATAGGAGCCTGAAGACGGACGTTCACAGAGGTACACAATTGGAGACTTTTATAAGGTGAAATTATAATAAGGCTTTATTGTGCCTTTTCTTTTTCATCAGGAAATCCATTCAAACACAGGGGGGGGGGGGGGAACAAAGCTTCTATTCACTTGGGAATATTTCTAGTGAAATCCTATGCAATTCACAACTCCTAGTTAAGCATGTCTCCCAGCCCCAAACACATAGCATGACATAAGCAGATATAAGAAGTCTCTTAAGAATGAAAGTCTTATCTGTTAGCTGCTGTAGAGTAAGCTTCTCTGCTCTCCTGGAACCGCACTTGTGCGTGCACAGAAAATGTCAGCATCCAGGTCTAGAAGTCATATTTGTCAGCTGCAGAGGTCTGTGTTCTCTTGGTCAGTCTCTCCTGGGAGACTCAAGAACCACTGCTCTGTCTCCAAAGTTCAGCTCTCAGTCAGAGCTAAGGAGTCACTTCCTGTCTCAACAGACAGGCTTTTGTAAGCAATCTAAATCAGGCAGGTGGTGTTTATTAATTGACTACCAGCAGTTAACCACCACACTGCTGGATTAAAGGCACATTACTTGAACAGGGATTACTCCCCTGTTACATACCTGCCCTGTTTGTGGGAAGCTCGGGCTTGCCACGGCCAAAGCCCATCCTTCCACTCTCATTCTAGATATCTCTGTGACTTGAATGAGAGTGGATGGAGGAAGAGAACACTCAGTCCTGCTGGGATTGGAGCCCTTTCTCTAGTTTATTCGTGTCTCCTCCTGAAGGTGCTTGAGATCAGCACCCCTCAGTCGCTCGAGGAGGACTTTTTCCAAGTATAGTCTTTTTTCTACGTGCGCGGTCATGAGATTTCCCTCACGTCGGGTGCTCGTCTTATTGTAGGCATACTGTATGGCAGCAGTTGCAGAGCGTTTAAAAACAGCCCCTTTTAGATTAAGTTGCAATTCCACACCCACTTCCAGAGAATGTCCCATCTTTTCAGCTTCATCAGCTAAGGATTCTTCTGGTTTTAATTCAGCACGTGTACCTTCTTTTGTTGCCTGCTGGGTGGCTGAAGGTTTTGCTAGTGCTTGTTTAGGTGGTTCAAATTTTGCAACCTTGTCTTTTAGATGAGCGGTATTCCCAGCTCTCACTGTACCCTTGTCTTCATTGGTTTTTGTAGCCATGGGATACTGACTCTTAGTCAGGGTCAATACTTGTCCTTGTAGGAATGTAATCTCATCCACGAGAGATCCCTGTTTTTTGAGTGCGTCTTGCAAGTCTCTTCTCAGGGAATTTGTCTGCATGCTTTGCTTTCTCTGAGCTTGCTTCCACATTTTTATTGCATTGTGAAGCACTATGAACTTCTTTGCTTGGGCCACAGTTACTTGTTTCAGTTTCTGGACCTTCTTGTGCTCCCTTTTGTGCCGCGTCACCTGGGTTCTAAGCTTGGCTTTTAGCGTTGCTTTGGTGATGCTCAGGGTAGCCTTCAGTTTCTCATGCTGCTTTGCGGGGACATACTGGGTCATCAGACGTTCCTGCAGCACTTGAATTTCTTTAACAGCCTGCAGATTGTTATCCTGCAGAGTTCGCTGCTTCTCCTCTGCCTTCTCAAGGTGTGTATGCAGACCTTGCAGTTGGTTCTGCAGTCGGTGCTCTGCTTCAAACTTCTCACCTTCCAAAAGTCTATTTATTTCTTTAAGCTCGTGCAGCTTTTCATTTTTTTCCTTGACGTCGTTTGTCAAATAAAAATTTTCTTCTTTGAGTTTTACGTTTTTTATTTGTAATCTTAAATGTTCTCCTTTTTCAATCTCTGTATTATTCAGGGCCTCTTTTCAGTCCTCCTTCCATTTACGCACTTCTGCTTTAAGACTGACAGTCTCCTGGCGTGAGCAATCCTTCTCTAGGTTGAGGGTCTGAAGCTCCTTCTGGGAGACTTGGAGATTTGTATTAAGATTGGCAATAGTTTCTTTAGCAATGTCCAGCTCCTCAGTGAGACTGTGTAGTTCCTTTCTGGAAACTTCCAGGTCTGTGCGGCAGCTGTTGGTCTCATGATGTGAGGCATCCAGTGCTCTGCGGAGTGTCTGAACCTCTTTCTGAGATACGTCCACCTCTATCCGGACACTGTTGACCTCCTGTTGTGAGGCATTCAGCTCTATGCGAAGAGTGGGAACCTCTTGCTGGAAGACTGTCATCTGCTTTAGTGCCTCCTCATACTTCCGCTTCAGCTGAGTCATCATTTTATCAGATTGGCTCTGCTTTTCATCCATGGCGGAAATAGTAGCATTTGCAGTATCTAGCTCAGTCTTGAGATCGTCCATTTCTGTCCCAGATTCAGAGTATATTACGAGCACCGTCATTTGTAACTCAGCATTATCTGCTCTCTCAAGTTTCAATTGTTCTCGAAGTAGATCACAGTCACGCCTGGCAATTTTCAGGGTGTCTTCAGGGCTGGTCAAGGGATCGTCACTCACTGGTTCCGGCTCCGCTTCCCTGGGATGACTGGTTGAGGGTTCCTCACTGTTGGCACCGGACAGACACTTCTTTGGGGTACACGACTTCTGCCTTGGGCCCTCTGGATATTCGGTTAACCGCGGGACGAATTCTCCATTTTCTCTAGGCTGCAGGGCAACTCGGTCCCCCTTTTTCTCCACAGGATCTGCGGACGTGTCTGTTCCTTCCACGGTAAGTGAAGAATCGCTTTTCTTTTTCCGCCTTTTTATTTTGGATGACTCCGTCCCATCAGGAATTCTGGGGTCTCCTTTATTTTAAATTTTAGCAGCGTCACTGGATCCACCCGGCTTTTCTTGCAACTGTAATAGCTGACAGAAATATTCGGTGATCCACTGCTCCCGCTCTGTCTCCTGCTGATCATATTTGTCATCAAAGGGAGCGGTCTTTTCTGTTCGTGCCGAGTTCAGGCACCCCCACTATTCTTGGGGTGTTTTGTGGGTGTGACTCGGTTTGGGTTCCCCGTAAGAGATGTCTTCCCCTTTATTGGACTGGAAGGGCCACTCTTCCGTGGGGTAGAGTTCATTACAGGAATGCTGCATCTTGTCCTCCATTTTTAGGCTATCAGGTGTAATTTTCTTCCTGACCTCAGGAGGTGCTATTGCAGCTGTTGCCACTGTATTTGCTAGAACTCCCAATTGTGGTAGTCCTACAGGTGGGCATACCCTGCTTGTAGAGGTCATAGCTCTCACACAGGCATCTCTGTAGACTTTTCTTTCTTGGGTAATTTTTTACAATATCAGCAGTACTGTGCATGCATTTTCTCTTATCAGGTATACAAGATGTGCAGTTGCTAGGTAAAAACATCTACTTGCTTTACACCATTTACTTGCTAGGTATAATCTCTCATTAGGTATGCTGAATGTGTAGTTACTAGGAAACAACTTCTGTTTGCTTTACACCATTTACTTGCTAGGTGCGATCCCTCTGCTTCAGCAACTGAATTTGTTTTTTTTTCTGTGTTCAGTAATTTTCAGTCTCATCTTTGGGTATTATGGCATTCACACTTCACCCGTTGGGTGTCTGTTTTTGCTCCCAAGATATATATAGTCAGACTTTTTTTTACTTGCAAAAAAAACAACATTCTTTGCAGTGGACTATTTCTTTCATTCCCGGCAGGGTGACTTAACACTCAGCAATTGGCTTTGAAAAACCTTTTACACAGTTCAGTAATCCCTTTTTCCCCTATAGGGGAATTTTACACTCAGCATTTGTTTGCTAAAAATTCCCCTGCTTCAGCACAGTCTTGTATCAATTTTCACACTTTTCTGCATATACTCCATTCACAGCTGGCACCCTATGCGGTGTGGCAACCTTTATTTGCAAAATCAGTACCACTCATGGGTCACCATCTGTATTCACTGCTTCAGCGAAACTTTTTGAAAACAACAAACACCTATCCCTTTTTAAGGGCTGACTCACTTCTTGAACCCTGACTATGGCTGGAAGGCAAAACCCCTATTTCAATGACCATATTACACTTTGTGATAGGCAAATAAGGTTTAGTTGTTTCAGTGGTGTATATCCCTTTAACTCTGATCTCTGCTGCATGAGGTTTTTTTTTCTAAGTTGCTCAGACTTGTTTGTAGGCAAAAAGCATAACAAAAAAATTTCACAGAAAAAATCTCCGGTCCTTTTTAACTTCAAAGACTCCTCTCATCTCACTTCGGACAACATATGTAGACGGTCGTTCACAGAGGTACACAATTGGAGACTTTTATAAGGTGAAATTATAATAAGGCTTTATTGTGCCTTTTCCTTTTCATCAGAAAATCCATCCAAACACAGGGGGGGGGGGGACAAAGCTTCTATTCACTTGGGAGTATTTCTAGTGAAATCCTATGCAATTCACAACACCTAGTTAAGCATGTCTCCCAGCCCCAAACACATAGCATGACATAAGCAGATATAAGAAGTCTCTTAAGAATGAAAGTCTTATCTGTTAGCTGCTGTAGAGTAAGCTTCTCTGCTCTCCTGGAACCGCACCCGTGCGGTGCATGCACAGAAAATGTCAGCATCCAGGTTTAGAAGTCTTAATTGTCAGCTCCAGAGATCTGTGTTCTCTTTGTCAGTCTCTCCTGGGAGACTCAAGAACCACTGCTCTGTCTCCAAAGTTCAGCTCTCAGTCAGAGCTAAGGAATCACTTCCTGTCTCAACAGACAGGCTTTTGTAAGCAATCTAAATCAGGCAGGTGGTGTTTATTAATTAACTACCAGCAGTTAACCACCACACTGCTAGATTAAAGGCACATTACTTGAACAGGGATTACTCCCCTGTTACAGAGCCCAAACCAAAAAGTGGGGGGTATGTTTTAATCTTGGGGTCAACCCTCATCCCAGGTATATAGTGGGACCTCCTCATTGGGTATTAGGCTACTGGGGGAGGGAACAGGGTATGAAGTTTTTTTGTTTATCCAGGTTTTATCTGGCATTGTCATGTTTTTATTTAGGGTTCTATAGCTTTCTTCCGCTTTCTTCCACTTTCTTCATGAAGCATATATAGGGGTTTTGTAGGAGCTCGAATGCTATGTCCCTTCATATCCATTCACATATGCAGAGGTAACCATACAGGGGAAATATAATGATTAAGGATACAGTTCTCAAGTTCCAATGTAACATGAATTGACACATTAATCCCTGAAAATATAGGTGAGGATCTGATCCATTCTCCTCTCCTTAGGGAATTCCATGAAATATAAGAGTACTCACTGTTGGTTCCCTGCAGGTCCTCAAGCGTGCAGCCACGTCCAAGATCCAAGAATGTGAAAAGTGTAGTGTGTGGTGCACAGCGGCAAGAACAGGTCATGTGGCAATAAAAAATGATGTATATTCAAGCTGCTTTAAATAACGGTAAAGAGTACAACCTTCCTACGCGTTTCGTGCTGTTGGCACTTTATCAAGGAGTTACCTGATGTTAAAACAACAAACAATTTATACGCAACCTAATGACAGAGAAATTTGCGCCAAAAAATTGAAATCTTACCTATGATGCACTGTGTTTCTGGCTACACCAATCCCATGAGCTCGTCTGTCCGTAAGGGGCAGAGCTCTGCTTGCGTAACCAGGACGCTTGGCGGCCGCCCTCTGCCTAACAATGGAAGCCGCCGTCATATGCGTCCTGTCCCACGAGCACAGCCCACCCCAAACCCACTGGAAGCGCATGCGCGGGTCATTGAGAAATACCTGGAGACACAGTGTAGAAATCTGGCATAAAGGTGGGAATGGAGGCATCAGTACATACCACCCCCTGTGCGATGCAGGTGCCTTCAGCCAATGAATGGTGAATACACCAGCTACATCACGAGGCTCGGGTGCACTCTACTCCCATCTCTCCCACTAAAACCACCCCACTGCATCCACACCCACAACATAAAACTATGTTATGGTCACCCATAATTCTGTATCTTCTAAGATAACATATGAATATAAACACATGAAAATGGGATGAAAGACTAAACAAAACAAAACAAAACATTGGGTACAGATTGTGTAATCCTATCCCCTTCTAGCTCTGCACCAATTGTTTGGTTTTGTTTTGTTTAGTCTTTCATCCCATAAACATCATTTTTTATTGCCACATGACCTGTTCTTGCCGCTGCGCACCACACACTACACTTTTTCACATTCTTCATGAAGCTGGTTGGAGCTGATTACCACCCTCCTTTTTGTTTGACTTTCTTAATCTGTATAGTTTTTTTTTGCCAGTTAATGTAATATTTTATTGTTTTAATATGACATTTAAAAAATATATATATATTGTATTGTATTGTTTGTCTTTATTTATATAGAGCCATTAAACATGTGGTAATCAAATAAATAACAGATCATATAAATAACAGATCATGGGAATAAGTGCTTCAGACATAAAAGTAACATTAAGGAAGAGGAGTCCCTGCTCCGAGGAGCTTACAGTCTAATTGGTAGGTAGGAAGAACGTACAGAGACAGTAGGAGGGAGTTTTGGTAAGTGCGTCTGCAGGGGGCCAATCGTTATGTATCATGTGTTCAGAATATCCACAGTGCTATTCATATGCTTCTTTAAGCAAGTGTATCTTAAGGTGGGTCTTATAGGTGGATAGAGAGGGTGCTAGGCGGGTACTGAGGGGAAGGGCATTCCAGAGGTGTGGGGCAGTCAGTGAAAAAGGTTTAAGGCGGGAGAGGGCTTTAGATACAAAGGGGGTAGAAAGAAGACATCCTTGAGAAGAACGCAAGAGTCTGGATGGTGCATAACGAGAAATTAGGGCTGAGATGTAAGGAGGGGCAGAAGAGTGTAAAGCTTTAAAAGTGAGGAGAAGAATGGAGTGTGAGATGCAGGATTTGATCAGAAGCCAGGAGAGTGATTTCATGAGGGGAGATGCTGAGACAGATGTAGGAAAGAACAGAGTGATTCTGTCAGCAGCGTTTAGGATAGACTGTAGTCAGACAGGTGAGAGGCGTGAAGGCCGGAAAGCAGGAGGTTACAGTAATGAAGACAGCAGAGAATGAGGGCCTGCGTCAGAGTTTTAGCAGTCGAGCAACAGAGGAAAGGGCGTATCTTTTTTATATTGCTGAGGAAAAAGCGACAGGTTTTAGATATGTTTTGAATGCGAGGGGCGAATGTGAGAGAGGAGTCGAGTGTGACCCCTAGGCAGCGTGCTTTCGCTATTGGGTGAATGATCGTAGTTCCAAAAGTAATGTGGAAGGAGGTAGTAGGGCCAGGTTTATGAGGAGCTCTGTTTTAGCCATGTTGAGTTTAAGGCGGCGGAGGGCCATTCAGGATGATATAGTAGAGAGACATTCAGAAACTTTGGTTGTACAGCAGGTGTAAGGCCGGGTGTTGAAAAGTACATTTGTGTGTCGTCAGCATAGAGCTGATATTTAAACCCAAAAGATGTTATTAGGTCACCTAGAGAGAGTGTGTACAGAGAAAAGAGAAGAGGTCACAGGACAAATCCCTGGGGTACCCCCACAGAGAGATCAATAGAGGAGAGGAGGTGTTAGCAGAAGAGACACTGAAAATAAGATGGGAGAGGTAGGATGAAATCCAGGATAGAGATTTCTTCTGAATACCAAGAGTATGGAGAATGTGAAGGAGAAGAGGGTGGTCCACGGTGTCAAATGCTGCAGAGAGGTCGAGTAATATGAGCAGAGTGTAATGACCTCTGTCTTTGGCAGCATGGAGGTCATCAGTTATTTTAGTGAGGGCTGTTTCCGTGGAGTGAGCAGTGCAGAAGCCAGATTGTAGAGGGTCTAGGAGAGAATAGGTGTTGAGAAAATGGAGCAAGCAAGAGAATACAAGGAGTTTAGAGCCAAAAGGCAGGAGGGAGAAAGATCGATAATTAGAAAGACAGGTAGGGTCAAGCTTGGTGTTTTTGAGTAATGGTATGACTGTTGCATGTTTGAAGGAGGATGGAAAGGTTCCAGAGCAGAGGGAGGAGTTAAAAATGTGTGTTAGCATAGGGATTATAGTAGGAGCAAGAGGTTTTAGGAGATGGGAGGAAATGGGGTCGAGAGGGCAAGTGGTAGAGGGAGAAGAGGCGATCAACAGCGACACATCCTCCTCTGAGACAGTGGAAAAAGAGTCAAGGAAGGCAGGAGGAGAGTTAGGAAGAGGTGTAGGATGGGAGGAAGAAACAGAGGGGGTGTTCTGACGTATGGATTCCACCTTTTCCTTAAAATAGTCAGCAAAGTCCTGAGCGGAGATGGAGGAAGGAAAGGCAGCTGAGGGTGGTTTGAGTAGAGTATCAAAGACAGAGAACAGTCGGTGTGGGTTAGACTTGTGCATGTAGATTAGTGAAGAAAGTAGGCTTGTTTAGCTTGCGAGAGGGCAGAGTTGAAACAGGATAGCATAAATTTGTAGTGAAGGAAGACTGCGAGAGTATGAGATTTCCTCCAGAGGCGTTTAGAGGAACGAGTGGAGGAATGCAGCATGCGCGTGTGGGAATTTAGCCAGGGTCTAGGGTTAGAAGGGCGAGGGCGGCAGAGAGAAAGCGGGGCATGTAGATCAAGAGAGGAGGACAAGGCAGAGTTGTTGTTCCTGACTAGGTTGTCAGGGTCTGTAGCAGATCTGAGAGAGGAGAGGGGGGAGCATAAAGTGGACTCAAAGTCAGGTAAGTGAATAGAGCGCAGGTTTCTGCAGAATCAGGAGGGGGTAGATGGAGAAGGGGAGAAGCGAGATAGAGAGAATGAGATGAGGTGATGGTCAGAGAGAGGAAAAGGGAAAATATATATAATTAATTAAAAATATATATATACACAGTACAAAAAAATATTTGGATATATTTATTAAATGAGGTGAAGTAACATATTTGTCATAGTAGGTAGGGGGATGTTAGTCAGAAATTGGTTAATTTGATGTTATGGGTTTATTGTGGATGTTCCTTGGAATTGACCTACCGTAGATCTTGGTTCTGAGGCTTGGCCTAAATCTACAGTACTTACCTATGTGTTAAAATGTTGGTTAGGGTTGTTTAAACATAATTCCCCTGTAAACAAATGCTATGGCTTATATCCCCATAATCTTGTCAGTTCTTAATTGGTTTATTTGAATGGTAGGTAGGGCCCACAGGGTCAAGTCCATTGAGAAGTACAGATGTTTGAAACTATGCATAATGCGGTGACAAAATTGTAAAATATTTGTTTTTTGTCTTTTTGACAAACGTTTCGCCAAGCTTCATACTGTTGGTCTCATTATGTCACAAAATCAGTTTAGATTTTGCAATTTTGCAAATCTTAATATTGCCGGACTGTGAACAAAACATGGTGGCTGTGCCCTCTTTATAGTCTCAGCATGAAGCAAATCTAGCGATTTTAGATCATTTTGCAAATTAACTAATTAAGCAAATTTGCCATGCACATTGCCCATGCACATTGCCCTAATAGATGCCGAATACTTGTGAACTCTGACAAGGGTGCAACATGTTTCACTGGTAAACAAAAAAGGGCACATTTTGACGTGGTTCACAATCTCCTGCAAAAGTTTCACACATTTTCACTGAGAAGAGAGCAGTTATGGAACATCTTGGGCATGTAGTGCACTGTACTGAAGGTGATATAGTATTACATAAATCTATTATTTAAAAAGGCAAAGAAGACAAAAGATTTTATGTTTGCCATACCGTATATAAATTATGGGGGGGGAAGTGAAACTTATTTACTCACCAAAACTTTTGTATTGTGTGGTTGAAACAGCATCTAGAGACAGACGGATCTGCACAAACCCGTTTCCCAGATTTTCTCGCATGTTTTCCCCAAAAATCCATTTTGCTGTTTAAAATCTGCAGACGGATTTGGTTGGTTTTAAACCGTGTGGATTCATCAAAATCCACCATTACAAAAAATCCGTTGACAGATGTATAGATTCCAATCCGTGTATTCTTACGGATCCGCGAATGGATTGCTGAATCCGCAGAGTGTATTGGTAATAATTATTTTTTTTTAAAACGTGGCAATCCAGGGATCAAATGAACCGGCCGATCCACTACAGATCCAAATCCGCCCAACAAATTTGCCCATCTCTAACAGTATCTCCAATTTCAAATTGCAAGCCAAAATAACCAGCCTGATACGGAAGTGACTAAAAAGCTTGAAATGGCTGTCTGTGAGTGGGGTTACTGGTTATGCACTTCTTTTGCCCAGAATGTGCTAAAAGGCTGTGTAATGCAGCAGGCATATGCTTATAGGACTCTATGTTAAAATGGACATGAAGCAAAAGATGACACTGTGTGCTAATTTACATGTCATTTCCCAGAATCCCTAGCTGCAGTGGAAGCACAGTATGTTAAGAGATAATGGTGAGAAGCAGGGTTGCAGACCTGTCTGAGACATGTCAATGTGCTCACAAGTGCTCACAAGTGATATTTTGACATTTTTGCCAAATTTTGCCTTCTTTCCTCAACCCTAATACTCTGACACTGGACATACATTCTGCCAACTTGAAAGCCTGCTAAATCTAACCAGTACCATTGTCTCAATCTAACCACACCATTTCTCACCTTTAATAGTAAATGCTACATTAACTCCAATAGTCAAAAGGAAGATAGCCTGGTAAAAATACATTCTCCTCCTTGCTTTTCAGCATAGTTTTCTATTTCTTCCATGCATGAAGAAAGCATTAAGGAAAAAGAAAAATGTGGTTGTCTATTTCATTGACAGAATAATGAATCAAATAAAACAAAACTGCATTTACAGAACATGCAAACACAACAGTCATAGAAATAACAGTGATAAAATTGCAGATGTTGCTGAAACGTTGGTAAAAAAAAAAAGAAAAGTAGATTTAGCTGAGAATACAGAAGTGCTGGTGGAGGCATTATCGCATGGTATCTCTCATTGAAATCGATAGGAGCGTTCATGAGATAGTGCCAACGGGGGCACTATCACAATTTAATGAGTATCCACATTTGTTGGGAAATCAACTGATTTTTTCCACATCGATTTTGATGAGCTGTAGATCTTTGTTGCTATACTGTACCTACAAATAACTATATGACAGTCTCATTAGGGATTGCATTGAATATAAATGTACAGTACAACTGGGAACTGTTGTATAGTAATGGCAAGTATTGCATACAGTAGCTTCTTGCATGAATTCATTAAGTGTTTTTATTTCTCCTTCAACTGTACATTCAGTAATATTTTGTATCTCACACAGTTGAATTAGTAAAAATAAACAAATGGCATAATTGTTATATTGATTGTTTTATTATTATATCACAAGGTAAATGATTATAGAAGTGTAACGGCTGGACCCCCCTTGTCTGACCCACCCAATCTCACATTGGCCCGTGTGGTCTAACCGGTCCCCATTACAAGGTCGTGTGTGGTGGTGCACTGCAAGTAACAGGACTCCTGAGTCTCCCGGTTGGTGTTTTATTAGAGGATATCATCAGGACAGGTAGCTGAGGTAGTGGGTACGAGTCCAACTACTTCATGTGCAGCGCCTCCACCTCATCAGGGTCTATGCTTCCGCAGGAGATGGTCCTGGTGAGGAACTCCTTCTTGTGTGATGCCGCTACTGCAGAGTAATCTCACACTCACACAGTGGGGGTTTCTTTGAACAAGGCATCTTTATTATATGCTTGGTGTAGCAGACTCCCCATACAGCTGCCGGCTCTAGCCGCCCATCTCTCGGTGCTGTCCCTTTGCCAGGTACGCCCTCCCGTATTGAAGTGGGATTCCCTTTCTCCAGGGAGATCACCACTGTGCCAGGTCCCTGGACACAGTGTGCTTAGACAGACTTGATTGGTCACTCTGCTACCTACGCTAGTTACAGCACTAGGGTCACAAAAGTATTCCTCCAATCCCTTATGCAGGAAATACAATCTACCAGATGCTTCTTTCCAACCTGCAACAACACTAACTGACAGTGTTGTGCCCTTTATACCTCGGGGCAGGCGCATCTCTGATGTCACTATCCAGGGACTCAGAGCATACAGCCATCCCTTCCTTACACAGGGCACCACACCAGGGTGTGAGGGAAAACCTCCATAACTACTGTTGGCAGGCCTGTACTTACCAGGACTTACAGCCAACAGGGAAGATGTATGCAGTCATTATTATGCATGGCTACATACTCCCCCTGGTTAATAACCACCGACCCGGCTGGGACCTAAATTTGGTGTACCTTGCGCCAGGAAACACTGCAAAAGAACACACAAATAACATAGCAAACATCATTACATTGACATAATAATGCAAGCCCATCTCACTCCTGACCAGCAGGGAGCGCTAAAGAAAACAGCAGACCTCTCTATTGGTTAATCAATAATAGTGCAGAGGATCGGGCTTTTTCACCTCCCGCCCCGCGGCATCATGCACAGTCACGCTGTATTCTCGTGGTATCCCTCGCTCATTGCAATACACCACTTTGTGCATATACACACTGCGCCCTATCTTCCAGACCCGCATAAGTTGAGCTACCCTCTGCTCGGCCTGCATACCTTTAATGGCTCCCACTTTCTCTACGATATAGTATTGTATATCATTCTTAAGCCATCTCTCCCTATTCTCCTCTATCTCTCTCATTAGAGGTTCTGGGACATACGGGTAAACAAGCCCATGTGACTTCCTATATTTTGCCGCAATAGCCCGCTCAGCTCGGCACACCCTGGTCAAGCTACTTTGGCCAGCCGCCCCGGGCAACACCCATGACAGGGGCTCATCGGTCTCTACCGGGTCATCCAACCCTGCGGACCCCTTAGGGATAATAAGGCCTGCCTGGATACGATCCCACCTTACCCTTAAGGCCCTAAGGTATGCCTCGTCGTCGAAGTCACCAACAGCCCACCAGTGATCAACCAACCCCTCCCTCTCTAAGATAAAGCGGGTGCGGTCGAACCAGGATACATACCCCTCGTACAATGGGGCCAACCATCTAGTCTCCTTCCGTTCTTCGGAGCTATGGTCTATAGATTCTTCTAGGGACTCCTCATCAGGCCCCCCAGAAGATACCCCAGACGTACCCTCAGATCGCTCAATGACTCCTTTATACCGGGAGGTGTTTCGCACTGTAATACTTAGCACACTAGGACAATCACTAGACACCGACACCTGTCGGGACATCCTCCCTCTTCCCTCCGACCCATCATCCAAAGTCCCCAAGTCCAGGCTTCCAGTCCGATCATCAGAAGGACCCCGTAACTCCCCGGACAACCCTAAGCTGGAACTGGACCCAAATAAAATAGGGACGGGTACAGGGTCTTTAGCTAGGGCCTTGGGGCTAATCTTTGGAGTGGACGGGGTTTGGGGACGGGCCCGAACAGTAGGCATTGACAGGGTTACGACCTGCTCTCCAGCGATACCTGCCTTAATGTCGCCACAAAGTCCGGTTTTGTCTCCAGCAGCTGGGCTTCTTGTTCTGCAACTCGAACGCCCGTTCTCCCTGGTAGTAGGGGATCGTTTCCCGCTGCTTGACCGCAGAGGCGCCACCATCTCCCACTCGATGCCGCTCTGGTTTTCCGGAACCACCTCCGCACACGCACGTGCTGCGACGCCATCTTGGGATCTCTTCCTCCACGAGGACATCCGCCAACGCCCGTCTGCTGCGCGATCCAGTCTGGCTCTGGACTCGCTCCTCCGGCTCTTCCATCCCTTGGTTCTGCAACAGGCACGGTGTCTTAGTACCTCGCAGGGTCGGGGTGGATCGACCTGCGTCCGATCCACTAGTCACCACGGCAGTGGGACTCCGGCGATCGGGTGGTCGCGGTACTGGAGACACTCGACTCCGTGTCTCCACACCACGAGGAATCTCATCCCTCCATGGCATACCAATGGTATGACAGTCTCTTCTTATGACTGTCTTACTCGCCAGCCTTGCGCACTCCTCGTCCGAGGATTCTAGCCTGCAATTCGGCCGAGGCATCCCAGTAGGAGACCGGCGATGGGCTCCTCGGTGATCACCTCTCCGATGGCTGGGTTTCTCTGTCGGAGGCACCAGAGCTGACTCCGACTCCGCGGGACTTGCACTCTTGTTCCAGAGGGCTCCCGGTTGCTCTATGAGTCATAGTCCATGAGGGCGCGGCTCCAGCTTTCACGCCAAACTCCCCATCGGGGTGGAGTTTTCTCGTTGGCGCCAATCCTGGCCAACAATTTGCAAACTGCAAAGTTGCAAGACTTTCTGCAGCATGCCCATGCGGTGTCCCGGGAACGTGGGAACCGCCATCTTGGTAAGTATTGTCTTTTTTTTCATTGATGGCAGCGTCTGGCTGTTTGTTAATTGGGGTATAACAAAGTCCATTTCGTTCCTCCCATCGGATAACACTGTCATGCTCATTATTCTCAGGGGTATCATCCCGAGAACAAAAACCTGATAAACACGGCGCAGCCACAGCTTTCACGCCATTCCAGAGCAAACACACAAGAGTCTCTCCTGTAGCTTGTTCTTCGTCCACGCACAGTTCATATGCGTGTTCTTCCTCTGACCGCAATCCTGGACCTTCTGCTCTATGCAGATCTTCCATTCTTGTAGTTCTCTCTCCCTGCCATCCTGGACCTTCTGCTCTGTGCAGATCCTCCAGTCTGACAGGTCTTTCTTGATCGTTGAACACCGATTTCCAGTACATGGAGCTCCACTCTGCGGGGCAGCTACCACATCCGTACAATAAACATGCCTTGTGCACCACCTTGTGTACCTAATGTAGATCTGACTCGTGTTTGCACTACCTCAGGCTAGGCTCACTCTTTCTGTGTCTACTGTAACACGTTCCTCCAGTCTGTGCTCCTTGGTAAGTGATCTGGAATGGAGACTAGAGTACTCTGGCTCTTCCATGCAGTACCTTGGGCGTCGACCTACTTTTGGCTAGCCTAGAATTCCTGCCCTAAGTTACCAGTTTACCCCTTCAGGCGTCCCCCGCTAGCGCTACCTCAACTCGACTAGAACAGCAATAGCCCCCGGCTCCAGACTCACTAACCCCTCACGGATCCCACGGCGTCTTTGCGGCATGCAGCTCCAGCATCTCCCTGACTAACCCTGGCTCCGTCCCACGCAGCACAAAGTGGCAGCAGACACTTTCCCTGTTTCCTAATGTGTGCCTAGCAAAAGCCTGTCCTGTTAACAGGTATCTCAGCAGCACCTCCAACTGTAACGGCTGGACCCCCCTTGTCTGACCCACCCAATCTCACATTGGCCCGTGTGGTCTAACCGGTCCCCATTACAAGGTCGTGTGTGGTGGTGCACCTGCAAGTAACAGGACTCCTGAGTCTCCCGGTTGGTGTTATTAGAGGATATCATCAGGACAGGTAGCTGAGGTAGTGGGTACGAGTCCAACTTACTTCATGTGCAGCGCCTCCACCTCATCAGGGTCTATGCTTCCGCAGGGAGATGGTCCTGGTGAGGAACTCCTTCTTGGTGGTGACCGCTACTGCAGAGTAATCTCACACTCACACAGTGGGGGTTTCTTTGAACAAGGCATCTTTATTATATGCTTGGATGTAGCAGACTGCCCCATACAGCTGCCGGCTCTAGCCGCACATCTCTCGGTGCTGTCCCTTTGCCAGGTACGCCCTCCCGTATTGAAGTGGGATTCCCTTTCTCCTAGGGAGATCACCACTGTGCCAGGTCCCTGGACACAGTGTGGCTTAGACAGACTTGATTGGTCACTCTGCTACCGCTAGTTACAGCACTAGGGTCACAAAAGTATTCCTCCAATCCCTTATGCAGGAAGATACAATCTACCAGATGCTTCTTTGCCAACCTTGCAACAACACTAACTGACAGTGTTGTGCCCTTTATACCTCAGGGGGCAGGCGCATCTCTGATGTCACTATCCAGGGACTCAGAGCATACAGCCACTCCCTTCCTTACACAGGGCACCACACCAGGGTGTGAGGGAAAACCTCCATAACTACTGTTGGCAGGCCTGTACTTACCAGGACTTACAGCCAACAGGGAAGATGTATGCAGTCATTATTATGCATGGCTACAGAAGTATGGGATAGAACGGTGTTGTCGTCAAATGTTTGAAACAGTTGGATAACTAAAAGCTATGATGTGTGATGGCGGGGGTTATTTTACACACAAACACACAGATTCTCTGCTTCTATACTGTAGTTTAGTGATACATGTCTCCCTTGTTTGTTGCGTTTACGTAAAAAGTAAGACAGCGCTTCTTGCTATTGGTGTAATTTGTTGTGCAGAAAAATTTACACCACCACAGGCCTGGTGGAATTTTTTGACACAAATACAGAGAAACGCATCGCTTTCTAAATCTCATTGTAATCATGTAACTCCTCTTATTGTGACTCCCCACAATTGCATGGTTACTCAAATGGCTGAAAGGGGTCTATGTATCAAGTCAAATGTGGTGCCATTCTGGGGCAAAAAGAGTCCACAAAATGCACCAAAGAAAGTAAATCCTATTGATTTCCATGGGACTTTTTTCATTCATACAGTGCAGATATTCTGCCTTCACACACATGCCCCATATTCCTTTGCAAATTGTGATTTTATGCCAGTACTTTCTACTATTTCTAGCTATTCTGAAGTAAAAATATCCTGTTCCACAGACACCATGAGACACAGCGGTTGCACTAAGCTAGCAACTGCTTTGCCCTTCTTTGATCATTAGACTACTGATTTGTACTAATTCAACCTTTTGTCTTATAGATCATTACTGAAAACTCAACAATGTACAGTTTACAATTCCTTAAATGTCCTGTCATAGAGTGCATCATGCATTTTTCATTAAATATTTGGGTACCTTATAAGGTTAAGGTGCAGACAAGGATAGTAGCAAGCAAATAAACACCCTCATGTCTGCATGTGTAATCTCCATTGGGGATTTGCTGTATTTTCAAATTGCTTCTCAAAAACCTTGAGAAATGACACAGGATTGGTAACTTGTGGAAAACATGCAAAAACATTTACAGTATGAATAATATATTTGCTCTACTTGGTGTAGTGGAATATTTAATGTACTGTATCTCTCTACTACATGCTCCTTAATACAAGCTTGACAAATATCTATATGCTATCCTGATCCCTACATTCTGCCATATACAGGTATCTTCAACTAATCTCTTTGTTCCTCATTTTTCCATGACCCATCTTGAGTTATAGTCATATCTGTTCTGAACAATATTACCCATAACTTTAACAGCCCTTACATCCATTAACATATCACTGCTGCCTTTCATTGTTAAAAATATAATATATACAGTACTGTACTTATATTGTATTACGGTTTTGAATTAATTTTTTTAAATTTAGAATCTTTTTGTGATTACTGGTTTGTTTAAATATTTTCATTAGACATATTTATTTTGTATACAGTATGTGAATATGTTCTTTATAATATACTTTTCTTTATTATTGCACATATTGATTTATTTTGTATTTTGTTCATTGTCCACTTTACAATAACTATGTAGTTTAATTTTTTTTTTATTTGTATATTATTTTATATTACATTAGGAAACCTTACATATAGTTATATGAATTGTGGTTATTGGCAGAAAACAGAGTTCACAACGCTCTGGAGGAAAAGTGACAGTTCTGGTTTTCCAGTTTATTTGAGGATTATGGACAACCAGCCAGGAAATTCACAGAAAATTTGAAACCGAGCTGATGGAATGAGATTGAATGACATATCTTCTTGATGAGTTGGCTCCACTCTCAGGGTTAAGGTACCAGAACATAGGGAGAACAGTTGACTAATTCCATCTTCATATGAGAATCTTTGGTCATTGACAAAAGGATCTTTTGGCAGATTCAAGATCCATGAAATTCTGCGCCACACTTGAGGCAATTATAGCATTAGTAGCGATGCGGCGAGTACCCTCTTTCAGAATAAAAGTCAGAAGGAAGTGAGGATGCCTGATGGGAATGTTGCTCTCCTCTTTTGTGGTAAAAAAAAATGAGTTGTAACAGAGAATGTAGTGGGTCAGAGGTAACAGCATTCACGGTATTCAGTCTTTGTGGAGTTTGAGCAGACAATGGCTTCTTAGGTTTGTTAGGGCAACTGGCTAGGAAATGTTTAGAATTGCCACAATACAAACATGTCTCCTTAGTTACATCGGCCTCTTTCCTCAGAGTTGATGGGACCTCAAAGTGTATTCAACTGCATTGGGGACCCTGGCGTTCTTAAAACCCTTGAATTAGAGGAAAAAGTGGAATTTCTTAAGACAGGACTCCCTGAGGTGATGCCTTGTCTCTCTAGTCTCCTCTCCAAAAATCCTTAGGAACTATTTGGATAGAGACACAAACTGTCTTCAAGTACCATTGGAGCAACAATCCAAGCAAGTTTATCCTTAAGCTGATCGGGCAAGCCTCTAGACAAATGGAACCTTCGTGCTGATTCATTCCAGGCTGTGTAAGTGACCCATCTACGGAATTCTGTGGCATACTCAGCAGTTGTATGCCTACTCTAGATGACATTAATCAGAATTGCTTCTGTCATTGTGCAGTGATTAGGGTCATCAAACATGAGGTCCATAGCATCCATACGTTTTGCAGGTTCCTTAACACAAGACTGGTTAGCTCCAGGAGAGGGGATACCCAGGAGAGGGTCTCATCTTTCAATAAGGAAATAAGTCATATTTTTGTAGTGTTAGTAGTATAGACGACAAGCTGTGTCAAGAATAACCCTACCATAGTTTTCTAAATCTCCCTCTCTCACAGTTCCTTTGTCTGTCCAGAAACAAAGTGCTTCTATTTCTGCCTGCTCTGGGTTTTCCTCTATCGATCTCCTCTTAGGTGCTCCTGTCTTCTGTCTTTGTTTGCCTTATAGTTTCCTGTTTTCTGCTCCTCTTTGCCTTCGCTTTGTGATCCTGACTCCTGCTTCTGACATGATCTGACCTGTTCCATGTTTAGACCTGATTTCATATTAAAGGCCCTTGCCTAATTACTGGCTTGTCCCTGTCTGTTTCCAGCTTACGAGTCCAAGTCCTGTTCCATAGCCCCAGTCTTGTTCCTGAGTCCCAGTCCTGTTCCTGAGTCCCAGTCCTGTTCCTGTGTCCTCTACCTGTGACCCTGACAAATCTGCCACCTGCCTCTGGCCTCTACTTGTGACCCTGACCAAGCTATCTGCTGCCTACCACGACCTCTGTCTGGGACCCCGGCCACGCTATCTGCTGTCTGCCTATGACCCTGATGAGTATTGCCAGCTCCACACTGTTCTGGTCACCGAGGGCCTACCCACTCCTGGAGTCTCCCTCATGACAAAAAGCAAAGGCCACTTCTGGACCCCACTGGACCAGATCCATCACCTTATGAAGACACAATAAGACGAGCGCAAGCCAGAAAAAACAAAAACAGAAACAGCAAAATGTAAGTCACACAATAGCCTAAAATGCTCAAAATTGAATGGGTGATGGGAGGGGAAATAGGATGGAAGGAAGTAATACGAAATGACTCATCCGGCCATGTGTGAGTGTAGACACATCACAACAAAGGTGGCTTTAGCCTATGGCTTGCTTCATTGATCACTGGTCCTGACGGAGATCTCAGGAGAGAAGGAGGGGAGAACAGCAATAGGTGTATGACACTGTCAAGTGACAATAAATGGCGGGGTGGATAAAATAGATATATAAAAACCACTCACATGGTCATATGTGAGTGCAGACACTCAGAGATAATCCCAGCCTTAGAGGTGGAGCACAATCTTCTTTAGTTAATCACAGGCAGGGTAAGCCAGGTAAAAAACAGAAGTAAAAAGTCCAATTGGAAATGTCCCAGAACTCACGGCAGCTCTCCTGTATGGCGCGATCGGCATTGTACCCTGACTTCCACGTCCAAAAAGTCTGGTGGCGAACGGCGATCCAGGTGAATCTGCGGTGGTATAAAATGTCCAAAAATCCTCCTCAGAACAACATGTTTCGCTCGTAAGCTTCGTCAGGTGACTCTGAATAATTTTATGAAATAAAATGAATAAAGATATGTTGGTATTTGTCATTGTCTGATTAATTAGAAAAATATATACAGTATGACTCAAATTGTCCAATTTACCTATCAGGTAGGTACAGACGAGACCACGAGTATTCTAAAGCTTGCCTTAAACTAGCCCGGTTACATTCTGGGTATGTGCTAGGTGTAACCTGGCTAGTTTAAGGCAAGTTTAAGGCAATTCTGCATTGACTAATGACCCATAAGATTAACACAGCAGGGGTCCTTGGCAGTCCCATTCAGCTGAATGGAACTGCCAGGGACCCCCGCTTTAATCTGATGGGCCATTAATCAATGCAGAAAAGCTGGGTCTAGTTTAAGGCAAGTTTAAGGTATGTACCCAGCATGTACCTGGGTGTACCTGGGTCTTTTTGGCGATTGCCACTGGTTTGTGTTAGAATAGTCGCAGACTCTTCTGTAACTTCAGTACCGGTATGTAATGTGTATTTTTTTTTCATTTTAACATGCTTATGGGCATTAACTTTATATAACGCACATGCGTAATGCAAAAGTAATGCATGTGCATTAGTTGGAGTGGACGTTATAATTTTGCCAATGTGCAGTGTATTAATGCGTCTCTGCGCAATGAAAATCTCTGTTACTACAGCTACCGGTGCTAGTTTGCTGAACAGACATTGGTTCGAATATCATTAGCTTTGTGAACACGGTTAAAGTGAGAAAAACTACTGGACGTTACCCATTAGTATTCCATTTTATGGAGCTCTGTGTATTTACCTCTTAGAGCACAGAAAGTTGCCTTATTGGCTTACATGTCACGTACTCATAAATATTTACTTCCATCAGTATCCTCCTTTCAATAGCTACCTTCCCCTTATTTATGTTTATTTACACATGTACTGTACCTTAAAACTGTTACACTTATTTGAAAGTTTCCTAAATGTATTATTGTTAATAGATTTAAATCTCTTAAATCTTTTCTACATTACTTATTACACGATTCATTATATAGAGATACATAGAACCCAGCTCTGGAACAGACAGGAACATAATATAGGATATATATGGAAAAAAACAGGGATCTCTCGCGGATGAGATTACAGTCCTACAAGGACAAGTATTGACCCTGACTAAGCGTCAGTATCCCACAGCCTCAGAAACCCATGAAGACAAGGGTACAATGAGAGCTGGGAATACCGCTCATCTGAAAGACAAGGTTGCAAAATTTGAACCACCTAAACAAGCACTAGCAAAACCTTCAGCCACCCAACAGGCAACAAAAGAAGGTACACGTGCTGAATCAAAACCAGAAGAATCCTTAGCTGATGAAGCTGAAAAGATGGGACATTCTCTGGAAGTGGGTGTGGAATTGCAACTTAATCCCAGAGAGGCTGAACTAGCAACCCCATTGAGGGGGAAAAGGGCAGAGAGACAGCTTCAAGAGCGGAAAACTCAAAGGGCTGTTTTGAAACGCTCTGCAACTGCTGCCATACTGTATGCCTACAATAAGACGAGCACCCGACGCAAGGGAAATGTCATGACTGCGCATGTAGCAAAAAGACTATACTTAGAAAAAGTCCTCCTCGAGCGACTGAGGAGTGCTGAACTCAAGCACCTTCAGGAGGAGACACGAATAAACTGGAGAAAGGGCTCCAATCCCAGCAGGACTGAGGGTTCTCTTCCTCCATCCACTCTCATTCAAGTCACAGAGATATCTAGAATGAGAGTGGAAGGATGGGCTTTGGCCGTGGCAAGCCCGAGCTTCCCACAAACAGGGCAGGTATGTAACAGGGGAGTTATCCCTGTTCAGATAATGTGCCTCTAATCCAGCAGTGTGGTGGTTAACTGCTGGTAGTCAATTAACAAACACCACCTGCCTTATTAGATGGCTTAGAAAAGCCTGTCTTTTGAGACAGGAAGAGAGACTCCTGAGGTCACACCTGAGCTGAACTTGGAGACAAACAGTCTTGAGCCCTGCCAGAAGAAACAGCAGAGCTGCTTTCAAGACACAAGGGAAACTTCTAAACCTGAACGCTGACACACCCTGAGGAAAAGGGAGCTGAACCAGGGACAGAGAAGATTTTCCCTCCAAACCACAAGGAACAGATAAGACTTTCATTTATGAGACTTCTTATATCTGCTTAATTCATGCTATATGTTTGGGACTGGGAGACATGCTTATCTAAGGGAATTGTGAACTGCATAGTATTTCACTAGAAATACTCCCAAGTGAATAGAAGCTTTGTTTACCCCTTGTTTGGATGGTTTCCTGATGTTAAGGAAACAGGCGCAATAAAAGGCTTATTTAATTTCACTATAATCAGTCTCCTTTGCATACCTCTGTAAGCGTCCGCCTACACTCCTATACTGGGAAAAGTCACCTCCCCTCCACAGACTCCCACTCCAACGCGTTTCGACAAACGGTCTTCTTCGGGGAGTGGAGTGTGGAGAGTGGGCCTAGCATATATAATGGAGTCAGGGAGTGTGGGAGTCACATTTCGCGCCAAAATTCACCCAAAAACTGTTGAGAGAGATGAAAGTATTGGGCAGGGAAGTGATTGCTATGATGCAAATGGCGTCATAACGTGTGACGTCACCGCGCATGGCCACCATGACATCAGTAACCTCCGTTGTCTTAATCGGCAGCTTCAAGTCACAGCTGCCGATAAGCAGTACTACAGGAGGAGGCATAAATAGGAAAGACAGTGCCACTCCCTTCTGTCAAGTTCTGAGGCTGGATTAGGTGAGCTAGGGCGCAACCGTTCATAGGTGCACTAGCGTCACGACGTCATGACGCATTGCACTCGGTGCATGGAGAGAAAAGTAAACAGGCACAGCAGGGGAATAAATGTGTTTACCACTGCTGGCAATCCGTCAATGCTCCATGGGGGGAGCATCATGAATATAAAATAACAAGAGTGTAAGTATCACTTATACAGGACATAAAGACAGTGTAATGTATAGAAATAGAGTTGCATATAAACAATATCACTGGACAGACACAGCAAAATATTAGTGTTACATCATCTTAAGCTCCATTGGAGATGGAAAACATATGCATTCAAGTTATTTAGGAGTAGCAATAATACATAATATTAGAGTATCTAAACTATTAAACACACCCAGAGATATATCACTCTTGCAAAGACAGAGCATAAGAAGATGGTTATTACATCGCTATATTACTGAGCCCAGCCAGAAATATGCTATTATCTATAGAGCAAGCTATGCAACAGTAAAACCATTTTGAAAAAGGGGCTATATTAGAGCGCCATATTAGGAAAGCATTATTATTAGATCTTTTTTCAAGGCTGTAACATATAATGCTTGGGCATTGGGTCACCTCATCAATAGATATGGTGCTGCTAAGTTACTAGAGCACAATGCATATCATCCAAAATTACACATACAGTAATGAAGTTCATATTGAATAAAAAAATCTTTTCAAAAAGTGTCATCCTTCTTCTTCATTTTCTGGAAAGGGACTGGAATAGAAGCCAATTGGAAAATACGACGGTAAGTATCTTATCATCATCACTGTCTACAGATCCACATCAAGGATTGTAGTCTCCAGAATGGTAAGTTGTCTGGATGTACTGAAGAAAGGTCGGATGGGGCAGTCTCTTTGATGAAGTCACATAGCACGTTTGCCCAACAGAAGGTGCTGGTCCAGAATATATAGCGGTGAAAGAGAACAAAAAGATAAAAGAAAGAGAACCATATATTAGAGCATCTTAAATAATTAGACAGTAATCTGGGGAGCAAAGCATTTAAAGAAACATGGCGAAGCCCAAATAGTCATTAAGTCCATGTGGCATCATGGTGCCCAACTGCACAATCCACCTACACTACCACGTCAACAGGGCCTTCTCCAAGTCACCACCGCGGATACCCAGAGAGACCCTGTCAAAAGCCAACACTGTGAGAGCCGCACAGTCAGACCCATGATGCTGTAAAAAATGACGGGCCCCCGATGTGATCTTTTTAAATGAATCCAGGTCACGTCTCGCATTTTTGATGTTATGTGGGTGTTCAAGACACGAAAGTGAACTTCCCTTGTGGTCATGCCCACATAGACAAGACCACAAGGGCAGGAAAGATGATAAACCACTCCTTTACTCTTGCAATTCAGAAAGGATAACACTTTATACGTGCGTGACCTGGATGTATCAGTAAAAGTAGTGGTTTGCTGCATATACCCGCACTTAAAGAAGCCTGGCTTGATCTGTTTAGATAAAAAAGTGGGATTGACCTGTGGGGTATAATGACTGTGTACTAACTTGTCCTGCAGGTTTGGTGACCTATGGCTGGCGAGACTCACACTGTTTCATAATGCATTTTTAAGATCTGTATCAGCCATTAGAATTTTCCAATGTTTTTGTAGGATACCCCTCAGGTCGGACCACTGATGGTTAAAAGTGCTCATAAATCTTATTTTCTTTTGACCCTTGTATTTGGGTTTGGGTTGCAGCAGACTCTCACGAGTGACATTCAGGCAGTTATTATATCCTTTGTCAATTGTTGATTTACTATAGCCACGTCTAAAAAACAGTTTTTGAGTACTTTGGCTCTATCTTCAAAGACATCCAAGGATGAACAGTTTCGTTTGAGCCTAAGAAACTCACTACGTGGAATGCCCATGACTTGGTGTTTGGGATGAGAGCTTGAGGCGTGGAGAACGGAATTGGTTGCTGTTGTTTTGCGGAAAATATCCGTTTGAATCATTCCAGCCTCATCCACATTGATTTTGATGTCTAAAAAATCAACAGATGTAGAGCTACACATTAATGTTAATTTGATATTGAGTTCATTGTGGTTGAGCACATCAATGAAATCTGCAAATGCATCTCTGGTGCCACGCCAAACTACCAGGATGTCATCGATGTATCTCAACAACAACAAACCCAGATCACTGAAATGACGGTTATTGTCCAAAAAAACAACCTCTCTCTCCCACCAGCCCAAGAAAAGGTTAGCATAGGAGGGTGCACAAGCCGCCCCCATTGCTGTGCCTCTAACCTGCAAATAATATTTGTTTTTAAAGATAAAATAATTATGTGTCAAAATAAATTGTAATAACTCCATTATAAAATTAACTAAATCAACTGAAATATCTTGCATGAGTATGTAGAATTTTGAAGCTCTGAGGCCATCACGATGGGGAATGCTAGTGTACAGGGACTCTACATCACAAGTCGCGAGGATGGTGTGCTCATCGACCGTGATACAGTTGACCATGGACAGCACCTCCATCGTGTCCCTCAGATAAGACGGTAAATTAATCACAGAGAGGCACAGAAATGAGTCGATGAACTGACAGGCAGGCTCGCACAACCCTCCTATGCCTGAAACTATGGTTCTACCTGGCGGGCGAGAGGCATGCTTATGTATTTTCGGCAATAAGTAAAATTTTGAAACCACCGGAAACATGGGGATTAGACCATCATAGTTGCGTCTGGTGATGACACCATCATCCAACGCCGAGCGTAAGATGCGATCCAACTCAGACCTAAATTGGAGAGCTGGGTCACACGAAAGCTCGAAGTAACAGAGAGGGTCATGTAATTGTTTATATGCCTCACGTTCGTCCATAGATTTTGGCCAAAGCACAACATTACCTCCTTTATCTGATTGTTTAATTTCCACAGAGGAGATTTGTTAGAGTTCTTTGATGGCAATCCACTCTTTTTTGTCCAAATTCCTAGGGCCTTGCGTAATAGGTAATTTAATGATCTCTTCTGTAACAACAGTGGCAAAGATGTCAACTTGCGAGCAGCTCTGGATAGGTGGGCAAAAAATTGACTTAGGCTTAGTCCGTAGCATAATGTCTTTCATAGTTGTAGTAACAATCTCCTGCTCCTCCAAAAGTGCTACCAGATCATCTATGGTTTGTAATTCTCCTGTATCTCAGGTCATAGAGGATGAAAGATCAGTATCAAAATATATATAAAAGATATATTATTATAATATAATATTTCAATAATAGAAATATATATTTCTATAGTCATAGTAATCTTTGATTACGAGAGGAAAGTCGATCAGAAGAACTTCATAAAAGCTTTTGAGTCCAATTAAATAATTTTTGTTACGTCTTAGTGTAAGTGCAACATTTGGCTGGATGTGATCCAATGTTATGTACCTGAGACTCTGATTTTTAAAAACTCAATAAAATATATGTAAATACAAACGTTTAGTTATTTTTGTTTGTCTATGGGTCATTCAGATTTTTGCAAACCACTATGGAGAAACAAACCTTGCTCAACTAATAAAAGGAAATGTTTAGAGAAGTAGGTTATGGTGTATACAGGAATCAAAAGTACAGTAACTTAATCCAAGAGAGAAAAGCACTGTATTCTGCACTCAAAAAAACAAGGTAGTGTAATGTGTATGAATTAAAATGTAACTTTTAATATAAGTATTAATAAAGTATTAATTGTAAATGTATAAATACAAAATAACACAATACATACAAAATATTAAAAACTTTTAGTCCACCCCTGGGTAGTCAGCAAAGATCTAAAAGAAATGTAAGTAATAGTAAATAGCTAATAGGTGTCCTGGTAAATACACACGAAATGAGTGATTCCTGGGAATATGCCCAGGGTATAGTCCTGTATAAACCAAACCCAAGTGAAGTAACTATCATGATTGCTGCCCTGAAATCAGGAAACATAGATGAAGTGAGATAGCCATCTCACTGAAACACTGTAAGAAGGTGCAACACAAATTGACTGGAAGGTTGAATAATAGGTTTTATAATACCTGCTCTAATTCCTAATCTTACCTGTAGGTAGGGTAAGGGAAAAGGTAGGTTAAAGGGTGGGGGAAACGGAGGTCCTATAAAGAACTCCTATTTCTAGTAGATGAAACTCGATGAAGTAATAAGTTTAGCAATAGGCAGCTATAAAAATATATTGGCTAAAGAGTAATACCGTATCATTTAATCAGGCTGAAGGCAAATAACATTGCTATATCATGAAGGGAGAGGTGCTCCGATAACCGCGGTAATGACGTCAGAAACGCATTCAGATTCTTCCCAAGATACGATATTCTTGACCGCAAGGCTTCCGTCATTAGTAAAACTCTATTATTTTTCAGCAGTGGTGATCTGATGACTTTCAGCTATTTAAAATGAACTATTCTATAAAAAAAAATCCACTAATTACTTTCTAATCTTGAAACATAGAAGGTATGTTTAATAAAAAAAAAACCCCTGAAACATAACTCCTTCAAAAGAATCATTAAACAGGGTTATGCTGGAGGTTAAACTGGTGGTGGAAGAAAAGTATATTTTAATACCTGCATAAAAAGAAACACTTCACCGATTCCATATGCTTAGAAATGTCAGACGGGGGGAGTTGCATTTTAACTTTCATTAATCACCTGTGAAAAGAACTTTGAATTGTCCATCTGCCATGAAGCTATTCCTTTGTTAGGTTTATGAAAGCAGCAATCATTTAATTACATTTTGCTATATTAGACTAAACTTTGAAATATAGGCTGCTACTGTCTGCCAGGGAGACAATGTTTTTAAAATGTCCCATTTACTTTTAAAAGGGGTTTAAAGAATGTTACTCAGTGGTGCTCAACATCAAATCCATCATCTTCTTTTATACATCCTGTTCAATGCATTACACTGTACGTGTTCTGCACAATGTACAGTATTGGTAGGTTTTTAGGCTCTCGTTTGGTTACGTATTTGGAAGGTATTTTTTAATGAGAGAGCTAAGATCCACAGAGCTACTGTTTGTAATGTTTAATTTTGTTAAATGTATATAATGTACATATTAATGCTACAAAATGCACAGTAATTATATCTATAAACACAAATATTTTAAAATGTTTTAAAGTGAAAAATCTACACATGTATAAAAGTAATTAATCAGAAAAGAAAATGCACAGTAGTTACTAACATATGAGTTAAAGCCACTGGGTACCAGCAGCCTTGTATTGCAAAAGTCAGGTTAGAAGTCAACACACAGGTTTGGGATAAGGGCGTGCTAGAGTCCTGCCGTGTATCCAGACCAAGTGTAACCAAGATTAATACAACCATAATAAAAATTCAAAAATGGTTACAAATCAACAATAAACATTAATAACATAAAGTACACACATAAAAGACAAAATACATAATCTCAAGAAAGGTCTGAATGGGAGAAATACTATAGTTACTGTCGGTAAGACTTTTTTTTGCATCATAACACTCCTCCCCAGCTATGCCCCTCTTATGTTTTGCATTTCTCAGCAATAATGCCTAATCCATGTTTTTTTAACACAAAAATATGATGTAACTAACTGTAGGTTATAATGCAACACTTTATAATGTTTACTAAACACAATTTTGTAACTACAGTATTTATGAAGTCATCATTCCATCACCAATTTCAAATAATTATAATTAGATATTGAAATGATTCCTAAATGTGCGGTGAGACTTATAATTGTTCCAATTTTTATGAACATTTAACATTTTTTCTGCAAGATATGATACAATAAAAGGGTTCTCATTTTTCTGAAAAGTGTGTATATATATTGTGATAACATTAGATATATCTAGGTGCTGGAACAGTGCATTAAGTGTGCTTTCCAGTCTACACAGAGTTAATCTTCCCCAGAATAGCCAGTAACAGTACTGCATAATTAATCGGAATGGACTCCATGAGTGAACAAGAAAGTGTTTAAGACAAACACAGAGAGCTGCCATGCTGCCAGAGAGACAATGCTGAGTCACAAAGTGAGAGATTGCTGTCCCAGAGAGAGGGGACAGAGAAGTGCTCCCCAGCTAAAGAAGGAAGGCTGGCACAGCCCTTGACAGTGGACCTACAGAGGAGAGTTTCTCCGAGCTCACGTGGGGCTGAGTTCCCCTAGGAGGAAAGAATGCAAGGCCGTGCCGAAGCGGGGACGTCTGCTCCAAACAGACAAGGAAAACTCTTTATTGTTGTCTACAGAGATTGCGTACATGATTACTTATGCCAGGGCATGTTTTGGGGGTGGGAACCAGCTTAGCTGGCCATCCAAGTAGTGAGGTCGACAGCTACGATGTAGTTAGCTTTCCCTAAAGGGAGTAGATATTTTATTTTATGATTTGTTTGACTTAAAGGGACGGTGGGCCTTGTTGGTGTATGTTTTAATCCCTGTGAATAAACACCATATAGAGAATTACAGTGTTTCTTGCATTACATTGAGACTAAAATAGACTGCAATATGGTGTTGGCATCACAATATACATATACATATATATTACAATATACACTTACAAAAGTTAAAATAACATAAACATTGGAGAGAATCTGTATGGGGCGTCATCTACAGGAGCGGGGGGAGGGGGGTCCGATCGTGATACTGTGCACCTGGTATGGCTGCTTCTGTCTCCTGCCACAAGTCCTGCAGCGTTTCAGCGTCTGCAATGCTCAAAATGCTTCCTTGTGTGATGCAGTGTTGGAAGTACCGGCAGAGCAGCTGAAGAAAGTATCGGAGAACACAGGACCTCCTCCCACACGTCCGTCTAAGATACCGTCACCTCGTCTCTACGCGTTTCGTCACGTTGCGTGACTTCCTCAGGAGGTGATTAGTTGATGTAACATAGCCAGTTTTATAGGGCAAAGTCCACGTAAACATGGCAAAAAAGCTCAAAGAAGACTGGAATCAGCTCTTCTGATTCAACACACAATCGAAACGGCTAATAGTGTGATGTTATTGTTAGACAAAATGATACATAATCAATAATAAAATAGCATAAAATGCACAATGTGCTACATCACTTTCTTCTGAAGCAGCAAGGAGCTCCTGTGGTCAGTGTATCGTTGGGATTCTCTCCTCCTCCAAACCATTACTAAGTGGCGACATTTGGACTTTATCCTTTTTTCTTTGGACATTATATTGCTATTGAATTTATTTGTTGGTTACCTTTATTATTAGATTCTCACTTTCACATTTTAGGTGTTTATATTGTAACTTTATAGTCATTCACGGTACTTAGTAGCGCTACTTTTTTTGTGTGTGTATATATATATATATATATATATATATAATATATATATATATATACAGTGGTCGACAAATCACCAAAAAATCAACTCGCCACCTAGTACCACACGTGTGCTGCTTGGGCCAATAGGAGCTTGCCACGATGTTAAATCCACTCGCCCGGGGTGTGCAAATGTATAGGTTTGTCGAACACTGTATATATATACAGTGTTCGACAAACCTATACATTTGCACGCCCAGGGCGAGTGGATTTAACATCGTGGCAAGCTCCTATTGGCCCAAGCAGCACACGTGTGGTACTAGGTGGAGAATATATATATATAGCGATAAATGAATAGACAGCGCTTAATGTAGTGTCACACCTGGTTATGATCACACAAAAAAATGGGGAAAAACACAGTTGACTGATTAATTATTCTCAATGATGCAATAGCAATGTGAAAAAATGTTTAATGGTAATAGAAACTAAAATATTATGGGATGATAAAAACCTAATTGGTGAAAAGCACATAAATTATATAAAACTAT
Source organism: Ascaphus truei (assembly GCA_036426205.1). Taxonomy (NCBI): domain Eukaryota; kingdom Metazoa; phylum Chordata; class Amphibia; order Anura; family Ascaphidae; genus Ascaphus; species Ascaphus truei. The sequence goes on from CM071567.1 coordinate 10,911,488, forward strand.
GTTAATGAAAAATAAACATTAATGAAATGATGTCCAAAGTTCATGGATCAGATCTAATAGATGATCTGTATCCCAATACAGAATGAACCTTGATAATGATATGTATGGATCTTGGCAGCTTCTTCCTTGGGTTCAACCAGAAGATACCTATTAGAAAAAAGAAAAGAGAAAGAAGCGCCCGATCCTTGTGTAAAATCTGAGGACAAGGTTTTAATGACATGAACTAAGACAATTGCAAACTCACAATGTGCCACAAGATAAAAATTGTTGTATGATCACAATTTTGCAAAAAAGTAGAGACATGGGAGACATACTGTAGCAGCCAATTCATTAAGCCCTTTTATAGCCAAAACAGAATACAATTTGACATGATTAATGTCTGACGTTTTTGATGTATTCATTAAGAATTATCTATGCAGAATTTTTTTGTAATTTTATATCTTTTGCATGCACTTTTTGCCCAACTCGTGAAATATTGCCTGAAAAGTCGCAGCCACAAATGTCTCCAGAGGGACGGAGAAAATAATCAAAGAAAGACGATGTTTATTGAAATTGCTTCTTTTTCTCTTACTCTTACTCTTTTTAATGAATCCACACTGTACAGAATACCTATTTTATTCTATACCAAAATGCCATTTTCGCTTTTTAATGAATAGGCGCCCAAGAGTTTTTCAAAACATGATATTGACAGAATTATATTTAAATAAACTCATGAAGAATTACAGAATCTTAGCAAGCTCAAAACCCAAACTTATTATTTTTTATATATAAATGTACTGTATTTCTGTTAATTGGAGTGTGTAGGAAATGTGTGCATAGGATGGAACACCAGGAATGTTTAAGGAGAAATAAACATAGGCTTTATTAGCCAGCAGCTTTAAACAAACAGGAACCAAACAAACCAAACTAAACAAAATGAAACAGAAAATAACAACCAGGCCTAACCCCATGTAGGGGACTGACTAACATTTAACAGTCCCTATCTGAGAACTAGGACTCTTACCAACCTTTGACACAGTCCAAAGAGAGGTACCTGTAGGCAGGGTGCTCTCTATGTCAGTCCGGTCTGCAGTGGTGTCTGTGGGGGTTCCCTCTGGCAGGTTCCAGGGACAAGTGTTCCTTGGAACAGAGAGTCCATCTTCCCCTGGGATCTATACAGAAAAGAAGGATTGTGGCGCTCAACAACTTAGATGTGTTTAAGTGATATAATTATATATATTATAAATGCATTCAATGAAGTGATAATTGATATAATAAATAATAATGGTGATCAAATTACTCAACAAGTGCAAACACATAAACACAGTGGTCTAATGTGCGAAACAGGACCTTAAATTCAGTCAGTGAAAATATATACTGTATATAAAAAAGGGATGATATACTCCTCCACTCGTTAACCCGTCATAGGATATGTCATAGGATAACCTCGTCATAGGATATGTTTCAATATCCGCCACAAGCAAGATCCATAGGGAACAGGGGAGCGGTGGACACGACACCATAGGAGAGAGAAAACAGCATAGGGCAATATTGCAGGCGTTAGTTGCTCCAGATAGTGCTTCCTTTGGCACCGGTCACTTTTCATGCGCTCAGAGTCTCCCACTTTCTGCAAATCTCGGACTCAACGCGTTTCACTAAGTGCTGGTTCATCAGGAGTCAATAACCCCCGACTACGTCTGTACTCATATATACCCATCTGATCAATCACTGGTTGAACAGGCATGTAATTGGAGGTGGAATCAGCGCTAGTAATTGTAAAGCAATGTAATGCAAATGTCTAGCTAATATTAACTATACTGACAGTGAATCAATTTACACAATTAAAAATACAAATCGATATTAACAAATACTAAATTAATCTCACAATGATCAATACAATTTATACATACCATAGAAAAACATATTAATCATAAAACTTATAGCATATTATCTAACTTTCAATAAAATATTTGGATCCCTGATCTAGCACGGATCCCCCCAAAATGGAAACGTGATCAGGTACAAAACCCCAAATATTACAAACAAACGAACTAACCCCATAGAAATATCCTAAATGGAAGAAAAGAAGGCGAGGAAACAATAATTACAACGAGAAAGATGAATGGAAATGAAAAACTGAATTTATAAAACCATCATCCCATACCATCACCAATGTGTATATTCCTATATATACTTTATTAATATACTATTAATTATTATTAGATAGATTTATTGTAGACAAATGTATTCAAAGATACAATACAATATATAATAAAATATATTAAAAAAAGAAATAATTTCAACCTATATGCAAGGCTGTTAATATGGACCTTTAGTCGCCTGCAATTGAATTATACTATTAAGGTTTGGCATAGTAGTAATAGAATTGTAATATTTAGAACTCGGTTTGTTTTTATGTTCACTAAATATATTGGGAGTGTGGCTGTAATATCTATAGTTGAGGGGACCAAGATCAAACATTAGATGAGATTAATCATTCCATAATAAGAATAAAAATAATCTCCTCTTAAAAATACAGATGGATACAGGACAATCTATATCGTACGTTTAATGTAGTTTACTCCAATAGTAGGGAAAATTCCCTGATCAATATCAATACCTACAGTAAAGTCGAAATTACTACCACAGATATCTGGGATATTGAAGACACAGAAAGAGAGTCCAAAAGACCAATAAAGATAGAATCGATTACTTAAACTAAAAAGACTCCCAGTTAAAAATCCACATTTAGTCGGTTGGGAACAAGGGTCTTTAGTTTGTGGATCCAAAAGGTTTCATACTTGGTTAGCTCATTGGCCCTGTCACCACCTCTCCAATGGGGTACTACGAGTTCTATAATAGTAAATTTCAGTCCACTTGGGTCTGCTTGATGGTGTAGCATAAAGTGTTTAGCAAAATTATGGGTAACTAGTTTATGTCTAACATTTCCCAAATGCTCAAGGATCTTGATTTTCACAGGCCGCGTGGTCTTATCAACATATTGCAGGCCACAAGGGCACTCCATGAGGTAGATCACGTGGTCTGTGTTACAGCTTATGTATTTCTCAATTGTGAAACTGTTTTTGTAACCCAAGACACACATTTAAATTTATCTTCAGCTTTATGTTAACCGGCCTTACATGTCACGCATCCTGTGTCATCCGCGATGTCATCCGCCTCTACGTGGGGTGGACTCCAGCCAGAGCGTCCCACCATTAAGAGAGTCTTTATACCATGCGTGGGTGGTCTGGTCCCAGACCAAAGGCTACTAATACTGCGTGGCGTCTTTCTGCTGTATCCCTGACACTGTGCACACTACAGGGGCAATGTCCCTATCTAGAAGGGCTGTCCCTGTAGTAACCATAATCTAGGTGGGAGTCGGGGCCTAGCTGGGGCCCATAAGGGAGTCTCTGGCCTAGTTAAGGGGTCTATGAAACACACTAGATGGAGCTCAATACTTAAACACAGTGTAATAATATATATAACACTCAATAGAAAAATGTGTGTGGATATATGTGAAAATAAACACAAAATAACACAAAATAAAAGTAAAAACACTCAAACCCTTGGACGGACTGTTTCAGGGTCCACATGGAACATAGATAGGAAAAACCAGGGGAGCGTTGATACCTTTAAAAAGAAAAAAAGACAAACATAGTGCAACCTGTAGCAAAATATGTTAAAAGGAGCTCCCAACCGGGCACCACATACTAAGGCCAATGCCTAATGGGGTATCACAGCAGGAGCAATACGGAGGAGATAATCTTAAGAAAAGAGAAGCACACGTGCAGTATCCAATAAAACACAATTTATCCAAAATGATAAAAGTGGAGGCTTACAGGATCCCAATGGGAAAACAGCATTGACGGTGGTGATCTCAAGACCACATCACAGCGTCTCTGTGCCAGCAGACCGCCACGGTACACTTCAGCCTGGAGCCGTCTCGTCACTTCCGGTCTTGGGGCCGTCACGTCACTTCCGGTTGCGCCGCCGGTAGGAAAACAGCTACGGGATCCCAGGCACTCTCTCCTTCTTAATTATGAGGTCACGCTCAACGCGTTTCGCCGTTCTAGCAGACGGCTTCGTCAGGAGTAGCAATGACCTGTCCTGGGTGTCTTATTTATACCCATACTCCTATCAAAATCCCCTCCTCCATAGGATAATTGATAGAACATCCCCAAAGTCACGGGCCAATTGCATAAATGTGACCGCACACAGGGAAATACATATACTTGCATAAAACAGTGATAAACATTTAATTATACAATCGTAGTAAAATAATTTAATAATACCAAAGCATATTTAAAAACATATTACAAAATAATATTTCTAACTCATAATAAAATACACATTAAAGTATATAAAAACTATCACACTCTCTCCTAATCTCTAGGATAAACCTTATCCCGTCTAGGATAAAGTTTGCTTGTTCAGGAGGCATATTTATATCCTTTGATAACGGTCTGTCTATGGCATCATGTCCATCTTTGTGACTAATACACGTATATAACAAAGTTATATCGCATGTGGCAAGAAACCATCCTTCTTCCCATTTTTGGTTATTTATAACCTGCAGAATATCTGTAGTGTCTTTCAGATAAGACGGAAGTTCTTTCACATATTTCTGCAAATATGTGTCTATGTATGCCGACAAGTTTGACGTCAGGGAATCTATACCCGCTATTATGGGTCTTCCTGGGGGATTTACTAAACTCTTATGGAGTTTAGGGAGATAGTAAAAGATGGGTCTAATGGGATGTTCTTTATACAGAAACTTGTATTCGCTCTCATTTATGACTCCATCTTGTTTCCCCTTATCCAGCAAAATTTTTAGTTTGCATAGAAAGTCTGAGGTTGGATCCTTTTTTAATGGTGTGTAATTGTTGTTATCACCTAAAATCCGATGTGCCTCAGATATATAGTCTTCCCTGTTAAGAATAGCCACTCCTCCTCCATTATCAGCTTGTTTAATTACAATGCTGGTGTCTTTCTGCAGGATTTTGAGGGCATCTCTTTCGTTTTTACTCAAGTTGTTATCAAATTTCTGATCAGAACTCGCTAGCTTTTCAAAATCTTTCTGAACTAGTTGTGTAAAGACATCTAGATTTTTACCTTTCATATGTTTTGGGTAAAAGGTAGAGGATGGTTTTAGACCTGAATGTATCACAATATGTGAGTTTTCTTGTGATAATGTCATATCTCTTTTAGGTTGAGTGGCAACTTCTTTAGGATCTATTGTAGAATCTAATTTAGAATTTTCGCTGGTTCTAAGCTCAACCTCCTTTTGCCTAAAGAATCTTTTGATGGTTAATTTCCTTAAAAATCTTTGTGCATCCAAAAATAGGCCGAAGTTACTAGAGCCTACAGTGCGGGCGAACTTTAAGCCTTTAGAAATAAGGAACTCTTCGGGTTTGATTTATACCCTAGAGCTCAAGTTAAATATGTTTTTACCTATTTCTTGGGTTTCTTTGGGTATTTCTTTCAGTCCCCTTCACCGTTTTCGTCGTTTTTTTCCCTTTTCCTTTTGTCGGCATACATAGACACATATTTGCAGAAATATGTGGAAGAACTTCCGTCTTATCTGAAAGACACTACAGATATTCTGCAGGTTATAAATAACCAAAAATGGGAAGAAGGATGGTTTCTTGCCACATGCGATATAACTTCGTTATATACGTGTATTAGTCACAAAGATGGACATGATGCCATAGACAGACCGTTATCAAAGGATATAAATATGCCTCCTGAACAAGCAAACTTTATCCTAGACGGGATAAGGTTTATCCTAGAGCCTAATTTCTTTGTCTTTTTAAGATTCATCTATCGCCTGCTCAATACAATTAGGAGAGAGTGTGATAGTTTTTATATACTTTAATGTGTATTTTAATTAGGAGAGAGTGTGATAGTTTTTATATACTTTAATGTGTATTTTATTATGAGTTAGAAATATTATTTTGTAATATGTTTTTAAATATGCTTTGGTATTATTAAATTATTTTACTACGATTGTATAATTAAATGTTTATCACTGTTTTATGCAAGTATATGTATTTCCCTGTGTGCGGTCACATTTATGCAATTGGCCCGTGACTTTGGGGATGTTCTATCAATTATCCTATGGAGGAGGGGATTTTGATAGGAGTATGGGTATAAATAAGACACCCAGGACAGGTCATTGCTACTCCTGACGAAGCCGTCTGCTAGAACGGCGAAACGCGTTGAGCGTGACCTCATAATTAAGAAGGAGAGAGTGCCTGGGATCCCGTAGCTGTTTTCCTACCGGCGGCGCAACCGGAAGTGACGTGACGGCCCCAAGACCGGAAGTGACGAGACGGCTCCAGGCTGAAGTGTACCGTGGCGGTCTGCTGGCACAGAGACGCTGTGATGTGGTCTTGAGATCACCACCGTCAATGCTGTTTTCCCATTGGGATCCTGTAATCCTCCACTTTTATCATTTTGGATAAATTGTGTTTTATTGGATACTGCACGTGTGCTTCTCTTTTCCTAGTTAAGGGGTCACTGACACCCTGAACACACCCTCACCCATCTGTGTCCCAGCTCCAACTGCGTGCCCTGCAGCACGCCAAATGTATCAACTTGGTGCAGGGGGGTTTCTCATCCCAATTGGCTGGTGCGCACCATGTTGCCCTTCCCAGAGGCTCATGGGGCATGTAGTCCCTGTGTAGAGCCTTCCCCTATTGGCCGCCGCTTGCGCTATAGAGTGAGCATTCGCAAAGCTCCTCCAATGGCCAGTGCAACTCGGGGCCTCCCTTCGCTTTTGTGAGACATACTGCACATGCCTGACTGTGGCCAAGATAGTGGCGCCCTGTCACGGGAGCTGCCGGAGTCCTCCGACGACCCGCTTGCCACCCAGATCGCCCGCATCACTCCCGCACATCTCCCCGCACTCTCCCCAGCCTCCGCTACCAGCCGTAGCTGGACAAATGGTAAGGGGACAAGGGGACCCCAGGGGTAACCTGGACACACACACATACACACACACACACACACATACACACACACACACACACACACACACACACACACACACACATAGTACACTTCTGAGCTTCATCTACATGGACTTACATTGAGTTATTAAAGTCATTTATAATCAATTAATAGAAGGAACAAACAACACAAATTTCGGTTTTAAAAGAAGAGAATACTCAGAGTGCTGATGTTGATTGCCAAACCCTTGCTAAGAAACTAGCACACTATTCCTTGTGTCTCCACTCCCCTTCCTCTTCCAATTGTCTCAGTTTGTCTCGACTAATATGTACTCTTTTGTCACACATGTTCAGTCCTCTCTCCAACATTGTACTATGATGTGCAAAATGTTGTTGCCATAAAAATAAAATATAATTCTGATAATAAAAGAAGTCGTCTGCACTGATAACAATGGCCCATCATTTCACATTTCATATCTTTTGAATGGTAGGGTTACTCCCGCTTCTTGGCACTCTGTAGAACCCCTCCTAAGAGTGCTTTGAAGGTACCTTTAAAAGTGCACAGATGGCTGCCGCAAGATTAGGACTACCTACCATCCGGTAGTTTGAGGGGTGTGGGGGATCGTGCCATCCTTTATTCAAGACTGCATATTGATGTAAGTATTGAACTTTTTTATTTGTCTATAAAGTTATTATCAGTTATATTTAATTGATTTTCTTTGCTCTTCTCTTTTTTGTTTTTATACCTTTAAAAGTGTCCTATTTATTCTAGTGTCAGGAAAGTCATATTTAAATTCCATCTCTAGCAAAACTGATGCTCTAGATACTATCAGTCCTATTAAACACAGGCCTGGCTCAACAGGCTATAAAGTAAAAAAAATAATTGTGTAACCAACATTAATAACTGTATGCCGAATTGATTAAAATACCCCATTTCTTTTGCCTTATTAATTAAACATCATGTACACCCCAAGACCAGGTAACAACTAATAGACAGTGTGATCCTTAAACTTCTGAAAAGCAGTAATTGCGTTAAACTACTAATAGTGACTGAAATGAACTATTCATCAAAAACTGAATGAGATTTGCCCTCAAAAGCAGACATATGCTTATGGGGTCCATGTTAAAATGGACTAGAAGCAAAACGTGACTCTTTGTGCTTATTTAGATGTCATTACCCATAATCCCTATCTGCAGTGGATGGACACTCTCAGACAAGATCCTAGACAAGCTGCTATGCAGATGGATTCACAAGTACCTCTCTAAACCACAGTTGGATACATGTGTGGTGTCTTTGATGTGGGAGGGGAGCAAAACTACATATTCCACGAGTCATCTGACGCGGAAGCGGAAACACACCGCCGATCGAGTGGAGGAGAAGGGATGAGACATTGAGCACCCAACCAGCAGACGAGTGGACTACTCCTGTTCCTGCGGTCATTCTAAGTACCGAAGTGCCTGAATTTATTTACTCTTCTGTGAGTGTTTATAACCGTTTTTTATTATTCTATAAACAGACTTTACTTCTCTATGGGCTTTGCGCTTTTTTCTCTTTTTTGTCATTTTTCTATAGTTTCAAAGAAGCAGCATACCCATACTTCATCTGGCATTGGACTCTGTATTTGGGAACACACATTGTGAAGTAAACTATATATTAATTATTTATTATATTAACCCTTTAGTATTATTTGCTATTGTCACTGTGTAACCCTCCTTTTGTATGCATTTATTGGTTACGAAGTAGGAGCGCCAGCTGACACACTTATCGCCAGAGGGTGGTATACCCATCTGCTTTTATCTGTCTTAGCCTATCCTTTATTCTGTTTTTTTGATAATAGGGAGAGGCAGGGTGGCAAACCTGACTGAGACTTGTGAATGTGCTCACAAGTGATATTTCTATTTGCTGTACACTGTACGATTGTTTGTCACTTTTTACTCACCATAACTTTTTATTGTCTGATTGTACCCATAAAGACTGATATTTTTTAAGAAAGGCCAACCCAAAGCAAAAAAAATGGAACATGAATGGGTGAAGAAAAGGAATGTGCCTCACCAATAGGTGACCAAAGATGGGGAGTGAGATTGGCAGAAATTCTCAGTAACTCAGACATTCTCAGTAATATTTAATTTATTGAAAGTAACCCTAACTGACTGAAATTTCCATTGTCTAAAGGTGTAAGTATTGTCCTTAATGTCACAGTAGACCAGGTACTTTTTACACCATTTATAGATTACCGGGATCATTCCTTAGGCAGAACAAGATAGTAAAAACAAATTGTGATACACAAGGAACAGTTAAAATATACACTTACAAGGAGTCTGGGGGAAAAAATCTAGGTTTTCCTAGGTGCAGGATGCCTGCTTTGATGAGCTTACCCTGACCGGGATATACCTTCTGTTCTCCTGGTCCTCTTTTCAGCTTCAATGTCTAGCCATTAGATTCTGAGAATTTGGGAGCAAAAGACTGGACTTTGTTGGGCTTCCAAACGAAGCCGGTCGCTCTGTTATTTTCAGCCAATAGAAAGAGGGCTTTGTCCCCGACTGACGTCAGAGGAGTAGACATGCCCATCAGGCTCGAAAAGCCGGGTGAGCGGGAAATATGATTTTAGCCAAAGGGAGAGCAGACTCTATGGCTGCATCCTCCCTGTCCAACTCATTGCCACCTGCAGGTCCGGCTCCACCAAGTCTGGAAACTACAAAAGGTGTCCCCACGGGTGCCCTTTGTAGTCTGGACCTGGCCATTTTCCCTTCCCTCACCCACCAAACGTTTTTACACCTATGGAGATCCTCTCCCCTTTGAACTACTGGCAACTTAACTGGATGCCCGGGCAAGCTGCATAGGGCCTTTGAAAGAAATGTATCAAACATAATAAAACATACTTTAATACGCAGGGGACATTGGGGAGACGTATGACTGTAAGATACTTAGGACTGGGATATCCGGACTTGAAAATCAGGAGTCTGGGGGACACTGGACATCCCCATTGTAATTCTACTTGCTTACCAGCAAATAGTACCAGCACGCCGGGTAGAATTAAGGTACAATCTGTAGCTCTTTACCCGGAATTCCTGCAAACAAAATAATTACATTCTTACCCAAATATCCCACCTAAAACTTACACTCAGCAAGTTTCATGTGTCTGGGGTATAGGGAACATGGAAAGTGGAAAATCAGGGGTCACTTTTACTTTACATGTACATATACCTGGCCACTGGCTTAAAGTGCTGTGTAGCTGCCAGGGACCCATGGGACCCAAGGGCAACCAGAGGGCTTAACCTTAATTATGAAGCTTTGTTACCCTTGCCCGTCACATACATTCATTTCCTGAATTAACCTCAAGAGCTTACACATTAGCCCTTGACATACGTTCCAGGGGCAGCCAGCCGGAACTTGTCTTTATTAACGGAGGCTGGCAACATCCCACGTCACACTTAATAATACATGTTATTGGTTCGCTCTTGATGTTTGAATGTTAAAAATAGAACGCCCTGTAATATCATTTTTTATTTGAGTTGCAGTCATTGATTGGTATTTCCAGCAGGGAATGTACATCTGTAGATTCCACTACAGCTGCATAATTGATATTGAGATCTACAGTAAATGTATGCTGTCTTTCTGTAATCCAACGGTGAGTACAGTATGTGGATGAAATGTGTTAGATTTAATATTAACACAAACACAGCATTACTCTTTCAGAATGAATTCCACCAATTTACTTTAAAATAGAGAATGGCTAACAAAGCGGAAGTATAATCATTCAGGATCTGTCTCTGTCCAGAATGTATATAGCGCAATTAGTGTACATAGCGCTTCACAGCAGTAATATACGTGACAATACAATAAATAACAAATAATACAAATAACACATAATGGGAAGAAGTGCTTCAGACATAAAAGTAACATTAGGAAAAGGAGTCCCTGCCCCAAAGAGCTTACAATCTAATTGGCAAGTAGAAAGAATGTACAGAGACAGTAGGAAGTGTCTCTGTGTCACTGTCTGTCTATGTCTCTGTGTGACTGTGTCTCTACTGTATGTATCTCTGAATGTCTTTGCATTTCTCTCTGTGTCTCTATCTCTATGTCTCTGTCCTTTTCAGCTTGCAACCTTCAATGGACATTTTCAGTTTTCTCTGACTTGATGATTTTTGATCAAACTTTTTTGTTTTCCCAAACGGTTTTATTAGGCATTATTAAGTTCACAGACATTACATTACTTTTCTGGCCTAATATCGTATCATTTTCCTTGTTCTAAAGGTTGTAGGGGACCACATCATGGTCCACGAGGTATGAAGGAAGAAGAAAGAGGGAAAGAGACAACGGGAAGGTTGGGGGCAGGGAGGGGGAGGGAGAAGGGGGGGAAAATGGGGGGGGGGGGAGAGGGGGAGTCATCCATCTCTCACCTTGTCCGGCCGGGCCCTCACATACACATCTCAGGGCTCTTTCTGCGTTACTGTTTCTTAGGGGGGGATTTTTGATTTGATTTAGTGAGTTAGCCAGGGCTCCCAAATTTTATAAAAACTTTCTGTCGAGCGCTTAAGAAAGGCCGTGAGGTTTTCCATTATCATGACCTCGTTGAGTCATTTCTTCACCAATTGTTTTGTGGCGGGCGTTACCTTCTTCCATGAGGACACAACTGAGCATCTTGCTGCCGTGAGAATGAAGGAGATTAATTTCCATACTGGGCGATGAATTTCCTCTATCGGTCTGCTCAGTAAGAAGGTCAGTGGATCAATGGGAATAGATGGCCGTGACCTATTTTATTAAGTCTTGTATTATACACTGGCGACACACTTTATTCGAGCTCGGCTAGTCCCACGAATTCGGGTATACCCGGGTGTATTGAGGTTTGTGACTGTTTTCTGCCCGAGTGCATTGAGGTATTTTCCAGGCAGGGATTGAAGCATTTTATTCCCGCTGGCTGCAATACTGCACAGTTTATATATATATACTGCATTACAATTCATGAATTTATGCCATCTGGTAGACACGCGAAGCATTGCAGCCTATTAAATCCTAATCATTATCATTTAACAGATCAGCCGCCCGTCAGCCAGGCATGAACCCAGGCTAGAAAGGCAAACACAACGGGGCTTGTCAGAGGTGAGGAGCGGCGCATTCCAGGAATCTGCCAGGTACATACTGGGTATTTGCTCGAATAAAGTGTGTCGGTGCAGTAGGCCAATATTTCTGAATCTCTGGACATTGCCACCAGATGTGGGCCATGTCCCCTCTATGTCCACAGCCTCTCCAACATAAATCCGAGGCCAGAGGGTAGATTTGTTTTAGTCTCACTGGGGTAAGATACCAGTGATACATTATTTTATAAATATTTTCCTTCACTGTGGTACATATGGAAGTTCCTGAGGCCGAGTTCCATATTTCTTCCCAGTCCTCTTTGTCAATAACCATGTTCAATTCGGCTGCCCATTTGAGCATATAATTGTGCGCGGTGGGGTTTGCTGGATTCTCCATTCCTGCATAAATTTGTGTTATTAGACCTTTTTGATGTGAAGGTCTTGGCACAGATTCTCAAATTTTGTGAGAGGGGGAAATTTCAACGTCGGGGACAGTTTTTGTAGAAAGTGCCGAATTTGGAGAAATTTGAATGTTTCTAGTTGGGGCGCGTTGAGTTTGGTGCATTGGGAGGAGGAAGGGGGGGGAAGGAAGCTGGGGGGGGAGGAGGAGGGGAGGTACTCCAGCAGGTGGGGAATCTAATACGCCCTTTCCTTGCTCCTTTGCTCGACTGCTAAAACTCTGACTCAGGCCCTCATTCTCTCCCGTCTTGATTACTGTAACATCCTGCTGTCCGGCCTTCCTGCTTCTCACCTGTCTGACTACAATCTATCCTAAACGCTGCTGCCAGAATCACTCTACTCTTTCCTACATCTGTCTCAGCATCTCCCCTCCTGAAATCCCTCTCCTGGCTTCCGATCAAATCCCGCATCTCACACTCCATTCTTCTCCTCACTTTTAAAGCTTTACACTCTTTTGCCCCTCCTTACATCTCAGCCCTAATTTCTCGATATGCAGCATCCAGACTCTTGCTTTCTTCTCAGGGATGTCTTCTTTCTACCCCCTTTCTATCTAAAGCCCTCTCCCGCCTTAAACCTTTTTCACTGACTGTCCCACACCTCTGGAATGCCCTTCCCCTCAGTACCCGACTAGCACCCTCTCTATCCACCTTTAAGACCAACCTTAAGACACACTTGCTTAAAGAAGCATATGAATAGCACTGTGGATATTCTGAACACATGATACATAAAGCTTGGCCCCCTGCAGACGCACTTACCTGAACTCCCTCCTACTGTATATGTACATTCTCCCTTCCTACCAATTAGACTGTAAGCTCCTCGGGGCAGGGACTCCTCTTCCTTAATGTTACTTTTATGTCTAAAGCACTTATTCCCATGATCTGTTATTTATATTATCTGTTATTTATTTGATTACCACATGTATTACTACTGTGAAGCTCTATGTACATTAATGGCGCTATATATATAAAGACATACATACATACATACATGCCTTGACGTGGCATGCAGGCTTACAAATGCTTTGGCCAAAGGGTTTAACAAAATACCCTTTTTCATGAGATTATTATTTTATCTTAGCCTAATTGGTAGGAGCGCAGGAATCGTTCTTTTTGTTTTTATATATTTTAAGGCCTATCTTTTTACCTGCAGCAAACTTCTATAGGGAGGAGAGCGGTATTATGTACAGTTTCTCACTAATATTAGGCAATCCCTTTCCTTGCTGCATACTCCCATAGGGCACTTTAAATATAGTATATCTGAAACGTCATAGGGGTAGTTTATTGGCTCATCTGCTTTACATAGCAGTTACTGAATCCCTACCAATTTTCCAATTAGTGCAGGTATAATACACCCCAGTGTCAGTCTGAACATCACCCTCAATTGAATCGTAGGTGATGCTCAAGATATGGGAAAAAGTCACAGATCCACATTGAAAATTGAATGTAGAATGAAGATTTAAGCCTGTCCTTACATTTCATATAAATTCAACGATAAATAGCAAACATACTGAAGGAAAGAAATGTGTTTGTTCTATTTTCTGTAATAACGAATAATTTTGTATTTTCTCACGTTATGATAATACGCATTACTGCTTCATTGATATTGATAGAATTTATTTATAAGGTAACATAGTCCACAATGCAATACACTTGGGATATTAGATATTACCATTGCACATCAATGTTATAAATGATATAATCTAGAAAGCTTTTTTGTCTTTTTGAAAAATGTAAGCCCCATAGTATTTTTACAGACAGTACTATATATAAGACAAGTAGGCTGGGGTTGCAAGAAGTAAAAATAAACTTATTTTGGAATCCACTGAGTTGAAATATATTTGAAAAAGTTTGACATTTCTCAAAAGGTTGAGATCCACTCAATTCTGTAACATACCAGACGTGACCACGAGTATTCTAAAGCTTGCCTTAAACTAGCCGGTTACATTCTGGGAATGTGCTGGGTGTAACCTGACTAGTTTAAGGCACGTTTAAGGCAATTCTGCATTGATTTATGACCCATAGGATTAACACAGCAGGGGTCCTTGGCAGTCCCATTCAGTTTGAATGGGACTGCCAGGGACCCCCACTGTTAATCTGATGGGCCATTAATCAATGCAGAAATGCTGGGTCTAGTTTAAGGCAAGCTTAAGGCGTGTACCTGGGTGTACCTGGGTCTTTTTGGCGATTGCCACTGGTTTGTGTTAGAATAACCGTGGGCACTACAGTATCAGCTCAGTGAATCAAATAAATAGTTACTTTACAAATGACTGTACTGAACATTGATAGATATCTGTTATTGACCAAGCAATCATATGGAATTGGCTCTGTAAAATTATTACATCGATCAATATTCATCTTAAAACTTGTTAAGGAAAGTGCAGATATTTTCAGAATCTTAATAATGTTAGAAAGCATGCACTTACATCCAGTAGCAAAACTCACAAGAACAACATACTGTATATATTATCATCATCATCATCATCATCATCATTTATTTGGGAAGCACCAACATATTCCACAGCACAGTACAATGGGGCACAGAGTTTTGTATTTTATAAAAATGTGAACATTTACTGTACATACAAGTGAGGATAAACATGCACAATCAGATACAAAGAGGTAATGAGGGCAGTGCTCGTGTGAGTTTACAGTGGGTTTACAGTGGGTTAACTGTGCATTACAGTGGGGCATTTTACAGGACAGCATCATGATAAACAAGCTGTGTTGTGTCTCATTGCCTACTGATTTAAGTCTACACATGTTTTTTTTTCAACTATCAATCAATCTAACACTTTTTGCAATCTTTACCTTTAGCTCCTGCCAAATAACTTAAAAGGTGAAACCAATAGAGAGTTAAAATCAATTGAACCCTCATTAATAACACAGGATGCTGCTAGCTCCAAAATTACATGCTGTATAGCTATTGACTAATGTTTGGAAACAGAGGCCTGAGAAAACTATTACAATCAGACACAATATTGCAACGTTACACAACAATATATATGAGAAAATAGTAAATAGTCAGTCTTTGAGTGGTATTTGTATTTATTCAGTAAATAATTTGTATTTACATTTTTGTAAATTGCACAAAACAAACCTTTTACTTGGTAGGTTTTTTTAGAGCTTTTGTTGTTGGATATTGACTAAATGTATTCAAGAATAACAATTAATTAACAGGTAATAGGAAATTTATTTTTGTGTATTATTTGTTTTCAAACTTTTTAATTTAAATACATCTATAAACCCCAGTGACAATTCAATAGAAATTGAATGGTTGTACTATACAGTTGAGCAGGAATGCAAGAATATGACAGTAACAAATACTGTATGTCACAGGTATCAGAAGATGGCTTCTATTTATCCACGAGTATTACAGATTGATTTAAAACGTAGCCTTACCTGAGACAGTTTTTAGAAATCCAGATCATAACTCAGCAGCACCTAAAGTAGAACACACAATTTCACAGAAAAATAGGTCTGCATTATGATAGGTTAACAAAACACAAAACCCCAGCAAGCTCTTTTTGGGAACCTCTGAGCCCCCACAAAATATATATGTATACAAGTGTCAAAAAAGAGTGCTATTGAGCGTGGCATATGTATACAACAGACGACAGAGAAGCCCAATGCTACATCCAACATGACAAAAATACACAGTAAAATACTTATACATTCTCTTGAAAAAGGGTCATTTAGTTTAACCCTTTGGCCAAAGCATTGTAAGCTTGCGAGCCACGACAAGGCAGACCTTGTTCGCAAGTCCTAACACTACCAGATAAAATACTAATATACCTCTATTAGAATTACAATTCTCATTTACCTCTATTAGGAGGGAGAAAGACCACATTGGATCTATATCCAGTAGAATTAATGGACCTACTAACTTGGGAAGTGGGGACGGGCGGGCTTAAAATCTGGGAAGGAGGAGCCACTAACCTCCAACAGTTGAGACAGCTGAGAATAGGTTAACAAAACGCCCCTCCCCACTTCCCAAGTTAGTAGGTCCTTTCATTCTACTGGATATAGATCCAATTTGGTCTTTCTCTCTCCTAATAGAGGTAAATGAGATTTTTAATCCTAATAGAGGTATATTAGTATTTTATCTGGTAGTGTTAGGACTTGCGAACAGGGTCTGCCTTGTTGTGGCTCGCAAGCTTACAATGCTTTGGCCAAAGGGTTAAACTTAATGACCCTTTTTCAAGAGAATATATAAGTATTTTACTGTGCATTTTTGTTATGTTGGATGTAGCATTGGGCTTCTCTGTCGTCTGTTGTATACATATGCCACGCTCAATAGCACTCCTTTTTGACACATATATATTTTGTGTGGGCTCAGGGATTCCCAAAAAGAGCTTGCTGGGGTTTTGTGTGTTAGTTAACCTATTCTCAGCTGTCTCAGCTGCTGGAGGTTAGTGGCTCCTCCTTCCCAGGTTTTAAGCCCGCCCGTCCCCACTTCCCAAGTTAGTAGGTCCTTTAATTCTACTGGATATAGATCCAATGTGGTCTTTCTCCCTCCTAATAAAGGTAAATGAGAATTTTAATCCTAATAGAGGTATATTAGTATTTTATCTGGTAGTGTTAGGACTTGCGAACATTGTCTGCCTTGTCGTGGCTCGCAAGCTTACAATGCTTTGGCCAAAGGGTTAAACTAAATGACCCTTTTTTAAGAGAATATATAAGTATTTTACAGTGTATTTTTGTCATGTTGGTTGTAGCATTGGGCTTCTCTATCGTCTGTTGCATTATGATAGGTATTTAATATGAGTTTGAACAAATGTTACTGTTTCAACTGGAATATACAGTATACCGATATTTACTAAATGGTGATATGCCATAGAATACGTCCAGGCATCTGAAGGTACCTTTTATCCTTTCACCACAAAGGCCTGTATGGTGTCTTCCATCACCAGAAGGTACAGATGTAATCATATAATCAGCTCCCTTTTTGAGATATGCCTGGCATACTGCAGTATTCTGAGGCAATATTACCACTGAATCCTATTGGAAGTCGGTGTTATACTAAGGCAAGGTATGTTTAAGTATCTGGGGGATCATTGAGGACTAAGGGCCTCATGCAGAGAGCAGCGCTATTTAGAATTGGAGAGGGGAATAAAATTTAGCTTTATTGGAGAGTTTATTTCTCCATATGCAGAAAGGGCATAAAACTGCATTTACAATCCTTTCTGCATATGGAGAGTTTCAACCAGCGCTATGAGCGCTGTTGAAACTAGTGGGAAAGAAATCGTTTTTTTTTTTTTTTCTCCTCCACCGGCTGCGGAGCGCCAGCTTCATGGTGGAGAGGAAAAATGTTGAAAATCGCGCCATTTTTTTGGCGCGAACAGCCACTAGATGGCGTTCGCGGCTCTCTGCATACGGCCGTTTTAAACACTGGAGAGATTAGGATCTCTCCAGCCGCGCGGCGAGTTTCAAGAAAAAAAATTAAAAATTGGCGCTTTTTTTAAAACTTGCCATTATCTGCCTTTCTCAAGGCAGAATTCGCCAAAACATGCCGCTTTCCCTGTTAGCGCTGCTCTCTGCATGAGGCCCAAAGTACTGAACTACTTGGTAAATATGAGCCTTAATGTGAAAGATGTAACCAGAGATACTTTCATCACTGCCAAAGATTGCTATGGGAACACGAACACAGCTTTCCTCGGCTGTGGGAGATTCATTTCTTTTTCGGGAGTGGGGGGAGGTCATGTCTGATACAGAAGCATGGACCTCCCACAGTTCAGCAGTGATTTAACTTATATACTGTAGAACACCCACAAGATCATATTGAATTCAAATCTGCTGTTTACTTATGTATATTTGTTTGTTGATTTCCTTTTTCTACAACAAAATTGCAACAGCTTATTAACAGCAGTGAGTTTCGAGCAACAATTGATTATTCAATGCAAGGAAAGTAACAAAAAGCAGTTTTCTCTAGAATTTGGATGTACATATTTAGGGCACCGTATTAAATGGAATGTTGAAACCATATTACCCACCATATGTGCCAATAATTCCTACAGATTTAAAAAAACACTCACAAAAATATAGTTTCAAGGGAACAATACTGGCCAATACAGCAACAGAGGTCTGTAAATGTGAAATTAAAATAAAAGCTCCACAATCATTGAGATTCCTCTTTCCAGGGGCAATACAAGGATTTCCAGTGTCCTAGGTGAACCTTCAGCCTTGCACAACACTCCTCCCCACCCCCCTGACACACACACACACACACACACAAAACTTTCATGGGGAAAGTCCATCCGGAAAAAAACAATTTGACACCTAATAGATTTTTTTCAAATCCCCCATCCTCCTCCTCCTCCTCCTCTTGCTCCTCAACCCTTATCCTCCTCATTCCCCCACCTCATTCATATGAATCATTCTTATTCCTCCCCTGTCATTATCTCCCTTCCCATCTCCTCCTCATTCTCTCCCTCCCCCACTCAAAAAAGAATTCCTACCTGGCTGACTGTGGTCTTGAGATTACGAAAAGCCGGGTGGCACCAAAGCTGGTATTAATGCAAATCAGCTCCAGAGGCTCCCGGATTTAATCTGATGCAATTAAATGAAATTTTTTCTTCTATGTCCTACCGCAAATCCCATGCCACCACCCTTGGAGTGATGAGAGGAAATGTGCGAGTAGCTCGCTAGGTGAGAGCCTCAATGTTCTCATCATAGTGAGTTGGAGCTCTTTTTGAGACCCCGCTTAGTGTGTTTGAGCAGGAGCAGCGAGACCGCTCGAGGAGATGCACTTCCCGAACGAGTTTGGCAGGTCATCTGAGCTTTTTAAATAGCAACCTTGCCAAATTGTATGGGAGATGCTCAATAAGCTTAATGAGTTAGTTATTGAAGCTACGAGAATAGGCCACTTAGTGAACGTCTCTTACTGACAGGTGCAGCCCGGTAGGATTCACACAGCACGAGTCCCATTCATATGCAGGGAACCCCTCTCTCTTAATCTGATGGGCCATTACAGCCTGCTATGCACTGTGCTGCGGAGTGTCCCTGATGTGCTCTAGAATTTCCCACGGACGCTGGACCATAAGTAAAGGCTGCATCTGTATGAAAGTCCCACACTTCCCTGCGAATAGCATAGAAACGTTTGAGCTCATACAGTATAGCCCTTCAGATCAATGTGCTCGCAGGTCTGAAAGCGGTATACACAGTATTATTCCACCAAGATATATATTGCAGGCTGCTCAGTGGAGCATGAGTTAAATATCTCAAATAAATGTAGCCAGGGCTGGTTTCTGGCTACCAGCCTGTCCTCACTGGCAGTAAGTCCTGGTAAGAGCAAGCCTTCTAGTAGTAATCATGAGTTTTCCCCAATCCTTGCAGTACCCTTGAGTGACAGGGGGAGGAGGTGGAACCACATCTAAGTATACCCAATCCTGGGTCAGACCTGGTGCCCTCATCCTGGTTGTACTTAAGTGGGATTGCCACCCAAATTTAGTAGTGCCTCTTCCCAATGAGAGAGGCAGGTCACACAACAGAGTGCCTTTTCCTCCCTGTGTTTCCTTTTACCTTTTCTGGTATGTGCTGAAGCAGGACCTTCTAGTGGTGAGTCGCAAGAACGCGTTTCATGGTAGGGTTTTGACCGGAGCTCTGTGCTTCCATGTAGCAGGGAATCTAACCTGAATCCTGGGTACATTTTTGTGGTCTCCAGTAACTATTTTTTTTAAATAGACGCAATCTGAAAAAGTTTCTCTGTCAAACCTACCCTGAAACTCACAGCCTAGACATCTCCTGGTCCCAGTGTAACGCCAGTATGTCCGCAGACCTGGCCAGTCCCCAGTACTGAGGTGGGTAAGGGTATAACACGCACCCACAGCAGTGAGGGCGTGCCCGGAGTGTGGTAATGCGTTGCCGGGCCTGGTAAGAAAGGGTTAACGTATACTTGCTGAGTCCGGGGTGCCAGAGATCGGAGAGTAATTTCCGTGTGCCAGAGTTGAAGGGTTGGAGAGAGCAGCGTAGTGATGTCTGTAAGCCAGAGTTCAAGGGTTGGAGAAGGCAGCGTTGTGATGTCCGTAAGCCAAGGTTCAAGGGCAGGAGAAGGTAGAGTAGTCAAATCCAAACCAGTTCACCAGTTCAAACCAAGGGAATCCAAACAGGGGCAGGGACAGGAACCAGTGCTGAAACAAACAAGGGAGCTAGGCATAGACCCTGCACACACAGGAGCTACAGGAAAGCCATGCAGAGCAATGACTAAGAGGACAGAGTGGGCCTACAAAGGAAGGGGGACCAATGGGCAAGAGAGGAGGAGCAGAGGCTCGAGAGAGAGTCCGCAGGGATAGGTCCGAGAGAACCGGGCAGGAGACAGGGAAATAGTCAAGGGAGATGGCCTGCAAGACACGGGGGCGGAGCTAGAGTTCAGGGGCGGTGAACAACCAGAGCGGGTGCGCACGACCCCTGCAAGCGTGCCATTCGCATGCATCACGTGTGTCACAGGGCGCGAGGGATGCAGCGCCGGGGAGACGCTCGGCAGCGGAGGTGAAAGGGAAGGAGAGCCGGAGGATCCAGGCAAAGCACGGGCTGGAGAGATGGGCTCATGCCGAGGGATGCGGGCACCGCGGGAGGTAGCAAGTGACCGGGAACATGCGCGCACAGTGCGGGAGCCGCGCACGTGACCCGAACACGCGCCAGAGCAGACAAACCGCATTGCGGAGGAACGGCCGCGTGAGAAGGAAGGGAGAGAGCGAGAACGCAGGAGAGAGGGTTGGTTAGAAGTCGAGGGAACTGAGGTGACAGGGACACGCTGGGAAGCATGAGTCCCCCGATCCGTTACAGTATCCCCCCCTTGAGGATCGGACTCCGGACGATCCTCCCAAGGTTTATGAGGGAACTTCCGCCGAAACTGCCTAAGGAGCGTTGGGGCATGAATGTGGTGAGACGGTATCCAAGAACGTTCCTCTGGCCCATATCCCTTCCAATGAACAAGGAATTGCAGTCTGCCTCTGGACCAACGAGAATTGAGTATGGAGTGGACTTCATATTCTTGTTGTCCTTGAATGACGACAGGATTGGGTCTTTGGGGACGATCTGAAAAATGGGCATTACGGATCACAGGTTTAAGTAGAGACACATGGAAGACCGAGGGAATGCTCATGGTAGAAGGAAGTGCAAGACGGTATGCGACCGGATTGATTCTCTCGAGGACCTTAAAAGGACCCAAGAATCTCGGGGCCAGTTTCTGAGAAGGAGTCTTGAGCCTTATATTTCTAGAGGATAACCAAACTCTGTCTCCGGGTTTGAATAGTGGACCCGCTTGGCGTTGGCGATCTGCTTTCATTTTTTGTCTTTGAACAGCAGTTTGTAAGGTTTTTTGGATTTTCCTCCAAAGTTTTGAAGAGTGGAAACATGAGAATCCGCTGCGGGAACACCAGAGGGGAGGGAGGAGAGGGGAAGACTGCTGGGATGGAATCCAAAATTAATGAAAAAACAGCGATTCTTGCGTAGATTCATTTTTTAACGAGTTAATAGCAAACTCGGCCCAAGGTAATAGGTCCACCCAGTTGTCCTGAGACTCGGACACGAAGCATCTGAAATACTGCTCCAGGGTCTGATTCATTCTTTCCGTCTGACCGTTGGTTTGAGGGTGATAACCCGAGGAAAATAGAAGGGAAATCCCAAGTCTCTGGGAAAAAGCACACCAAAACTTAGAAATGAATTGAGTACCTCTGTCTGAAACAATTGAAATAGGTACACCGTGTAATCTGAAAATTTCCTTAGAAAAAATGTCGGCCAAAGTAGCTGAATTAGGAAGACCCTTGAGGGGTATAAAGTGTGAATGCTTAGAAAATCTGTCTATCTACTACAACGAGGATACAGTAGTATTCATCCCTTTAGAATTGGGGAGTTCCACAATAAAGTCCATATAGATATGTTTCCACGGTTGTTCCGGAATGGGAAGAGGAATGAGGAGACCAGAGGGTTTGTGACGGGCGGATTTGCTCTTGGCACAGAACGGACAAGCACTGGTGAAATTGAGAATGTCCTTGTTCATTTTAGGCCACCAAAATGTCCGTTTGATCAGGTCTGCTGTCCTCTTGAAGCCTGGATAACCGGCTGATCTCGAAGAATGTCCCCATAGAAGTATCTTGTGATGAAAATGTGGAGCTGCGTACAAGCGTCCCTATGGCACCCTAAATCTCCTGGGGATATGAACCTGGGCTTTATTAATTTCATCCAAAATATCAAAGTTATTGGCGGAAATTATACATTTGGCGGGGAGAATTGTCTCTGAGGATTTGTTAGAGTCGTTCTCCGTAGAGAACAGGCGAGAGAGAGCGTCAGCCTTGATATTTTTGGTGCCGGGAATATAAGAAATAGTATAATTGAATCGGGAGAAGAACAGTGCCCAGTGAGCTTGACGGGATCCCAATCGACGAGCCCCCTCAATATACAATAAATTTTTGTGATCGGTGAGGATGGCTATAGGTTCCTTAGTACCTTCAAGAAGGTGCCTCCATTCCTGGAGAGCCAATTTGATGGCCAGAAGCTCACGGTTCCCGACATCGTAATTTCTCTCAGCCGAAGAGAACTTCCGAGAAAAGAATCCACACGGATAGAGTTTTTCCTGTGGAGAGGATCTCTGAGACAGTACTGCACCAGCACCCACATCCCCCCCCAGCACCCACATCAGAGGTGTCTACTTCCAACGTAAAGGGAAGGGAAATATCCGGAAGCTGTAGGATGGGTGCAGACACGAAGGCTTTTTTAAGGAATTCAAAGGCTTCTATGGCTTCGGGAGACCAAGTAGTCGGATCAGCACCCTTCTTGGTCAAGGCAGTGATAGGCAGAGCGATGGTAGAGAAGTTACGGATGAACTTCCGATAGTAATTGGCAAAGCCAAGGAAACGTTGCACGGCCTTGAGTGAATTCGGCAAGGGCCAGTCGAGTACAGACTTCAATTTCTCGGGATCCATGGTAAAGCCTTGGTCAGAGATAATATAGCCAAGAAAGGCTGTGGAAGTCTGATGGAACAGACATTTCTCCATTTTTGCGTAGAGGCGATTAGCACGAAGCCTGGAGAGTACCAGTTTGGTATGGCGAATGTGCTCCTCTAAGTCCTTAGAGAAAATGAGGATGTCGTCCAAATACGCGATGATGAACGTCCCCAAAACGTCCCGGAAGATATCGTTCATGAACTCTTGGAAAACAGCAGGGGCATTGCACAGGCCGAATGGCATCACTAGATACTCATAATGTGTTAAACACGGTTTTCCATTCGTCCCTGTCTCTTATTCGAATAAGATTGTAGGCTCCTCTTAAATCGAGTTTGGAGAATATAGAGGCTCCTTGTAGACGGTCGAAAAGTTCAGAAATTAAAGGGAGAGGGTGTCGTTTTTTTACCGTAATTTTATTAAGCCCACGAAAGTCGATACAGGGTCTTAAAGAGACATCCTTCTTGACGAAGAAGAAGCCTGCCCCGGCGGGAGAAGTAGAGTTGCGGATGAACCCTTTCACCAGATTCTTCTGGAGATAAGACGTCATTATCTCTGTCTCTCGCACAGATAAGAATTACGACTTAGACTTAGGGAGAATGGTTCCAGGAATTAAGTCAATTGGACAATCGTAGGGTCGATGGGGAGGTAATACCTCAGCTTGTACCTTGTTGAAGACATCTAAGTACTCATGATACACCGTCGGCAGAGCAGAAAGGTTGGATGAAATGGTGTCAAGGCCGGCGAGCATGGCAGCAGGAAGAGTAACTGTCTTCTCAGAGGTGTTAGCTCATTGGATTGGCAGCACATTGGTCCAATCTATACGTGGGTTGTGAAGCTGGAGCCATGGCAATCCTAGAATAACCTGGACAGTAGGGGAGTGACAAACATCAAAGACCATTACCTCGGTATGACCATCTGCGGTGGCCAGGGTAAGTGGAATAGACTCCCAAATTACGAATACTGTTTGGAGCGGTCGTCCGTCGATAGCCTCCAGGCCTATGGGCGTTTTTTCTTGACCAGTGGAATTTGGTTCTTGCAAGCGAAGGCGTGATCAAGAAAGTTACCACCAGACCCGGAGTCGATAAAAGCTTTCACTTCTATTTGAAGATCAGGACCCGCCAGAGTTACAGGGAGCATTATCTTCTTAGGTAGTTCCTTAGGGAGAGAGGGGCAAGGAGAGAAAGTACCCAGTAGAGGCCCCTCTACCGTTAATGGGCATTCTCGTTTCCCGGCTTCAGGCGACAGTTTCGGAGCCGGTGCTCTGGTGAACCGCAATAATAGCAGAAACCCTCCTCGCGACGTCGTGCTTTCTCAGCAGCCCGAGGCTGTTGGCTACCGATCTGCATCGGTTCAGAAGCATCCAACGCTGGTAAGGCCGAAGGAGGTGACCTATGAGAAACAGACAGAGGAGGGAGAGAACAAAAACAGTGACGCTCGTGGTGTAGTTCTTGGGTGCGCTGATCCATACGGATGCTGAGAGAAATGAGTTCCTCAAGGGAAGAGGGCCGAGCATGAGCTGCGATGTCATCCTTAAGAGTTTCGGACAAACCGTGCCAGTATGCTGTGGCAAGAGCTTCGTCGTTCCACTGGGTCTCTGCGGTGATGGTGCGGAACTCCACCGCCTATCTTGCAGCTGACCTACGAGCCTGAGAGAGATGGAACAAGGAAAAAGCAGCAGTCTCCCTACATGCTGGTGTGTCAAACACCTGTTGGAACTCACGCCTGAACTTGGGGTAATCTTGGGTCAGTTCAGGTTTGTGTTACCAAAAAGGAGAAGCCAAAGCGAGTGCGTCGCCAGTGAGTAAGGCATAGATGTAGGCCACCTTGGTATGATCAGTAGGGAAGAGAGAGGGAGACATCTCGAATTGAACTTCGCACTGATTCAAGAATCCTCGGCAAGCGAGGGCGTCCTCATCGTACCGGTTGGGAGGTGGTATACTTGGTCCCGGATTACTTATGGTCACTGGAACTGAGGGTGATGGGGCAACTGGGGTTTCCCGGAGAGACAAATTGGCAAGTTGTTGTGACACAGTGGTAAGTTGGTTTCTTACAAATTGCAAATGTTCCACGGAAACACCTTAGCCCACCTCAGGGGTTCTGCGATTGTTGGGCTCTGCATAATGTAACGCCTGTATGCCCGCAGACCTGGCCAGTCCCCAGTACTGAGGCGGGTAAGGCTATAACACGCAACAACAGTAGTGATGGCGTGCCTGGAGTGTGGTAATGCGTTGCCGGGCCTGGTAAGAAAGGGTTAACGTATACTTGCTGAGTCCGGGGTGCCAGAGATCTGAGAGTAATTTCCATGTGCCAGAGTTCAAGGGTTGGAGAGAGCAGCGTAGTGATGTCCGTAAGCCAGAGTTCAAGGGTTGGAGAAGGCAGCGTTGTGATGTCCGTAAGCCAGGGTTCAAGGGCAGGAGAAGGAAGAGTAGTCAAATCCAAAGCAGTACACCAGTTCAAACCAAGGAAATCCAAACAGGGGCAGGGACAGGAACCAGCGCTGAAACAGACAAGGGAGCCAGGCATAGACCCTGCACACTCATGAGCTACAGGAAAGCTATGCAGAGCAATGACTAAGAGGACAGAGTGGGGTTATAAAGGAAGGGGGACCAATGGGGAAGAGAGGAGGAGCAGAGGCTCGAGAGAGAGTCCGCAGGGACAGGTCAGAGAGAACAGGGGAGGAGACAGGGAAATAGTCAAGGGAGATGGCCTGAAAGCCACAGGGGGCGGAGCTAGAGTTCAGGGGCGGTGAACAACCGGAGCGGGTGCGCACGCCCCCTGCAAGCGTGCCATGCACGCGCACCTAGTGTGTCACAGGGCGCGAGGGATGCAGTGCCGGGGAGACGCTCGGCAGCAGAGGCGAAAGGGAAGGAGAGGCGGAGGAGCCAGACAAAGCACGGGCTGGGGAGATGGGCGCACGCCGAGGGATGTGGGGACCGCGTGAGGTAGCAAGGTACCGGGAACGTGCGCGCACAGTGTGTGAGCTGCACACGTGACCCGAATGCGCACCAGAGCAGACAAACCACGCCGCGGAGGAACGGCCGCGTGAGAAGGAAGGGAGAAAGTGATAACGCAGGAGAGAGGGGTGGTTAGAAGTCGAGGGAACTGAGGTGACAAGGACACGCTGGAAAGCGGGAGTCCCCCGATCCGTTACACCCAGCACCCCAGGAAAGGCGAAACACAGAAAAATCTTTATTGTCACATAAGTTTGCACACAGTCACAGTAATGCATGCACAATTCATGGGTCCAAGAGCTGACAATCTAGGACCCAAAAAAACAGTTCAGGGGCAACCAAGTGGGCTTAACCTCTATTATAAAGCCTGGTTAGCCCCTCACAGGGGCTAGTCACAGGGATTCTTTACATATAGGCTGCTGCCCCTGCAGCAGCTGCTCCCCTTATATTTAATATGTATTTTTTGATTCACACTTATTCTGAATTATTTGTAGCACTTGCACTGTTTTATTATCACACTGTTTACTATAACAGTGGTAGAAGCGCCAACTACAAAACTTTTTTTTTTTTTTAGAAACATTGTCCAAAACGACAGTGCCTGCTGCCTGGATGGGTTAATATTTTTGGACTGTAGCGTTCCGGCAGTTAGAATATATGTACAGTATAATGTGCCCTGAGAGTGAAACGCGTTGAGGGGGAGATTGTAGTGTAGCCTTGTGTGTCATGTGCCAATAAAGTTTTGTGAAACTATCCGGAAGTAGCTTGGATCTTTGTCATGCGCAGTGGCGCCGGATCTTCTCTCTTGCCATTCATCTCTACAGAAGGCTGCACGCAGGATTTCAAGGAGCAGAGGAGAGCAGGACCCAGACCGGAGTATTTGTATAGGTAAGGGTTTTCCCCTCCAACTCTGGTCACAGCAGAGGTCACCAATTGCACCCTCACTCCCTATCCCTTAGTGACTCTATTGACACCCACGGGTGCTGAGACCAACTACCGAAGCGCAAGACAGTTTAATTTTGTTTTGCTTACTGCTGACATTATTGTTAATAAAAAAAAGAAAATCCATATAGATTTGTTCAATTCACAGTTGCCTTTTGCCAAAATGAGTCCTGCAAAGATATTGATAATTAGAATAGAAAACATTATGGTGGGTGAAAAAGGCAACAAAAAAACTTCCACCGTTAGCATATAGCCAATACAGAATATTACTTCTGAGCACATTCATATGTCTTTGACAGGTCTGCAACCCTGCCTTTCAACCATTATCACCTAGCATACAGTGCTCCAGCTGCATCAAGGGATTCTGGGAAATGCAAATGAGCACACAATGCGTCACCTTTTGCATGGAAAATCCATTCACATGGAGCCCATTTAATATGAGTTTATGATCCTCTCCTGAGTAAACGCACGTTTCTCCTTGCGGCTTCCTCAGGGGTTAAACATATATAAAAGTGAAATCTAGCCATTCATTTTAATGGCATCATTAGGCTGGAAGAAATGAACCTCTGAAAATATTCTCCTGCATTTAATTTGACACCTATCAATGCTGATATTTTCTTTGCAGGCACAATTTTCTGACTCTTAATAGAAGCCAAGGCAAGATTATATAAACGAATCCCTTCTCAAGCTGAGGCAGTGGTGACACATTATTCTGCAATGCATCACAGCCATATCTGATATCATATTGTTAAATGTTAAAGAAAAAAATTGAAAAATGTTCCATTTCTTCTAAACCAGGTTAAAAATATGTTATGTACAATAAACGTAAATACATGTCACAACATCAATAATTATATTCAATGAACTTCCAAGGCTACAGCTGTATTAAAAGTCTAATAATACCTACAAAGAAGAAAAGAGCAAAGTAGAATGGGAATAATGTATTGAAGGTCACTAGCTAAATATTAGCCAGTCTCTCCAATAACTCCTGTTTAGTGACTTAAAACTAACTAATATAAAAAGCGCACTCACAAACAGAGTAAAAATAATAGCATTTATGAGATATACTCAATCGCCTTGAAGCTGTGAAGGGAATGTATCAGCCTGTCCCGTTGGTTCAGCAAGGTGCACTGGAGCCACCGCAGCCAGATGATGTAATAATCAGCAACACGGTCAGAGACTCCCTCCAGATACACCTCCCAAAGCTCTCACTGCAAACCAGCAGGCAACTGCAAAACCGGAAGCGAAAGCAGTCCCAAGCAAAATAGCAACAGCTCCAAGGTACTCTCTCCGTTTGTGCAGCAATGTCAGCCACAAACTCGCATCTTTGGGAAACGCCCTACTCGTTTCGTCACTCAGGACTTCGTGAGGGGTTGAATTCAATGGTCAAAAGGGGTGTCCTTTATATCACCTTTACTGTTGTGATTGGCCAGTACGGATGGTGGGCGGGTACTTTCAATTTCACAAATTTAACCCTGTTTCATTGCTGGACAACATTATACATGACAATTATAAAGCACTAGAGCCTATTTTTAAGCAGTTTAAACATATTCTTACTAACAAATGAAAACAAATAGCTAGATGAATGAACAACATACAAATAATAAATCTTAAAAGACAGAGATGAAATATTGGATACATCCAAAAATAACCTATATATAGAAGTAAAAGAATAACACATTAAATAAGCACAGAAAAATCTCATTGGAGCAACACACAAGCATAATAAAAATCATAAGAGAAATGCATGACCTGTGAATAAAAAAAAATAAAAAAAGGGGGGGGGGAGGGGAAAGTAAAATGAAAAAACGGGGGGAAAAGAGGGGGGAAGGGAGGTGGGAAATGGAACAGGGAATGGAAAAAGGGGAAGGGGGTGAAGGAAAAAGGGGAGGGGAAAGAGAAATATGGAGGGGAAGGAATAACAATAAAATACATAATAAAGGGGATAAAATAACATTTTTAGCCTACAGCAAAAATCTACTCGCCGAACCAAAAAATCTACTCATCACCTAGCTCCGCCCCTAGCTCCGCCCTCAGACCCGCCTTATAAAAAATAAATTGATAAATTCCTAGAAAGAACTAATACCATTCGGTTTTGACATAACAGTTTATTTATTGTATTACATTTATACTTTACTACTATTAGTCATTGGTGTGGGTGTGTGTGTGAGTCGGATGACCTCACTAATCTAGAAAAAAAAGCCAGATATGAATGACTAGTTTCCTGAACCCCTTAACCAGTGTCTGGATGCCTCCGCTTCACAATTTTCAAAAGTAGCAATCCCACCTGGGATCTTACCTGATCCGCAGTCTCTCAATGTCCAGGTACCCTCATTCCCGCAATGTTATATATTGGAGGGGAGGTGTTCCCTACCTGTCTTCTGGGTTAGGGGGGATTCCGATGTCTCCCGTGTGAAGCTTGAGTCAGATTTGGAAGAAAGCAGTATAGGTTATTTCGGTGTAGGTATAGGGCAGTTAAGATAACCATATAGGGTAAATAAGATATCCAGATCCAGTGTGTGTGTGTGTGAGAGAGACTGAGACAGAGAGGGTGTGAGAGAGAGAGGAAGAGGGTGTAAGAGTGTGAGCGAGACAGAGAGTGTGTGTGAGCGAGACAGAGTGTGTGTGAGCAAGACAGAGAGATAGTGTGTGAGTGAGACAGAGAGAGAGTGTGTGTGAGCGAGACAGAGAGAGAGAGTGTGTGAGAGAGACAGAGAGAGTGTGTGTGAGAGAGACAGAGAGAGAGAGTGTGTGAGAGACAGAGAGAGAGAGTGTGTGTGAGAGAGACAGAGGGAGATTGTGTGTGAAAGAGACACAGAGAGAGTGTGAGAGAGACACAGAGAGAGTGTGTGTGAGAGATACAGAGAGAGTGTGAGAGACACAAAGAGAGAGTCTGAGACACACAAAGAGAGTGTGTGTGAGACACACAGAGAGAGTGGGTGTGAGAGACAGACAGAGAGAGTGGGTGTGAGAGACACACCAAGAGAGTGGGTGTAAGAGACACACCGAAAGAGTGGGTGTGAGAGACACACAGAGAGAGTGGGTGTGAGAGACACACAGAGAGAGTGGGTGTGAGAGACACACAGAGAGTGGGTGTGAGAGACACACCGAGATAGTGGGTGAGAGAGACACAGAGAGAGAGAGTGGGTGAGAGAGACACAGAGAGGTTGGGTGAGAGAGACACAGAGAGGGTGGGTGAGAGAGACACAGGGTGGGTGGGTGAGACACACAGACACAGGTTGAGACACACAGACACAGGGTTGGGACACAGACACAAGGTGGGTGGGTGAGACACACAGACACAGGGTTCAGACACACAGACAGGGTGCGTGGGTGGGTTAGACACACAGACGAATTATACTTCCTAGACACCACCATTACTATAAAGAACAACCAACTACAGACTTCTGTATACCACAAACCTACAGACATAGCCAGCTATTTGAGGGTCAACAGCTTCTCCCCAACACACACTAAGCATGCAACCATCTACAGTCAAGCCATACGATACAACCGGATATGCTCTGACACAGCAGACAGAGGTCAGCGTATTACAGACTTGAGATCAGATTTCATAAACCGTGGATATAACCACAGAATTGTAGACCAGCAAATCCACAAAGCCACCAGAATACCAAGACGTGATCTCCTTGAATACAGATAGAAAGAGACAAGCGACAAGGTACCTTTGGTGGTCATATATAACCCACACCTAGAAGCCCCACGAAATATCGCCAGGGAACTACAACCCATTCTCCAGGAAGAGATAAGACTGCAACAGGGCTTCCGCGAAACACCTTTATTATCATACAGACAACCTCATAATCTCAAGTAAAAGATAGTGAGGAGTAAACTATTCAACAGTACAATTGAATGTGGGACAAGACCATGCCAAGACGCAAGATGCAAAACCTGCACAATGCTCCACACAGCGGCACAATACAAATACCACACAGGAATCTGGAGTACAAAATCAGAGGAAGGTTCACCTGTTCCTCCAGCAAAGTCGTGTACCTCATCATGTGCATGAAGTGCCCAGGGGCCTGCTACTACATAGGTGAGACGGGACAGGGGATAAACAAGAGAATGAATCTGCATCGCCACAGCATCACATGCGGAACAAGAGATAGTCCTGTCGGCGAACATTTCTCTGGCCACAAGACGAACGATCTGAAGGTGGCCATACTCAAAGGTAATCTTAGAACACCGAAAGAGAGATGGTTGCATGAATACAAATTTATGCAACTGTTCGGGACACTTAGCGATGGCTTAAACCGAGACCGAAGTTTTATGAGTCACTACTGAAATGAGAGAACGCTCTTCCCATGAGTGCTAAAGGCCATGTCCATACATACTGCGCTATATATATAAAAAGACACTGACCAAACTGATTACAAAGGAATCACAACTAAACAGCGACATCTACTTCCTATCAGAATGCAAGAGAAGGAACTGGCTACCAAATGGGCTGAAGATCAAAAACCCACTTGCAACAACACACAATTCCCATTTTGCTGAAGATCAATGCAAACGCCTCAGTGAGA
This sequence comes from Ascaphus truei, assembly GCA_036426205.1. Lineage (NCBI taxonomy): Eukaryota > Metazoa > Chordata > Amphibia > Anura > Ascaphidae > Ascaphus > Ascaphus truei. The sequence goes on from CM071567.1 coordinate 10,943,325, forward strand.
AACTGAGAAACAAACTATCCATCAACTATATGGAAAAAAAACAGGAATTAGAACGGCAAAAATGCACAATACTCCAAACCCTGCAATTGCAAAGCAGTGCAAATACCAACAAACTAGAAAAAGATATGCAAACTCTGCACAAGAGACTGCAGCGGAACTTAATCAAGAAGAAACAGAAGAAACTACAACTCCTCTCTCATTATGACCGCAGACCATGGACACAACATAAGGGATTTCAAACCAACAAAAAGCAGGACAACTACTTAGAACTAGAAACCAGAACTGACTTTTCAAGACAGATACACAACCTCAACCCAGAAGAGCACACAGACTGCCATGGAGTTATAAACCTGTCTGATTATAAACTCTCAAAACCTGAGACCTCAGTTCTCTCCAAGGGACTAACATTCTGTCCCACCACCAAACTGGATCAAATCCAATTATTCTCAGACCTAGAAGAATTCTTCAGGAGACTACGACTGAAAGAATACTTCCACAAAAAAGATAGCACCCCAATAATGATGGAGTACAACAACAAGAAGAAGAACACGTACTTCACACACAACGTGTTCTTCTTCTTGTTGTTGTACTCCATCTACCCCAACAGGACGCAACATCATACTTGACAGCTACATACAGAGCTTAAGATCACAAGTTTCCTTACTAGCATCAACACAGCAGAAAAAAACTATGTACAACCTATCCCCCATGGAGAGATCTGCAATCAAGGAACTGCGAAACAACTACAACATTACCATCAAACCAGCAGATAAAAGAGGCACAGTGGTGCTTATGAACACAAATAAATACATAGAAGAAGGCAATAGACAACTCACAGACAACACCTACTACAAGAAACTCACGCATGATCCAACCCAGGAATATACAAAGCAACTCATGAATCTCATTCAAACATTCCCTAACAACCTGCAACCACAATTGAAGCAACTAATACCTGACAACCCAGGAGTTGGGACCTTCTACATGCTTCCCAAAATCCACAAACCAGGAAACCCCGGCAGACCTATTATAACAGGTATGGATACACTCACGGAACAAATATCAGGCTTAGTGGAGAATATCCTCAAACCTTTAGTCAGAAGCACCAACAGCTTCATACAAGATACCACAGATTTTCTCAATAATCTTAACAACATCAACCAACTACCATCAAACACACTGCTAGTTACCATGGATGTAGAATCCCTTTACAGCAACATCCCCCACAAGGATGGTATTGAGGCATGCCTGCATTTCCTTACAACATCTTCTCCCCTGGATCAGAAATACAGTGCTGATGTAATTACCAAACTGATAGAATACATCCTCACACACAACTACTTCAGCTTCAACAAGGAAATGTACCTACAACTAATGGGGACTGCAATGGGTACCAAGATGGCACCGCAATATGCCAATCTTTTCATGGCACATCTTGAACAAAGATTCCTAACTATATGCCTCCACAAACCCTACAAATACTACAGATACATTGATGACCTGTTTATAATATGGACAGAGGGTGAAGAAAACCTAAAACAATTCCACGAGTCCCTGAACTCATTCCATCCATCAATTAAACTCAAAATGGATTATTCGGCAAACCTAATAAACTTTCTAGATACTACAGTAACACTGAAAGATGGCAAACTACACACATCTGTATACAAGAAACCAACTGACAGATGCAGTTACCTCCACAACTCCAGCTTCCATCCCACTCATACCAAACAAGGTATCATACACAGCCAGGCTATAAGATACCACCGCATATGCTCTGACACTGAAGACAGAAACAGGCATCTCACAACCCTGACCGAATCGTTCAGACAGAAGGGATACAAACCAAAGACCATTGCCAAAACTATTAAATCTGCACTAAAAGCCCCACGAGAACACCTGCTACAATACAGACAGAAAGAACCTACCACACGCATACCACTAGTGACCACATACAACCCTACCCTAGAGGGTATACAAAAAATAATCAAAGATCTGCAACTCATGCTGACAGAGGATGCGACATTAAAAGAAATCTTTCCCAAACCTCCCATTCTTGCATTCCGGCAACCACCAAACCTCAAACAGAAATTAGTCAGCAGGAAACTTCACAACGATTTTTAAGACATGAATAATGGCACAAAACCGTGCAGCAACAAACGCTGCAAACTCTGCAAACACATTTGCCAAGATCCCACAGCCAGTCACAACCATAGAACATTCAATGTTAAAGGATCATACAGCTGCACATCCAGAAATATAGTGCATATGATTCAGTGCAACAAATGTGACCAAGGCTGCTACATTGGGGTAACCAGCCAAAAACTATAAGGAAGAATGAATATGCACAGACACTCTATACTCCATCATGAAGAAGGAAGATACTGCTCACCTGTGGGACATCACTTCTCACAACCAGATCATTCCATAAATGATTTAAAAATCAAAATCCTCAATGGAATGTTTAAAAGCACCCAAGAACGGAAAACATTTGAACTCAGAATGATAAGACTCTTTGACACCAAAACCAAAGGACTTAATGCGGACATGGGTTTTCTCACACCCTATCAAAATTGTTTGTAATTATCCTGCTCGCCTCAATTCTTATCCACACTTTCTCTCCCCTCCAGCATCCCTTTCCCTCCCCACCTTTCTTTGACACTGTCCTCTGGCTTCAAACACTTAACACCCTACCTTATCTACAGTAAATATCTGTTGTTTTTTTTTCCTCTCTCTACACTGCTTTAGCCATTGAATCCTTTGTATATCAGTATTGCTGACCTGAAGAAGAGAGGAGAACTCTCGAAAGCTTGTCCTATGACATAAATTGTTAGTCCAATAAAAAAGGTATCACCTAATACTGAAGAACTCATTTATTCTGCACTATATATATATATATATATATATATTATATTATAATATATATGGAACACACAATAGATGCCGCAATCTCAAATCACCCCCTGTGTTGATTAAATATCATAACCAGAGTCAAGGTAAAAGGTAACCCTCTGGTGGTGCTACCACCCAGGGAATAATATGACTAAAAGAGGGAGAGAGGGTCAAAGTGCACTCAAATTCTGAATTATGAAAAATAGAAATGGACTTTATTAACAAATATTATAAAAAACAAAAGACGACCCACACATATCACATGTCATATCGCTATGCGACACCAGCGTAAAACATCAAAGATGTCAAATTGGTCTGATAAAGCCAAGCAGGGTAACAATATATCATTACAAATATACCATAACAGAACTAGGTGAAAATATTTCTCCCCAAGTATGTTACTGAATCGGCCATCCAGTAACAGAGTAGCAATGAATATAAATGGTAAGTAGTACAAACCACAAGGAGAAAAATTGGATATATATTGTAGTAAATTACATAAACCTCTTAATGATATGAAAGATAATTAGACCACTAGCTCGAAATACATACAGTTGTGACCCTTAAATGGGCGTGTAAATCATCTGAATAAAGTGAGTGCCCAGATTGAGCTGCACATGTAAAATAAGTAGCAGCGTGGTAGTCTATAAAGTGCACTGGTAGCGCTCATAACAACGTATAAAGTCCCCTAGTACGAGCCTCAAAAATAATGAGCATGTGGTGGTGTGTGACATAAACACCGGGACTATAGCACTGCTGTGTTGGTGGTCACAAGGCACTGGGTGAAATCCAGTGAAAATACCAGGCGTTACTCAGCAGGCAGAGGAGAATCAGATGATAAAGACCAAGTCTTGCAGTGGGCCATCAACAGTAAAACGGAGGACAAGTCCCGCAGTTATGTAAAGGCACCGGGTCACAGGTGAGGGTGCTGTCACAGCTCTGCTCCTACGGCCGTTTCGCCAAAAAGTGCTTCTTCACGGAAGCATACGATGTCAGCATAACAACCTCTTAAAGGGCTCCTTTTTCCTGCCAAAAGTTCACTCGTGAGAGCCAACAGCCAATAATACATTCTTGAAAAATAAACCGTGTGTCACTGTTTGGCTATTGGAAGTGAGCAGAAATTTGGAGGCATATCCTTAAAGAGACAGTACATAAAAAGCACAGGAAGGTGCATAATGTGATAAAATCAGCATATGCTAAGCAGAGTATTGTAAGCAAGGAGCATGCATAAAAATTAGTAAAGCTAATTTAAAGAGTGATTAAATTGACAATATCTTGAAATGTCCAATGAATGGCATTATACTAAGTTAATACCAAGTATTGACAATACTACACAGAGACATAAAATATGAGGAGCAAGAAGATGAACTATAATCTGTGATGAGACTCTAATAAAAGATTTCTAGGGAAAGCGGGTAAGTTACAAAAAACAAGACCAGTCTCTAATGATGAAAAGCTAAAGGAACATTGCAAAACTGAGGTATCAGTTAAATTTAATCCAGTTGGAATCATGGTCCCTAATTGAACTATCCATCTCATCTCATTCTTTTTGCAGTAGGAGCTGTCCACATTACCGTACCCCGATGCCTATGTGTGATTTTTAATCACTGGCAAAGGCCACCAGTGTATGAGGGGTCAGAGTTGTGCACATCACGAAAATGGCGTGCCACACTGGTGTATTTTTTTGAAGCACGCCAGGTCTTTAGTTGCATTTTTAATGTTACGTGTGTGCTCCTCCAGAAACCCTTACAACAAATCCCGTCCTGGGTGTTCATGCCAATGTAAATCAGATCCGCAGACATGTTCAGATGGTAGATGACATTCTTGATTTACATTTAAAAAAAATAAAAGATTCGAAGTTTCTGGGTGCCTTTAGATTATGAAAGACATCAGTCTGCTTCATGTGTCTACACGCGGAACATAGTCCCCATTTGTAGAAACATTAAAGTTTACTGGTTGAGGAAGTAACTTTTGGGCGGGTAGTGTATGACTCCTGACCAGTAGGTTCTTTAGGTTAGGTGCTCTCCTACTAGTGAGGCTAACGTCGTCACCCATATAGCCCGGAGATCGATCTGCCAAAGATGTCCCAGTGTTTTTGAAGGATGTTTTGAGACGTTTTCCATTTATTATGTGTAAGTTCCAATGAACCTTATTGTTTAGTTGTGTTTGGTTTAGTTTAGGTTGGCAATAGAGTTCGATTTTGTGCGTGTTTAGTTTTTGACTGTGTTAAACCCCGTTTTATGGCCGATGGCTATAACCCCCTTGCCTTAAATCTTTTGCTCATATCTAGATTGGGTATTAATGTCTCCATAGTTGAGTCATTACGGCGAGATCTGATAAATTCCCATTGGGATGCCCCTTCTCTGATGATCAGATGAAAGCTTCTGGCGTGCGTTAGGGTGTTACAAGATGTCGTTTTACGGAAAAGTTCGTCACTACACGACCATCAGAGGCAATCTAATACTGAGGTCAATCATATTTAACTTAGTAGTGGACTCTTAGGTGTAGTGAGCCTGATGTTAATGCGTGTTGTGATTGAGAACTACGATGAACTGTTTCAACATTAATGTGCAGTGCCCTGCCATAGAAATAAAAATATCGATCGATTTCTCTCACCACACCAGCAGATGGGACGTGTACTCACTATTGGCTTCAGAAAAACCCTCTTCCACTTTCCCACCACCCCAGAAAAGATTCGCATAGAGGGCGCACATGTTGCACCCTAGCCGTATCCTCTGATCTGTAATAATATATTTTAAATAAAAAATAAATATGTCTTAGTAAAAATCCAGGAGGATGTATTACGTATTCGTAAATTTGTACTTCAGGTTCAGCAGGATAAAAGAATTTGTGGCAAATAGCCATCTTCATGGCGGATACAAGTTATATAACTTTTCAACACGTCACAGAGTGGCTAATATAGTTTTCGTGTCAACAAACACGTTATCAAGCCTTGAGAGTATACCATGCTGTCCTGAGATACGAAGGTAAAGTTTCTACAGATGAGCGTAAAAAATGCATCAATGAACGCCTTATGGGCTCACACACCCTCCTATACTGATACGTTGGTCTTCGCCTGGGGGTGGGGGAGAGATTTTTTGTGGATCTTGGGCAGAAGATATAGTTTCGGTTGTAATGTGGGTACTTAGTAATTAGACCGTCATAATGACGTCTAGTAATTACACCCTCAGTCAATGCTCTCATGAACCAGAGCGTCAGAGCTCTTCCTTGAACTTGGTATTAGGGTCACCTATAATTCCCTATAACACTGTTGGTACGAACTGTGTAATGCCTCCGCTTCATTAACCTTCTAGGCCATAAAACAATATTGCCCCCCTTATCGAAGGCTTATATTATTATGCTGGCAGAGATTGAAGTTCTTTAATTGCTAACCATCTTGCCTAGAAATGTTACTTGAACCTGCAAAATCAGATAAATCATATATCACACGCTTACACTGTTGGAAAATATCCCCACGCTGGATACTGCCTGATAGGAGGCATAAGACAGATTTTGCCTTGAAGTTAGACACTAGGACCGTAGTTCATTGGTATCAGGGATCACCACATCTGGATCTTCAGGGGACGGCAGGGAACCTAAGGATGAATAACTTCCCAGATTCTAATAATTCCTCCTCAGTAGTCTTTAGAGAGAATGCTGTTGGACAAGAGTTTCCTGCAAAAAGCTGACATCCTTAATCCATTCAAAAGCGTCACGAGTGAACTTTTGGCGGAAAACGGAGCCCTTTAAGAGTGTTTGTTTATGCTGACACTGTATGCTCCCGGAAGAATCTTTTTGGCGAACGGCCGTAGGAGCAGAGCGTGACCGCACCCCTCCTCCTGTGACCCTTGTGCCTTACCATACTGCGTGAGACTTTCCTCCGTTTACTGTTTGATGTCCCCACGCATACTTGGTCTTTATCAACTGATTCTCCTGCTGCCTGACGGAGTAACGCTGGTATTACATGGATTTTCCCCAGTTGCCTGTGCACACACACACACAGTGCTCTATTTCCCTGTGTTATTCACACATCACCACCCACTGCTCATTATTTTGAGCTCTTGTATCTCAGGTGGACTTATAGTTACTGTTTGAGCGCTACCAGTGCACTTTATAGATCTAACCACTGCTGCTACTTTTTTACATTTGCAGCTCAATCTGGGCATCACTTTATTCAGCGTGATTATACAGCACATTTAAGGGTCACAACTGTAGTTTTCTAGCTATGTGCTAATTATCTTTCATCATCAATTACAGGTTTATGTACATTCTACCATATATATCCAATTTTTCTCTGGGGTCTGTATCTACTTACCATTTATATTCATTGCTACTCTTTTCTGGATCGGCCGTATCTCAGTACACATTACTGTGGAGAATATTTTTCCCCTATTCTGTTATGTTTTATATTTGTAATGATATATTGTTACCGCTGCTTTGGCTCTTATCAGACCAATTGTACGCTCTTTGTGTTTTTTACGGTCTGTTTCCATAGCGTCTGTACATGTAATTGTTGGGTCTGTCTTTTGTTTGTTTTATCTCTTTGTTAATAAGTCCATTTCTATTTTCATAATTCATCATTTGAGTGCCCTTTTGCCTACTCTCCTCCTTTTTAGTCATATTATTCCCGTTGGCGTTCAACACCACCAGAGGGTTACCTTTTACCTTGACTTCTGGTTACTGATTATTTAATCACACAGGGTGATTTGATTGCTGCATCTATTGTGTGTTTCCATATACTAATTTGACTGGCCTTTCAGTCATTTCCAGCTGCCTGCTCATCAGTCCCCAGTGTGATATTAAATTTTTATAATGACTTTGCGGCAAAGAGTGAGCGTCTTTGCTAATGCTGCAAGGATTTTCTCTATTACTGACAATATTGTGGATTTCGACACAGCATCCTCCCAGTGTGACTTCACGACCAGGATCAAATCAGGAACTTCCGTTATTAATGAAGGAAAAGATTAGAGTCTGGGTGGAATAAATAGCCCTATGTAATTATCGTAGCTATAATATACCTAGAGGGCTCAGAATACAAACTTTTCCATCATTCTCGCTCTTAATGACCCTGGTCGAAAGAACGCTGGAATGTGCTCTTAACACTGTTCTGTTGAAACTTATCAATACATTATTGTTATGATGAGGGCAAGTCTCAACAGAAACTACATCTGCAATTGATTCTTTACGTAAGGATATGGAATATATGGATAAAAGTGTTTTTGATACATTGAAATTGAACTCGATAAATATGAAGGTGAAACGATTGATGAAAAGGGTCAATTTTGATCGAGACTATCTGATTATAGTTAGGTAACAGTCTATAAATGGAGCCATTCCAAACTCAGTCTACCACGCGCAAGAAAATGGAATCTCAAATCAGGAACCTCTGTATCAGCAGGATCTACTACACTCAGAAATGGACTCCGTCTGATTGTGACACAGTGCTCCAGCATTCTACGGCACACGGGATCAGTTCCTTTTTTTACAAGGACCAATGGGCACAGGAGGAGGAGGACGAGGCGTGGGGAGCAAGAGCCTAAGGGACTTACCAGTTTGGTTACATTTCCAGAGGGCAAGCACACGGAAGTAAAACCCCTTGCTGTCGTTAATCTATCGAAACACACGCTCAGTCCAATTCAGATCCATTGTTAGAACGTTGCTTATCGTTTTGCGTCCACACACACTATTGTGACGCTGTTTGAATGGATAAGATGTCCACTTTTTTGCAGGAAACTTCTGCTTCACAACATTTCCTTAAACTACCTACTGAGAGGAATTATTAGAAGCTGGGAAAGTTATTTCAATCCTTAGGTTCCCTGCCGTCCCTGCAAGATCCAGATGTGGTGATCCCTGATACCAATGACCTCGGCGCCTCGTTCTCTAACTTCAAGGCAAAATCTGTCTTCCTGCCCTCCTATCCAGGCAGTATCACATGTGAGTATTTTCCAACATGGTAATCCTTGATATTAATGATTATCTCATTTTGCAGTTTCAAGTAACATTTCTATCTGAGGCAAGAATGGTTAGCAATTAAGAACTTCAATCTCTGCCAGACATAATAATTAGCCTTCCGATAGGGGGGCACATATTGTTTTTATGGCCTAGAAGGTTATATGAAGCGGAGGCACTTCAAAACAGCTTCGTAAACAACAGTGTTATGGGAATTACAAAGGGTGACTCGCTACTACCAAGTTCAAGGAAGAGCTTGACGCTCTGGTTCATTGAGGCATTTGACTGAGGTGTAAGTACTATACGTCATTATGACGGTCTAATTACGAAGTACCCAATACACACCGACACTCTATTTCCCTCCAGAATCCACAAAATCTCTCCCACCCCCCAGGAAGGACCAATCGTATCAGTATGGAGGGCTATGTGAGCCCATTAAGCCGTTTCATTGATGCATTTTTACGCTCATTCTGTAGAAACTTTACCTTCGTATCACAGGGACAGCCATGGATAACTCTCAGGCTTGATAACGTGTTTGGTTGACAACGAAACTATATTAGCCACCTGTGACGTTGAAACGTTATATACTTGTCTCCGCCATGAAGATGGCATCTTTGCCACAAAATCTTTATATCCATGCTGACCCTGAGTACAATTTAACGAATACTTTCATACAACATCTTCCTGGATTTTGTACTAAGACATAATTATTTTTATTTAAAAATACTTATTATTTACAGATCAGGAACGCTATGGTGCAACATGTGCGCCTCACTATGCGATCTTTCCTGGGGGGTGGGAACGTGAAAGGTCTTTTCTGAGCCAATATGTGAGTACACGTCCCATCGCTGGTGTGGTTGAGATACATCGATGATATTTTTCATTCTATGGCAGGGCACTGCATTAATGTTGCAACAGTTCATCGATGTTCTCAATCACAACAGCATTAACCAATCAGGCTCACCTACCCCTCGAGACTACTACATGTTAAATATCTTGACCTCAGTATTACCTGCCTCTGATGGTCGTGTAGTGACTGACATTTTCCGTAAAACGACATCTTGTAACACCCTACTGGCACCCGGCCTCCAGCTATCGTTTCATCCGCCGCTCATCAATAGGGCATCCCCAATGGCGAATTTCAGACTGTCGCCGTAATTGCTCAACTTGGAGACATTTAATACCCAATCCATAGATTGACAAAAGATTTAAGGCAAGGGTTATAGCCAATCGGCCCTAAAACGGTCTTAACAACATTCACAAACTAAACAGACAAACTCTATTCAACCTAACCTAAACCAACACCAACTAAAACAATAAGGGTTTTGGAACTTACAATAATAATGGAAACAGTCTCAAAAACTCCTTCAAAAACACTGGGACATACTTTTTGGCAGATCAAGATCTCCGGGCTATTCTGGGTGACAGAGTTAGCCTCACTATTAGGAGAGCACCTAACCTAAAGACCCTACTGGTCAGGAGTCATTACACTACCCCTCCAAAGTTACTTTCCTCACCAAGTAAACTTAAAAGTTTCTACAATTGGACATTGTTCCGCGTGTAGACACATAAGCAGACTGATGTCCTTTCATAACTCTAAAGGCACCAAAAACATTCAGAATCTTTATTTTTAAATTGTAAATCCAAGAATGTCATCTTACCATCTGAACTGTCCCTGCGTCTGATTTACATTGGCATGACCACCAGGGAATTTCGTGTAAGGGTTTTGGAGAGCACCCCCTTAACATTAAAATGCAAACTAAAGACCTGGCTGCTTCAAAAAAATCACCATGTGGCACGCCATTTTCGTGATGTGCACAACTCTTGACCCCTCATCCCTGGTGGCCTTTGCCATGATAAAATCAACATAGGCATCCGCGGCGGTAATGTGAGCAGCTCCTACTGCAAAAGAATGCAGATGGATAGTTCAATTAGGGACCATGATTCCAACTGGATTAATGATTACCTCAAGTTTTGCAATGTTCCTTTAGCTTTTCACTCATTTAGAGACTCTGTCTTGTTTTTTGTAACTTACCCTGCTTTCCCTAGAAATCTTTTATTAAGTCTCAATCACAGATTATAGTTCATCTCTCCTTTGATCCTCCATATTTTATGTCTCTGTGTAGTATTGTCAATACTTGTATCTAACTTAGTATAATGCCATTTCATTGGACATTCTTCAGATATTGTCAATTTAATCACTCTTTAAATTAGGCTTACTTATATTTTTATTCATCCTCCTTGCTTTACAATACTCTGCTTAGCATTATGCTGATTTTATAATCACATTATGCCACTTCCTGTGTCTTTTTTATGTCTGTCTCTTTAAGGATTACTGCCTTCCAAATTTCTGCCATCCACTTCAACATAGCACAGCTGACACGGTTCTATTTTTCAGAATTTCTTATTGGCTGTTGGTCACGAGTTGAACTTTTGGCGGAAAACGGAGCCCTTTAAAGTTGTTTGTTTATGCTGACACTGTATCTCTCCCGGAAGAAGCCTTTTGGCGAAACGGCCGTAGTGAGGCAGAGCTGTGACAGCACCCCTCCATCCTGTGACCCGTGTCCTTACCATACTGCGTGAGACTTTCCTCCGTTTTACTGTGATGTCCCAACTGCAAGACTTTGGTCTTTTCATCTGATTCTCCTGCTGCCTGACTGAGTACCTGGTATTTATCACTGATTCCTTCCCCATTGCCTTGTGCACACCACACACAGCATGCTCTATGTCCCTTGTGTTATTCACACACCCCACTGCTCATTATTTTTGAGCTCTGTATCTCAGGGGACTTATAACTGTATGGCGCTACCAGTGCACTTTATAGATTACCACCACTGCTGCTACTTATTTTACATGTGCAGCTCAATCTTGGGCATCACTTTATTCACTTATTACAGCACATTTAAGGGTCACAACTGTATGTATTTCTAGCTATGTGTCTAATTATCTTTCACATCATCATTAGATGTTTTATGTACCTTTCTACAATATATATCCATTTTTTCTCTTGTGGTCTGTATCTACTTACCATTTATATTCATTGCTACTCTTGTTCTGGATCGGCCGATCTCAGTAAACATTACTTGGGGAGAAATATTTTTTCCCCTAGTTCGTGTTATGTTATATTTGTAATGATATATTGTGTACCCTGCTTTGGCTCTTATCAACCAATGTACCTCTTTATGTTTTTACCGCTGTGTCGCATAGCGATCTGACATGTGATTGTGTGGAGTCTGTCTTTTGTGTTTTTTATACTCTTTGTTAATAAAGTCATTTCTATTTTTCATAATTCACATTTGAGTGCACCTTTTTGACCCTACTCTCCCTCCTTTTTAGTCATAATATATCTATATATATATATATATATATATATATAGTATATGAGTTTCCACGATTGCGAGGTCCAGCCACAAGAGACAGCACACCAGAGGGTATCTTCAAGAGTTATGTATTGTAGAGACTACAGGCAACCTCAGCCAACGTTTCGGTCTGCAGAGGAGAACCTTTTTCCCCCCTCAGGGGCTTGTGCAATGGTACAATGAGCCGTGACTCCTTACTTACTACCCCCACCCAGTGCAATCAAACCACACCCAACAAAATCAATCAAACCTAATATAAAAACATATACACAATTATCGCTGTCAGCATACAATCTATCCTGGAGTGATGCACATTCACACTTTTCTCCTTCTGCTTCCACTGATCAATACTGGCCGACGGCACTGAATGAGTCAGTGTGTGGCACAGAACTCTCTGGGTGTCTTCTATGACCTTTAACTGGAGCTACTGCACTGTTCAGTCTCAAACGAAATCGCCATCTTGGTACACCCAGGTACTCTCAATACCTAACCTTTAAAGGCACCCCTCTCTTAGCTTCCTTTAATTGCTAATGCGCTTTGCAAATCGGAACATGCTTCCCTGCTTCTCCGACCTTATCACAGTGGTGTGCCTTATGACCTAAATGGCATCACTAAAACGGTTATCGATCGTACAATGCCGGAAATGCTGATGGTAACCTAATGAGAATTAGAGCCCTTGTGAATACTATATCTACTTTAAATATACATTATAAAAACATATTTTTAAAGTAGAAAAGATATCAATATTGTACTGATGTTCCAGAGTGCTATATCTCTTGACATAATGTGGTATGGACTGCTTGTACAGTTTCTGCATAAATAACCAGAATAGAAAAAAAGCCCATGTGAAAAAAAGGGTGTCAGAAGAAAAAAAAACATAGATAAATTGGATCAAAATGGGGATCACCAAAAATATCTATAAAAAACATGTAGATAGTTCAGGTTCCTATCATTCACCATAGGGTGCCAAAGTGCCAGTGTTTTCATGATCAAAAATGAACCTGGCTCTGTTGTAGAAGAAGTTTGCCTCTCTCTCCTCCACGTTCCTGGCAGTGAACTTGAAAAATTGGCATACATCTCGATAGTAGACAGAGTATGCCGTGTATTTTAAATGTCTGGCACAGGTAAAGTTTTAGATCCTCATTCTAGTCCCGTTTTTGCAAGCGCTTTTTCTTTTGTCCAGCGGTGGAGCCATCCCTCCCTGTACTCGTGTTGTTTTACCTATGTACACATAGTCCACATGGGCATCCTGATTAAGAATAAACAACTGTTCTTGACTTGCATTTAAATGGGTTGAATTTGATTGACTTGCTGCTGATGTTGATGAGAGAATTGGCACCCTGTTGGAGAAACGACAGTAGAACAGCCTGGCAAATGGTAATCCGCAGGTTTGTTGTGGCCATGCCAGTTTCTTACTTTGTTCATATTTCTTAAATCGGGGTCAGCTAACTGTTCAGATGATTCGCCCACATTTGGACCGTCGTTTATTAGTCAAAAATACGGGGGCTCCTTCCACAAAAAATTCCCAATCTTCTTGTCGTTCTCCATATACAGTCATGATAGTGTTTTTTCACCCTGATTCTATGGAAGTTGCTGTATGCAGTCGGTAAGAGGTAACTTATTAAGAAAAGCGGGATACTCCAAACTCTTGGTTTTTGTTGTCAACAGGGTGCTCTGTCTACCTGCTTTCACTCTTGTCAATGCTTCCTCATGTCTGTAGAGCTATATCCTCTTTCATAGAATCTTTTGGCCATCTGTAACAAAGCCCAAAATCACCAGTTCTAGGGGGCGCTACAATCCTCTTTACCGTAGAATTTAGAATAGGGTAAGCCCAGAAAGTATTTCAAGCTTGTTCCACATCAAAAAAAAAAGTTTTTAATCTGTGCCTATAATTTCTTATATTACGGGATTTTCTGTCAAGACAATAGCTGATTATATGTTATATTCAGTAATGTGTTTCAGGGTTTTTAATGCAAATGTTATTACCCAAGGTTTGCAGGTTAGTTTGCTACAGATCGAGCAACATAGTTAGTTATGTTTTGAATGCTGTTATCCTTTCTGTAATATTGTTCACATATAAAAAAATTATGTAACCAAGGAGGGGTGTTATTGCTGTTTATCATATGCTGTCTATGCCCAGAATTTAGATGGCTTAGTGCCCGGGATAACGAAATCGATTTTTTTTTTATTTATTTTTTAAGAATAATGCTGAGTGCCTTTGAAGGTTGGTGCTGTTCTCGGCACTTTTCAAAGAAATTATATTACAAGTAATTAGTTTTGGAGTTCTATACAGAATTATTTTGCCATTTTTTATTTTGGTTTTTGACAATAGCTGAGGCACCCAATGTAATGAATTTATGATTGTAGCAAAGGTCAGAGACCACAGTGACTTGTAGTAAAACAATTAGTAGGTTATGTATGCAACTAATATTTTTGAGTTCTCTAGGCACATGTCAAAGTTAAAGTGCACCACATAGACGGGTTTATGGTCAAGATTTCCGACGCAAGAACGTTCTTCATCCCAGATGAAAAGGCCCTACTACTACTATTAAAAGTACTACTCATCAACCATTACAGCAAAAAGTGCAGAGGTCTCTTTTTGGATCCACGTTACGCATATGAAACTTATCCCAGCACCACCCACAGTTCTTCAATCTACACTACATACCAACATTGGAAAGCCTAGAGACACAGCCAAAATTCCGGGCCTCAACATAAACTTTGAACTTTTTAATAATCTTTTTTTCTTTACAGGTTTTGTTATTTTAATTATAAATGTAATTCTATGAGGTTTGTGTAAATAGGGTGCACACAAAGAACATAGGTAAGACAGTATATTTTGTTTAGTAATTGTTATTTTGTTTTTTATTTGATTTGTGTATAGCATATATGCACACCTTTTGTCACACAATGGAATCCAGTAAACAAAGCCATATTTGATGTATATGTAACCCAATGTACTATCTATATTCAATAGGTTGCACCTCAGGAAAATGAGTGTTATATTTAACCCCTTGGAAAAGGACAATATAGACAAGACATTTGTAGAACCATCTATAAGAATTGTTCGAAAGGGTGTAGAAATACGAGTTTTCCCTAGGGAAGTTATTGACTCTGTGATAGAAGGAAAGATAGAATATTACCTGCAACTAGAACAGGTCATGGTATTTGGGAAAAGTAGTTTCATGTTTAAAGGTGAGATCGTATGGGATTTTGTTGGGACTTAGTGGTTGGATTAGTTCTCTTGGAAGCGAGCTATTGGATGCTTTTGTATGTGTGTCTGTACTACTCATCACTCTCTATGTATTGTGTCATATGCAGTAAAACTTTGATCCAGAGTGCGTTGCACCCCCTACCGACCTATGGCTCTTTTTCGGTGATGTCGGCAGGCCCCCATGAAAGAGCCGAGAAAAATCAACTGGGCTGATATAATGGCCGAACAGGAATGACAAGCACAATTGGACCATCTCCTGTCCAGCAGGACTATGCAATGGTTAACTGTTCTTTAATAGAGACTGTCCTCTAAAGAATAAAGGGGACTAAGAAGATTGGATATGAGGCTATGAGGAATGGGGAGGTCAGCCCAGAGTGTGTTGTCACCATAAGGAAAGGATCATAAGTCAGCCATTTTTGACCATAGCAGCCATTTGCTGTATTTGGCCATTCTGAATAAATGCAGTATGAAAGACTGCAAGATGGATAGTAGTGCATATCCTCCCGGTAGAATTAGCCCCCACCAATTTTCAGAAATTTTAATAGCCGCCATAATGTGCTAAGTAGTTATGAAGAAGCAGTGTGATATAATTTAGAATTGGTAATGGGTTTTGTAGTAATAGTCAACCTGGTAACAGAAAAGATTTATAGCAGCCACACCGATATAATCTCTCTCAAAACAAACCGAACTCCTTTGCCATATACAGTATATATTTATTTTTTTATCTCTGACCCCCAAAACCTGCACCACTAGTTCAGTATGACAAAATATATCAACAATATCAAAAACAATATAGTAGTTGTTAGGTTATGGGACTGATATTTATCGTTTGCATGTTTGTAGTACAGTATTAGTTGTTATTATTTCATGCTGCAAATTAATGTGTTCATCTTTATGTAAAATGATTATGCCTTCTGTTAAGTCAGTTAGCCACACGTATGCTTCACTGAACATTAACAAAAGAAAGACGAATGGCGCACAGCCAGGGAGCCAGGTGTAGGATAAAACTGCTATTCTTTATTCGTGCATGCAGGAGGCAGGCAACCCCCTTGGAACAAACAGGAACCTCCTACGCGTAGGAGGTTCCTGTTTGTCCCCCAAGGGGGTTGCCCTGTCCTCCTCATGCACGAATAAAGATACGCAGTTTTATCCTCCACACTGCTCCCTGGCTGTGCGCCATTCGTCTTTCTTTTGCCTTCACCTGGACTGTGGATTCCTTCATGGCTGGCACGCCTGCTCTACACCCCTGGAGATGACGTGAGTGGGTTTCTTTATGGGTTTAGACTGTCATAGTTAAGTTGGACAACTGTCATTATGCTTACAAAAGTCTATATTGTACCCACCCACTCCCACTGGTATCTCCAGGGTTTTGATTTATAGTCCACCGAGTTGGATGGATTTCATCTGGGTTGAGCACCCTAATTTTTTCTAACTGAACATTAACAACCCTATTCCTGGTCCCGCAACTATAACATACGACTCTAGAATTACACCCACTAGTGTCCCGATACCTTTAGTGGAGTATGATAATATTCAAATCCGGTACGAGACCCCCGCAGCCTAGGAGTTGTCATTGTTATGACAAAAGGAGGGATTGATAATATGTATATCAGGGGGGACTCCATTTTGTCTGCTGTGTAACCATTTTATACTAACACTGCCATTATGCTTCTTAGTGTGACATTAACTACCTCTTTTGCCAATTTAATGTTGGCTGCACTTATGAACTGTCTATGTTTAGACATAGATCCGGAATGAAATAACAGGAAATAACAGGAAGAATTGACCATTTGTTAGTTAGAAAATAAGCATAGCATAAGCATAAAAATAAGGGAAGTAAAGCTTGGCATGGATTCACCTTTGTTTGCTCACCTATAAAACTGACTATAACCTTTTAATAAACAGGAGAGATTTTTGACAACGCTCATTGGTGTCAGACTCAATTATTTCTCCTCCGAGCTGCTCGTCTACTGTTCCAGTGCCCTAACAGTGGGGAAAGGCCTCCGGAGGTGTAAAGAGAAATCTATCCGAGTACTGGAGAAGGTTCCTACGTATGCAGTAGAGAATAATTATTAACATATATATATATATATATATATGAAAGGGACCATCTCTAGTGTATTAACTTTAATTTATAGTAAATGTAAAAATCATTCCTTCAAAGTGCAGGTCTCCTCAAATATAAAGATACAAAGCAGAGCTCTACTCACAAGTTCATAATGAAGTTTAATATTTTAATGTGAAAACCAAGAACAGTGGAATATAAACGTTTCAGGTCTCATATGACCTTTCATCACCTGATTAAATGGAGAACTTCATTATGAACTTGTGAGTATCTACTTTGTATCTCTGATTTTGAGGAGACCTGCACTTTGAAGGAATTGTTTGTCTGTGTTGTGTTTGCTGCTCAAACAGTTTTCTCCTCGCCTGAAACTGTTTCCCTGCACTTTGGAATTAGTAAATGTAAAATAAATAATCATTAAATTCCCAAATTGAAGTGCCTTAAAATAGCAGATAATTGAAGTCCTAAGTTCGGGGTCATTCTGACCAATTTTTTATGTTGAATACGCTCCTCGCTCTCTCCAGTTACCAAATTTCCATTCCTGGTAGTGCAGGCACAACCTCTTCTGCTCCTGAAGTGATGCAAAAGGAAGCAGAAAAGTTCAGTGAAACATATTGAGTTTAGAAAGAAGCACTCACAAGGTTTGTGCAGTCCGGGGACCCGTAGCATGGTCTCATCAGCATGAGGAGCCGCCACTACCAGGAAGGGAAGTTTTTTTCTGTAGATGCACAGTTGTTCTCAAGCGTTTGGGGATTGTAATTATTGAAATGGCAGCACCCAGGGCTAGACCCAAAGTCGAAACATTTTATCTCATACACGCTTAATAAAGTAACAACAATATTGTAAGCGTGAGGGTTTATTTATTTCTTGTTTATTTATTTATATATATATATATATTGCCAGGCAAAACGTGACACGTTGTGTGCTCATTTGCATGTTATTTCCCAGAATCCCTTGCTGCAGTGGGAACACTGTATGCTAGGTGATAATGGTTGAAAGGCAGGGTTGCAGACCTGTCTAAGACATGTGAATGTGCTCACAATTGATATTCTTTATTGGCTATATGCTAACGGTGGAAGGTTTTCTGTCGCCTTTTTCACTGTGTGTGTGTGTGTGTGTGTGTGTGTGTGTGTGTGTGTGTGTGTGTGTCATATACATTTTAAGTTATGGTGGGTGAAAAAGGTGACAGAAAACTTCCACCTGTATACACTGCGCAATCCCAGACAATATTGAACTCAATATATACAATAAAACCACATATATCGGGAGGTATAACCCTTCCAATCTAACTATCCCTATTCCAGCTTGCTGCTTTTTAGGTCCACAGCTCCACAGTAGCTGCAAATATGTAGATACCACAAGAATGACCTAGGCGCAAAAGAAAAAAAAGAGAAGAAAACATAGGGTAGTATGTAATAGCAATTGACACCTTAAATGGTAAGATATGCACTCACAGAATAGTAATTTATAAAGGGTCTATTATCCACCCTGGGATCTGGACTGGATGATGATCTCCCACTCCTCACGAGACTTCTTGTTCCAGACAACTATATATATAGCTGCTACAGAATTCCAATTGCCTGTCCTCCGTCTCACAGGTATTCTTATATGCATATATATGCAAATATAACTGTATGCTCATATAACTGTATGCTCATCTGCATGTCTTAGGCAGGTCTGCAATTTTTTTTATATATATACGTATATATATACGGTATAAAAACAATATTACCATTCTTGCGTCCGGTAGAATAGACATACCCATGTCATGGCGCGTGGATTTCTTCTGACCTTACTGCCTTAAGACGCGAGTGCAGAAAATTTCATTTTAGTGTACTGGTTTTTAAACACCTGAAATTGAGACACTAGCACAGTAGCACAGTACTGTACACATTACAATTCATTCATTTTATTGCATTTCATTGCACACAATCCATGAAATTCAAATAAAGCAACTGTGAAAAACACGTGTGCCGGGGGCGATTGGCCGCGTTAATGCCGCGTGGAGTACAGCAGCGCACACGAAAACGGCTCCGTGATTTGTTCGAATAACGGCTGCTGCATCTGTAATTAGTCAAAATCCCTTCCTTCCTTTTTATTGTCATATGATATTGTTAGAGTATATGTCAGTCTGTATTTAATGGGCCAATGTACTGTGGTTGTCTTTGCCACATGTTAAGTGTACGTGGAGTTAAGCTGGAGTAAATAAACTTCATGTACAGGTCGAGAAACATATCAAATAGATGTTCATGTGATAAGTTATGTTGCACTGTGGATAAATTGAAAGGGGTGGAATCAACTTCATATACAGACAGATGAACATACCAAAGATATGTTAATTTGACACATTTCCTATGAACACTGTAACTACTCCCTTATCTGTTTTTATTTTTTTAAATCAAATTTTTTTTACGTGTATCTGAATCCACTTTTTCCAATCTTGATATGTTGTTCTATTTACCTTTATTTACATCCCAACGTTTTTTCACATCATTAATCACCATATTTGGAAATGTATCTAATGAACTACAGTACAATATTACTGATACAGTAGGTGGTATCAAATCACTTATTTTTCTTAAATGACATACTTATACATTCCATTGTTTTAGGAGGTTTAGCAAAATTTGAAATACAAACCTTTAATTTAAGTGACCTTATAAAGTAAAAAAAAATGTCTTAGGGTGTCTCGGAATAAAGCCCAACCCCTTCATTGATGATGAGTCTCTCAGCTTCAGTAAGTTCTTTGGAGGAAATATTAAAAATGAGATCATTTAATTGACGTGCCACACCCATATTCTCCATGTCAATAGTGGACCTTTTCTCCTTCTTAATGTGCCTCGTTTTTTCCCCTTTATTCTCCTCTTGCATGGATAATTCACATTGGCTGCTGTCTAAAAAAAATGGCAAAGAGATGCTTATCTCCCTGTAAACACCTCTAAATGCCACAAATCTGAGGTAGATGACTGTGTAAAAGAGGAACCTTCTGTTTTTCTCCACATTTCAAATGTACGTGATTTCATCTGCTGAACAGATCTCCCCGAAATGTTGTACACTGTGTCTGCATCATTAAAAATTCTTTGAATTTTTTTTGACTCTTGTCAAAAGTTTTTTTTTTGCCAAAGTATCCTGTCCTTTACATTTCAATTGAAACCATTTTGTAATCACTGTTTCCTAAATGACTCCTGACTGGAATATTTGTTATTACTTCTACATTGCTTGATATTACCGAGTCCTGTAATGTTCCTCTCCTGATTGGTTCCTCAATAACCTGGGTCATATACTGTAATTTTATTTTATTTTACACAAAAACCTGTTTCCTTTAGTTGGACTGCTAATCTCATTGCTCCAGTCGATGTTCGGATAATTAAACTCACCCATTCTTAAAACATGACATCGTTTTGCTGCCTTCTCCATTTGCTAAAGTAGTTTGGCGTCCTCAATCTCATGGATATTTGGTGATTTCTAGCATATCTCTACAAACATTTATTTTTAAATGTTACCTCCTCTGCAAATTTCTATGCCCAAAGTCTTGACAATTTCATCAATCCCTTTATGAAGAGCTTCCCTTATAATAGGTTTTAAATCCAGCTTAACATATAAAATCCAATGCCTCTTCTATTCCCTCGATCCCTCCAAAAAAGGAAATAACCCTTCAAATTAATGCCCAGTCATGAGTTATATTCCACTATATTTCAATAATGATTATGATATCATAGTGCTACTTTATGGCTTTTATTTTTAAGCTCCCCTATTTTATTTGACTGCCTTCTTACACTAACAAACATGCACTTATTAAGGCTGTTACCAGTCTGTGTTAATATTATCTTATCTGCTCCTGCCTTTCTCCTCCCATTGATTGTAGTCTTTATAAGTTCACTAGTATTATCTGTATTTAATATGAGTTCCTCCCTGTTTGCTAAATTTCCATTTTCTCCAACTCCACTCCCATGACCCATAGCTATTTCCCCATTCCAAAATATTCTTGCTAGTCCATTACTTCTTGATTGTCCTTACCCCTTCCTAGTTTAAAATCACCTTCAACCTTTTTAACATCCTTTCCCCTAACACAGAAGATCCCTGTTTTGTGGTACAACCCTTCCCGAATATAATGATAACAACTCTCAGAGAAGGACGCCCAACGCTCTGAAAACTTAAAATTCTCCTTCCTACACCACTTTCGTAGCCATGTACTAACCTACCTAAGCTCCAGCTGTCTCCTTGGTGTAGTGCATGGCACTGATATTATTTCTGAAAATACTACCTGGGAAGTCCTTGCATTCAGCATGTGTCCAATATTCCTGACATTTTTTTTGTAGAAGCCGCTACCCTTTCTTTAACTTTGTCATTGGTGCCATGTACCCAGACCATTCCCAGGGATCATTCCCAGCCCCTCCCAACAATCTATCTACGTGATTAACAATGTGCCAAACCCGAGCACCCATGTGACAAAAACTGATTGGTTTAGGTGGTCTCAGCAACATTTTGTCCTGTGTACTCTCCCAATGATGGAGTCCCCTACCACCACAACCTGCCTAGGTCTCTGTGTTTTCTGAGCCCCTCTGTATTGGGTTTTTTTTCCCACTGGCTACAAGAGGAACTCATCTTCCCCAGCCTTGCAATTTCTATTTTATGTAGTCCAAAATAGTGACTCCATATGGCAAATCTATTGGAATGGATCAGCTCAGAACTGGTCTGCCTCTGCTTCCCCTGATAACTGCTACCCAACTACCTACCCCCTTCGGGTCATCAATCACAGGACTACCCTCTGCACCACTAGTCCCAACCAGGGCATGCTTAAGAAGGGCATGTGCATTTATCTCCTTTCAAGATTGATGAACATTTTCAATCTAGCTAGTTCCTTCTTCAGATCTACAACCTCAGACCCCAAAGAGACCCCCTAATCACTTTTCCACAGAGACATGCTCCAGTGAAGGGATGCTCCAAGAGCACATACAGATGCAGCCACTAGTAAAAGAACTCTTGCTGCCTGGGAGATTCTGGGGCAGTCTCACAGTAAATGCCTCAACATACCTCAACATTGCCTCAACATTTCTGTGAGATTCATAATGGCCCATCGGATGAACACAGCAGGGCCCCTGCAGTCCCAGTCCCAGAGAGAGAGAGAGAGAGAGAGAGAGAGAGAGAGAGAGAGAGAGAGAGAGACTTTTAATTTTGTAATATCTTCTGGTGTAGGACATCCAATCCTACACTTCCTAAAAGGATCTCCATATCAATTATATAGAGTCAATAAACCTAAGGCACTGTTCTAATTACAGGAATGATATCAGACCAATGTCTCCCAAATTGATTTGGAGGGAGATTTGAGGAGCTATATATACAACTGGAGACACTAGAAAAATTAGTCTCTCTCAGTATCTCTATCTGTTGCTCTCTGTGTTGCTCTCTCTGTTGCTCGCTCTGTCTCTCTCTTTCTCCTCTGTTTCTCTCTTCCTTGCCTTTTTTAGTACCCAATCCGCAGATGGATTTTGGTGGGGAGGAAGGATTTTGTCTAAACAATCAGTGGAATTTCAGGAAACAAATTTGGACTGGTTCTCCAATCTCTCACCATGTAATTGAATATTTCTTCCATTATTCTAAGTTTTTTTCCCGTTTCTTTGGTAAAATACAGTTATTAGTCTTATAAAGGTAGGAACATTATACTGTTAGGAATATATCAAAGTAGCTCCGACTGTAGAGATGAGAAAATATATAAATATTTAGAAAAGGTATAGACACAAGTGCAAGAAAGATCATATAAATATTTGGCCTTGCAAATATATTGCTGATTTTTTTGTAATATTCACACTGCTGATGAATATTTAACCATGTGGCTTTTGTTAAAAAAAAAAATGTGCAAATGCACAGTATGCAATTTTGTCAGTGGCCACTATTCACAAATTTGTCCTAAACATTCAATTAATACGCCTTATTCGTGATGAATTCAAATGTTGGAGAATAATTTGCCCATATCTATCATGCTCATTTGTGATCACGTAAAGTGAATTGCAAGACATTTGTTATGTATACTTACGTATATCTATCCCAAAGGCCTCAGATTTATCATTATTAATGTTAAAATGAGTACTTGTCCAAATTTGTACAGGCAACTGTTTAAATTAGACAAGGCGTGGGAGATGATAAATGTTCTATAAGGGTCAGTCGGTTCTCTTAGGACTCAGTCTGATGGTAAGACGAGAAGTCTGGAATCACGTCACATACAGTAGGAGATCGCAGAGTTTTCTCCTACTTGCCGGATCAAGGTTGCACAGTAAACCACCCCATATTTGTGAGCCAGGAGGATGTTGACCTGCTCCTCAAGGACGTGGAGCTCTGACATGGAAGTTCCAGACTTTTTATATATGCATTTGCTACTTCTAGAGACCACAGACAGGTGTGGACCACTTTCCCTGAGGACTTTAATTCAAATGGAAGTCCCCACATACAGTAGAGGGGATTTGTTGTTGCCGCAGAGCTGCTGTTAATTGTCTTAACTCTCTTATCCTGATTAGCATTGCAGGAGCCAGTTGATACAAAATCTAGAGATTACCACTGTCAAACGATACCAGAGAATAATTCCTTGGGATTTAATAGCTTGTAGTAGCTTTGGGCACACCACTCAATGGGCTCTCTCTTGATTGCTGCAGTTGTTGGGCTTAGATCTCCAGGACTAGAGCCAGGGAGAAACAAGAGAGATATCCCTCTTTATTCACTAGAGCCATTTTGTGAGATAAGCGTCTGATCCTTATGTTATTGTGGCGATTTCTATTCTCAAGGTCTCTCTCAGTGACTGGACATGTCTTTTTAATACTGAGATTTCTTAGTATTCTACTACCTAGAGCTGGATCATGTCATCAATTCTTATCTCCAATCCATCAGTTCTTTCTCCCAAGCAAGCTAGCTTTTGTATGAGATATGACGACTCTCTGAATTTTGGTATGAAAGGAGCTTTGTATCTCTAGGATAAACTACTTTAGATGACTTCTGATGAAAGGGGAGAGATTCTCAGTCTACTGACTTGAGTCTAAAAGACAACATGCAGATCAGTTCCGCATCTTGGAAGGGTTGCCCCTCTAGGTCCTTTTTCTCAAAGAAGTCCAAAATGTCTCAGGAATTGGCATTTTTCTTTTCAACCAGCATTTCCAAATCTTAAGAGTTAATAGTGTAGATGTAACAGATATTACTGCTACCATTGCATTAATTCTATGTTCGTTAATAGTAGGACTAATGAAAACAATGATTAAGCAGATACTCCGCATTATTTTCTGTGTTATTTTCCGTTAACAGGGCTAATAATGTCTGCTACATTGAGTTATTTATGTCCTAAAATTGTTCCTTAGGTCAGAACTGGTCTTGAAAATGAGATTCCATTTGTCAGAGTGCGGGACTATGAGACCATCTTTGAAGGCACTTCGCATGTGCCCCCACAATTTATAAATTTATTAAAATCCCAATTTTGCATAAAAGGAAAAAAATCATGTCTAAAATTGAAGACAATCCCTGCATAGGTAAACAAATTAAATTAGTGCTCAAAAACAGTACAGAACTCATTGAGTTTTAGATTTAATATAACTGAAAACGACACCGTTTATACAACAAGATTACAAATGACATACAGTAAAAATAAGAACAGACAGTTAATTAAGATAAACCTGTACTTCATTAAATTAGGATGTTTGGATTTAAGGGGATCGTGTTTCCTCAAGATGGATATAATTTTTGAGTTTCAAATCTGAATCATTATCTCCCATTTCTGTTTTATCCTGTGAAAGAATCCAGATCTCTTGACAATCATTTGTCACTTTCCCCTATCTATTTTAGAATCTGTGGTCTGGAAAAGGGGAATTATTTTATTTTGAATTTAATAAAGAAGTATAAAATGCTCAATAAGCTCTCTCCAATATTTTTCAGATTTATTATACCAATGTTATCATACTGTATATAGGATAACCTTCTGGTCATAAAAAAATATGTAATGTAATTAGTTCTTATGAAATAATGAGAGTGAAAAAAAGTGTCTCCCTAATTGTTTGGTCACTAGTAACATAAAAAAAATACTGTATGGACCAAAGAGTGGTTAGGTAAACCCCTTGATTGCCATAATGTACATGCAATTGGTTGTTGGTTGACATGAATACACGAACACAGAGAAAATCAAAGTATAAGAATTATACAAAATGTGTAAAGTAAAATAAAGTAACTACACTTCAACTCTCCAAAAAATATATCAGATTGAAATAAAATTTTCCAGGAAAACCCCTACACTTCTACAGACAACCACCAAACATGAGACAACTTATTGTAAGGAGCTCCTACACTCATCCCACAAATCACTGCACATTCCCCTATCAAGGCAAAAAAAAAGCTGTGTGTGCTGTGCACGCGCATAGTAAGTGAAACTTCTTTGTGTGTTGTCAGCAACATATAAAGTAACAATAATATTATTACTGCTTAGAGCATGAGTAAATTTGATTGGCGGGGTAATGTTTATTGGGCGGTGTTCGGCGCATCACTGGGGTGTGTGTGTGTGCATGCGTGTGTCAGAGTGTGCGTGCATGTCAGTGTGCGTGCGTGCGTGTCTCAGAGTGTGCGTGCGTGTGTGTGTCAGTGCGTGCGTATG
Source organism: Ascaphus truei (assembly GCA_036426205.1). NCBI lineage: Eukaryota > Metazoa > Chordata > Amphibia > Anura > Ascaphidae > Ascaphus > Ascaphus truei. The sequence continues at coordinate 10,969,421 of CM071567.1, forward strand.
TGTGTCAGTGTGTGTATGTGTGTCAGTCAGTGAGTGTATGTGTGTCAGTCAGTGAGTGTATGTGTGTCAGTCAGTGAGCGTGCGTATGTGTGTCAGTCAGTGAGCGTGCGTATGTGTGTCAGTCAGTGTGCATGCGTATGTGTGTCAGTCAGTGTGCGTGCGTATGTGTGTCAGTCAGTGTGCGTGCCTATGTGTGTCAGTCAGTGTGCGTGCGTAGGTGTGTCAGTCAGTGTGCGTTCGTATGTGTGTCAGTCAGTGTGCGTGCATATGTGTGTCAGTCAGTGTGCGTGCGTGTGTGTCAGGTCAGTGTGCGTGCGTATGTGTGTCATTCAGTGTGCGTGCGTATGTGTGTCAGTCAGTGTGCGTGCGTATGTGTGTCAGTAGTGTGCGTGCGTATGAGTGTCAGTCAGTGTGCGTGCGTATGGTCGGTCAGTCAGTGTGCGTGCGTATGTGTGTCGTGGTGCAGTGGTCAGCAGTGTGTAGTGCGTGTCAGTCAGTGGGGTGTGTGTGTGTGTGTGTTAAGTGTTTCAGTTGTTGTGTTGTGTGTCGTGATGTGTTGGTGTGTCAGTAGTCAGTCAGTGTGTGTGTGTGTGTGTGGTGTGGTTGTCAGTGGTGTGTGTGGGTGTGTGTGTGTGTGTGTGTGTGTGTGTGTTGGGGTTGTGTGTGGTGTGTGTGTGTGTGTGTGTGTGTGTGGTGGTGTCGTGTGTGTGGTGTGTCAGTCAGTCACGTCGTGTCAGTCAGTGTGTGTGTCAGTCAGTTGTGTGGTCAGTTGTGTGTGTTGTGTCAGTTGGTGTGGTGTCAGTCGGTTGTGTGGATGTGTGTCAGTCAGTGGTTGTGTCTGTGGTGTGGTATGGTGTGTCAGTCAGTGTTGTGTGTCAGTCATGTGGGGTAGTGTGTCAGTAGTGTGTGTGTTTATGTTTGTGTCAGTCAGTGGTGGTGGTGTGTGTGTGTGTGTGTGTGTGTGTGGTGTGTGTGTGGTGTGTTGTGGTGTGTGTGTGTGTGTGGTGTGGTGTGTGTGTGTGTTGTGTGGTGTGTCAATCATGTGTGGTGTGTATGGTGTCAGTCAGTCAGTGTGTGTGTGTGTATGTGTGTCAGTCAGGTTTTGTGTGTGTGTGTGGTGTGTAGTGTTGCAGTCAGTGTTGTGTTGTGTTGTTGTCAGTCGTGTGTGTGTTGTGTGTGTATGTGTGTAGTCAGTGTGTGTGTGTATGTGTGTCAGTCAGTGTTTGTGTGTGTATGTGGTCAGTCAGTTGTGTGTGTTATGTGTGTGTCGATGTGTGTGGTTGGGTGTGTGTGGTGTGTAGTGGGTGTGTGGTGTGTGTAGATGTGTGCTTGTGTTGGTGTGTGTGTGTGGTGTGTTGGGTGGTGTGTGTATGTGTGTCAATCAGTGTGTGTGTGTGTGTGTATGTGTGTCAGTAGTATGTAGTGTCAGTCATTGTTGTGTGTGTGTGGTGTGTGTGTAGTCGTAGGTGATGTGTGTGTCGCGGTGACGTGTTGTGTGTTGGATGGGTGGCAGTCAGGTTTGTGTGTGGTTGTATGTGTGAGTCAGAGTGTGTGTGTGTGTGTGTGGTGTGTGTCCTAGTGTTAGTGTGTGTGTGTGTGTGTGTGTATGATGTGTCAGTCAGTGTGGGTATGGGTGCAGTTCAGGTGTGTGTGTGTGTGTGTGTATGTGTGTCAGTCAGTGTGAGTGTGTGTGTGTGTGTGTATGTGTGTCAGTCAGTGTGTGTCTGTCAGTGTATGTGTGCCTCTCTTTTTGTGTCCTGCCCCCTCTCTCCTGACTCCCCCCACCCCAGGCGGAGCAGTGGACCCGCGGCGGCTCTGTCCGAGTCTCTCCTCCCCCTCCACCCACCCCCCAGGGAGACGCGGCCACACCGGGCCCGGCGTATGTGAGGGGCAGATACCGTGCTTAAGACGGCCCCCCCCCTCCGGCAGTGCTGCGTGGGAAGCAGCGCACCAAACCCCCTGCTTCCCGCGTTACCGGAGCAGGAGCCGTGAGAGGCGAGAGGGCACGATAATGTGTCTGTGCGTGCATGCGCGGCATATGCTGACATTGCAGCGGCCGTTAGCGATATCTTCTAGGTTACCCTTCATGATCCCGGGGCTACTCTCCTCCTCCAGCCCCGGCGGCGCTCAGTCAGTAGGACACAGGGAAGGGGAAGCGGAGGTAGGGAGGAGAGAGGCTGAGCAGCGGCTCCTCCTCTCACAGCCGGAGGACTTGCGGGGCTTCCGACATCTTAGTACACCCACAGCACCGGAAGCTCTGCGCCAGCCATCTTGGTATACCCATGGCAGCGGACGTGTGCGGGTAAAGGCGGCCGTTAGGAGCGGCACCGGCGGCTATCGCCGCCGCCGCATGTCACAGCAGGTGTGGGGGGGGGGGGAGTGGGAGCCGTGACATCATGTCACTTCCGTTTGATTTTCGTCTCCATCTCTCCAGTTTTGCCCCATCAGAATAGGTGCCACTAAAGAAGTTTCACTTCAATAAATGAGACCTGTGCACACATTCTAACCACAGACAGGATACCACAGGTACATCGGGAGTATAAAATTGCAGAATTCTTAACCTGTACCTCCTCCAATGTTGTATACTTTATAAAATGTACACAATGCCCTAATGGTGGATTTTATATAGTGAAACATGATAAATGATAAGAGAAAGAATGAACATTCATCATTACACCATTAATCCTAGAAAAAAGAGATACACTTTTGGGAAACACTTTTGTAGCCCAAATAAAGTACTTAATATAAACATGAAAGTTACAATTATGAAGAGGAATTTCAGAACTTAGAGCTAAAGAAAAAAATGGGAAAATAAACTTTTAACACATTGAATACAGGACTCAATTGGGGAAAACAAATTATGTGTCATTATGAAATATAAATATTGTATACCTTTGTAATTAGGAATTCATATATACGGACTTTAAAACTATAACGCTATGAAAATACTTTACACTGTAAAACAATAACAATAATATATAATATTACATATATATAACCCCTCGTTTTATCCTTAGAATAATGGCTATATGTGAGGTTCTAAGTTCTACTTCCTTTTCTTCACAGTACTATATTTCTTCCCAAGCACATGGCCATCGGTCAGACAATGGAAACACATCAAAGGGCTGTAAATAACAAGGAGTATTTAAAGTACACCTCTTAATAAACAGTCACGAACACCTGATCCTGTACTTAGAGGCTCTGTGTGTAGGTACCGGAACAATGTTGGAATACTTGTAATGTTTAAATGTAGCAACCCTGTGTCTTCACAAAGTCTTTGGTACCTTTTACTTGTCTGTTATGAGGATCCTTGTGGTAGCTATTCATGCCTCCTGGTATCAGGCAGACTGCTGTCAGCACTTATTGGATTGATCCATGATCAAGTCACCAAGCATTTGCTAAGTGTTACCACTCACGGACTAGATATTGGATCACCACCAATCATGGTTACAGCAGCTCTGCCCCTTGTGTGCTCTGCCAGGGCCTCTTAAAGACTCCCATTTTCTAACCCAAAGGCATTGACTGAGACATGTTCATCACTAAGTCACATACTGAGAACACCATGGAGAGGAGCCACGGAGGGGGCTGTCTGCTTCCCAGCTGCATACACTTACATGGGGGTTACACATGTAGCAGGGCTACCCCTGGCTACTATTCTACCCAATGGGCTGGCAGTAAACCCTGGTACTAACAGGTTGCCAGTAGTTGGTATGGGGTTTCCCCACTCACCTTTGGTACTGCACTTGAGTGACAGCAGAGTGTGGTACTTCCTGTTGTAGCTGGGATAACTGGGTGCCTGCCTTCTGGCTTTACTTAAGGGCAGGACCGCCCAAACATTCCTTCCCACTTGAGGAAGGAAGGTCACACAATTGGGAGCCTGAGATTGGAGCCTTCCCATGTGCCTTTCCCTCCAGGGAAGAGTAAGTGTGGACCATACCTTTGCCTCCACTAAGGAGACCTAGGACGGCTGTGGGTACCCTTGGCCTGTAGTGACGGTCCATGGACCATCTTCAGTGAGCGCTGAGCTGACAGAATGTATCCGGCAGAAGACTGCCGTGTAACTGTTACTGCAGAGTGTAGTAATAAACCCGTTCCTGTTTTGCAATATACCTCCTTCCTGGTGCGTGACCTTACTGGGGGGAGAGATAATAAGTTCTACCGTGGAAGATCACCTTCAGTTCTTGGAGTCCACAGCAGATGGAGGCGCTGCACTGCTAAGAAGATATGTGGGGTATGAACACCAGAAACCTGTTCCTGTGTCCCCACTACCATCGGCAGATGACTCAGCCCTACTGTTGCCAGCTGGTATATGCACCATACACCCTGTAATGGCCCCTATCTGCGATTGGGTGTGGGAAACATCGTTACACACACACCACACACACACATATATATATATATATAAAAGAAAGAAATTAAGTAGCGCCACTTGTGAAGCAGTATAATATTAATAAAAAATATTCATGATATAATATATGTGGTGATATATGTATAAAAAATTTAAAATAATATTTATCTAGAAAATGTGCCTGTGCTAAAGATGTGGTTCTAATAGTGAATAGCAAAAAAAGCTAAGAAAACAAACACACTAAAAAATGCTTTAAAAAGAGTGTAAATACATGTGATACAATTTCAAAGTTAAAAAACATATGCAATATTCCAACCCTTAGATGAGTCCTGAAAAGTTCAAATGGGGACAGATTTATAGTCCAGGGGTCCAAGGCTGCTCTCAAATGGAAGAACCAATTCCAGCAGAAATCTATAGAAACGAAAAGACAGAGAGCGCACGCCCCATAGCGTAAAAAAGTACATTTAATATTAAAAAGGGATTGGGAGAGGGATTAGGAACACTCACAAAGGTATTAGTAAATCAAGCGTTATGTGATAATAATCACCGTCCTGGATCACACCAACAGTCCTGATCGATATTTCTGTCCGGTTCACCAGTACAGGTTCATCCTCTGACAACTGCACAGAAAGTACTCAGCGTGTCTACTTAGAATGCAGTCTACGAGTAGCGCAGCCTCAATCCAGCTCCATGCATGTTCCGGCCGTAAAGGGCGCACTTGCGTGATGACGTAATGTCGAAATTGCGTACCCTGATGCATTTCGTCACACTCGGGTGACTTTATCAAAGGGAGATAAGTTGAGACCTCGTTGGCGGTGATTATTATCACATAACCCTAGATTTACTAATACCTTTGTGAGTGTTCCTAATCCCTCTCCCAATCCCTTTTTAATATTAAATGTACTTTTTTACGCTATGGGGCGTACGCTTCTGTCTGCGTTTATTAGAACTATATATATATATATATATATAAATATATATATATATACAGATGCCGCGACCGTTATTCGAACAAATCTCGAAATTAAATTTCGAGATATGACCGTGATCCTCACGAGTTGTGCCGCGGCAGACTAATGGCCCATCAAAGTAACACAGCAGGGGCCTGTATCTCGGAAAGTAGGGGGGGATGGACCTGAAATCAATGCGGTTCAGCTGCGGAGACCCCCTGCTACTTTACTGTTACAGTATGTTAGAATTTTAATAAAACCCCCGTGATCGCCTGTGAGAGGCGTGCAGTTAGAGTGACTGATTCAACATATCTCTTACTGTGCGTCTATTACATAAAGGCAGACCCCGGTATGACTCACATAACAGGGACCCCTGCTGTGTTACTCCGATGGGCCATTATGTCTGCAACTGACCATCTCGAGTCCACCACGTGGCGTAACGCGGGATGTACCCTGGAAAATGTTCCAATAACGGCTGCTGCATCTTTATGGTGTGAAGGTGGCGATATGCGTTCAAGACGATGTAAATGGGCTCTTGTGCTTGTAGGTTCACCCTATTATAAAAGCTTGAACAATATTCCCGATTGAAGTGGGAAAGGAACTTGCCAACATGCAAACGAGGCCTGCATGACAAGAAAGGCCTAAACCCCCAAATATGGAAGACACCAAAGAGCATTTGCCCTCTTCTCTGGAGGCCAGATTGTCCATAATTTAAAGGCATTTCAAAGAATAATAAATAACTGAAACTGTCAGCTTTTTGTTAGTAGAGTTAAAAGATAGACTTAGAAGTGAGAATTATATTCCCTGATGTTATCAATATTCCTATTTGTTCTAAAAGGTAGATTTACAATAAAAGGCTATAACTCATTATCTGTAAAAAAAACAAAAAAAAACATTTGACTTCTCTGATATCATAGCTCATATTGAAAAACAATTCTACAGAGCAATATTTAACCACCAAACAACAAAATGTATTCCAATCCAAGGAGATCAATCATAATGTATGTGTCACACTGATATTTAGGATGTTAATAAATTAATCTACTAGTAAATTGTTATTGATTGATTCATCTGTTTTAATACTCACTGTTATTTGTGTGGTTAGCATAATGTATACAAGGCCAATGCTGAAGGTGCCTACAGTATAATGCAATGCTTTCTAAGCTTGTATCTCCAGCACTGAAGAGCTTAGTGCAACATTTATTTCATGTTTTTGTTGCATGTTTGCTCTTTGTTATTCAATTTGGGATTTCTGGACTCAATCTTGTAGTGGTATGTGCCAAGTCCCGAGTTTCTTGATATATTTTCTCCATTTTTGCCTTTCCAACAGACTACTAAATCTGAGAAGGCATAATCCACTCAATTCAATGTCTTTTTCAAATGTATGAAACACGTATCTCTTACTGTACATAGTGAATACATAAACTGACAGATTGGAAAAGTGTGAATGCACAGGTAATTTCTAAAATTGTTTTTGACACAGCCATAACAGTATGTAGGGGTATATGTGAGCGTACAGTAAGTGAAACCGCATTCACATGATAATATATTTGTTTGCAAAATTAATTTTATTCTAAAATTTTGTTATTTACATAGTTACATAGTAGATGAGGTTGAAAAAGTCGTAGGTCCATCAAGTTCAACCTATGCTAAATTTAGACAACAGATACTTTATCCTATATCTATACTTACTTATTGATCCAGATAAGGCAAACAAAAAACCCCAGTGTCATATCATCCAATGATATCTCATAATCTCATAAGGGGAAAAAGAAATTCCTTCCTGACTCCAAGAATTGGCAATCTGAGTAATCCCTGGATCAACATCCTTCCCATGTATACTTATTTGGTATATTCCTGTATACCTTTCCCATCTAAAAAGATGTCCAACCTTTTTTTGAACAAATCTATTGTATCTGCCATCACAGTCTCCATGGGTAATGATTTCCACATGTACAGCACTTGTGAATTTTCTCCAATGTCAGAAAATCTTCTATTGATAATGTACACTGGCGACACACTTTATTCGAGCTTGGCTAGTCCCACGAATTCGGGTATACCCGGGTGTATTGAGGTTTGTGACTGTTTTCTGCCCGAGTGCATTGAGGTATTTTCCAGGCAGGGATTGAAGCATTTTATTCCCGCTGGCTGCAATACTGCACAGTATATAATATATAATATGCATTACAATTCATGAATTTATGCCATCTGGTAGACACGCGAAGCATTGCAGCCTATTAAATCCTAATCATTATCATTTAACAGATCAGCCGCCCGTCAGCCAGGCATGAACCCAGGCTGGGAAGGCAAACGCAACGGGGCTTGTCAGAGGTGAGGAGCGGCGCATTCCAGGTATCTGTCAGGTACATACTGGGTATTTGCTCGAATAAAGTGTGTCGGTGCAGTAACTGAATGTTTTGTTGTCATGGTGAAACTGCCTGTCAGATACAAAATAATTAAGTGTGGACAACTGTTTTGACTGAGATATTAGTAATTTGCAGTACCTGACAATTCAGATGTGTTTGTATTAACAACCTTGCTACAGTATAAACAGACTTGGCTGAAATATTTTACAGCAACACTAATATATAAATACAATTCTTTTTGCTAATAAGTGTGTTGTCTGTTCCTTGCAGTGCCTACTTTGGATTCCCTGGATTTCTGGTCTGCCTGGGTAAGGAGATCCTTTGATTATATATATATATATATATATATATATATAAATATAATATATATATATATATATATCTATATATAATATATATAATCTATATATATTAATATATATATTATATATATATATTAATATATATATAATATATATATATCTATATATATATATATATATCATAAATATATAATATAATAATCAAAGGCTCCTTACCAGGCAGACCAGAGAATCCAGGGAATCCAAAGTAGGCACTGCAAGGAACAGACAACATACATATATATATATATATATATATATGGAAAAGAGAGAGGAGAGAGCGCACGCCCCATAGTATAAAACCATATATTTAATAATGGGAAAGGGGGGGGGAAGAAATAAACTCACAAGGGTACAAGAATTAAAAGCATTTTGTAACAATATCACCACCATCCGGTATCTGAACTCGAATCAGAAGTCCATCAAACTCTTCAGAGATGAAGGGTCAGTGATCAGTCAGGTTGTCCACGGTGCATCCTATATTGCACAGCAAAACGTCTCAGGAATCCCAGAGAATGTCTCCTTGCTGGATGGCCTCTGTATTGTTTGGCGCTCGAACCGGCCTGTTCCTGGCGCATGCGTGATGACGTAATGTCCGTGCGTATTGCGTAATGACGCTCCCTGACACGTTTCGTCGCACACGGGCGACTTTAATATATGTAATGTTACAAGCCTTACCCAATCTCATATGGGCTCCTATGTGTAGACTCTGACCCCAGTTACATGTCTGCGTCATGTGGTGCACCTGCTGGCTCACAGGTCTCCTGAGTCTCCCGCTCGTTGGTAATGGGGATTTCACCATGACAGGCGTATGAGGTAGTGCTGAGTTCTACTCACAGTTGGTACAGCGTCTCCATCCCTTCCAGATCCCCACGATAGCAGGGAAGAGTTTCTGGAAGAGAACTCCTGGGTGCATCTTCTCCCTGAGTAACTCCATTCACAGGCAAGAAGGGTCTCCTAATCAGTGGCATGTTTATTTGTATCAGACATGGCAGACTGCCCATCATAGTGGCCGACACTTAGCCGCACATCATCATGTTGTACCTCTCAAGGAAGGTCCCTCTTGATTCTGTAATATGGCCAGATATGTTTCTTCCACCTCTCCCCTAAGGGAGACTACCAGCTGTGCCAGAGCCCTGGACACAGTATGGGATCAGCTTGTCACTCTGCCACTGCACCAGACACTTGCAGTGTCTGACTCCTGATCTGAACAGAACAGACTAACTTTAGGAAGTGATGCGTAATATATAGGTTCCAGAAAGACCCACCTCTGTGTCACTAACAGTGGACACAAAGCATGCTGTCACTTCCTTTGCTACATGTTGCACATCACAGGGGTTGAGGGCAAACCTCCATGATGACTTCTGGCAACCTGCCCTCTTAACAGGAGTTACTGCACAGAATGAGAGAGATATGTAACACCAATTTTACACAGGGCTATATATATATATATATATATATATATATATATATATACTCGTTCAATCATGGGGAGTCTATATATCAAATTCAGGCACAAAGCTTCCTCTGTGCATGATAGCTCCTGAGAAAGTTCTTATAGTAAAACTGTCTATGCTTCTCTACTCCAAAAGGGGATGACCCCTTTTCCCCACACCAACAACCCCGAAAGGACATATAAAAAAAGAGAAAATAGGAAAGTGCGACACGCTGCTCAACATGCCCTTACAAGCTTATGGTCCGATATCTGAGGTCTCTACAGCAGCAGCGTGGGCAGCCGAGGAGGATCCTACTGTTATAATGCGGAGTCTATATATGGTGATGTCTGTACTGCATAGCCAGCGTGACAAGTGTGTGCAAATACAGGATTGTGACTTTTTTATGTTTCTGATTTTATGTCTATATATATATTTCTCACTTATCGTAGGTGTGCTTCTCCTGTTCTTTTTATTCAGACGTGTGTTTTTCACCCCAATAGAGATGGGCAACATTTCCCATGGAACTTGAATGCGCCATGAATTGGCCAGTTCCTTTCATTCACAAATTTATACTAAAAGGGCAGAAATCTATTTTTTCCCCCGATGATTAAAAATTATTGTATTTTGTATTTGTATATTGTATTGTAATTATAGATGGGGACATTTTGAATCCGCTGTGTGTGTGTGTGTCTTTTTAAAAAATCTGGCAACTGATTTCTTAAAAATTCATCCAAATTTATTTATTTTATTTATAATATATATAATTTATATTATTGCATTATAGTACCTTCTATTTCAGTGTGTAGTCCCTTTCGAGCCAAAATGAACCAATGAAAAACATGTGAAATCTAGTGGTTTTTTTTTTAAATGTCAGATCTGAAGTATTTTTTTATTTTATTTATGAAATATTTTCTCTCATCTCATTTTCAAGTATGTCCTGGACATACTGCTGCGGCCGAGTTTATTTGAGCATTTGCCTGGTCTCAGCCGCAGCAGTAACCAGGCGCGCGCCGGGATGTGCCTGGCGCGCGCCGAAGCCGCGGAGGAGCGCCCTCCGATCGGGGCTTTCTCCCTCCGCTCGCCGGGTCCGCCGGGTCCGCCTGGTCCCCCGGAACCCCCTGCCGCCGTCCCCCACATCGCGGGACACCAGGGCTCCCTCGGGGAGCCCTGGACGCGCGTGCAGGGGGCGCAGGCACCCGATGACGTGTGACCGCGCGTCGATGACGCGTGGCACGCCGAGGGAGTGCGGCTAGCATGCCGGGGCATCCCCAGGCTTGCGGAGCTAGCCGCACTCAAATAAAATGTGCCGCCTCTGTAGAGTTATGATGACAAATATATGGTTACAAATACATACAGTAGTTACATAGTTACATTAAGTGAATAGGGTTATACATTATATACAAGACATTGCATGCATACTGTAGATGGTATTCAATGACGGATTTGAATGAATCCATTCAGCTTTTTTAGTACCCAATCCACAGTCAGGTTTTAGTGAGAGGGACACATTTTGACAAAACAATACGTGGAATTCCAGGTTATAGATTTGGACTATTCTGCCCCTCCCTCCCTTCCCTCACTGACACCCTCCCTGCCAATAGTCTTGGGATCTGGTGTCATTATCCGTACGGTATATGTATTAACATCACCATATTTTATGGGTAGGGATTTCTATCTGCATCAAGACAATTTAAGGACATGCGTTAGCAGTTTCTATCCAATAAATGCATTATGCCTGGTGTCACTCTGCAGTCCTAATAACTTCCCCATATAGGTGTTATTTATACCGATGGTTTATAGCCACGAGGACTACATTTACGGGGTAATATCTACCCCCACATTTTTTCCAGTTTGGGCTATGTCTCATATACCCTTTATGATTTGGATGCAATGTAAAATGTATAATTATTTACCAATATTTATGTTGTTTGTCTTTTTAGAATTGCATGTTTCTTTATGTGCAAATATATATATGTGCATTTTTTCTATATATATTTTTATTTTTTATATTTTGTGTTTTTGTATTATTATGTATTGATGTATGTTTTTGCACATACATCAATACATAATAATACAAAAACACAAAATATAAAGAGCCACCAAATTAATAAACGGGATAGATAATCTGATTTATGAGGAGAGGCTAGCTAAATTAGATTTGTTTACATTACAGAAGAGGGGTCTAAGAGGGGATATGATAACTATATAGACAGTACAAGGAACTTTCAAAATAACTATTCATCCCATGGGCAGTAAAAAGGACACAGGGTCATCTATTAAGGTTGGGAAAAATGAGATTTCACCCACAACAAAGGAAAGGGTACTTTATAGTAAAGGCAGTTAAAATGTGGAATTCATTACCCATGGAGACTGTGATGGCAGATACAATACTGTTGATATGTTCAAAAAAAGTTTGGAAATATTTTGCAAGGGAAAGGTATACAGGGATATACCAAATAAGCAAACATGATCAGGATGTTGATCCAGGGAGTCATCTGATTGCCGCGTTTTGGAGTCAAGAAGGAATTTATTTTTCCCCTTATGTGATAATCATTGGATGATATGTCACTGGGGTTTTTTGTTTGCCTTCGTCTTGATCAATATACTGTAAGTACGGAAAAAGGATAAAGTACCTGTCGTCTTAATGTTGCATAGGTTGAACTTGAAGGACGTATACCTTGATGACTTAGGAATGTCTCTCAATATACACTTTTTCTACCGACATTTGTCAGCTGAATGATTTTAGATTGGTTTGATTATGTTATGATATGGAGCTTGCAATCTCCCTTTTTATCTTAAATAAATCCAAGCCCATATTAGACAAGTGAACCAAATCCTGCCTATGAAAATTGAAGCAGCCGTTAAAAAAGAAAAAAACAAATAAAAACAAGCTTTAGTCTTATTTAATTAGCCCCAAAATCTGAGTGGCTAATCCCCCAATCCCCTGACCGAGAGACAAACCTCATTGCAGCTTTATTAATTTAATTCCTACTCAATTCAATAGTCCTAAAATCCTTAGCTCCATGCCAATTTTTCCTCACCAGGCAACAGTAACTTTATCTTACCAAAATGAATGCATCAAAGTAAGGGAGGGTATACACCAAGTAATTTCCCCCAAGGTGCACCAATAACATCTAAGGGGAATTTCTACCCAATGCCAAATCCAACATTTCTGTAAACAAATCACAACACCTCATCCCTCTCTTACTCAACCAAAGAACCATCGGGAGGGGCCACCTGGAACCCCAGGGTCCTTCCAAAATGGCAAATATTTTCAGACAAGTGGACATACGAGTCTTCAACTACCCATACTGTAAATCAGCAACCAGCAAAGTTAAGATATGTTAACAACAAACATGTTATAAAAGCCCACAGCTTCATATACAATTGCTATGATGTCTGTTAGATTCCCACTTGCCTATTCACTGAATTACATTTCTTCTCAGTCACAATCAAACCACCTTAGTTTGTGTCCATATTCTAAGTGAATGGGTATCAAAATTCTCACCCCCTAATCGGAGATGCCCCAGGCAGTACCAGTATACCCACTGTAAATGGTATCAATATAACGGCTCCACATAGGCATACAGAAATTATATTATTGCCATTGAAGGGCTTCAATTACGTCCATGAACACCGTAAACCTTCTCGCAAGAAATACAAACCCAAATTGCCCTACCTATATGGTCTGTCTTTGACAGGTGGACAAAAAAATGATCATAACATCAGCACCCAGAATAATATCATCCTTACGTAAACCACCCACCTAACACTTGGATGAGCATGGGGAATGCTATAATGTTCTCTACTTTCTCCCTACTATACATTTTACCCTTTCCTACCCACAGTCTCTACCCTTCCAGCAAAACTTCAAAATTATACGCTTGAGGGAGGCATGACAAATTGCTTTGAATAGACACATTTAGGGTGATCTACAGTATAGTAAGCTCAGTTAAATCCCTAATACATCTCATTAGCATAGTCTTAATTTTATATTATTGCAGTATATCATTATTGTGTCATCTGCCACTAACACGAGGTTAAGTCTGTTTTAGCATTACTCCTATTCAGGACAATAGCCTTTTGGAGGGAGAACGTGAGGGAAGGATACAATTTTAGTAAAGCATCGAGTTACAATACAGTATATACGGAACCCATTAAAAAAAATCTCCTACATAGAACACATGGAGATATATCTGTGAATATACCAGAAATACCTAGTAAATTATTTAATTTAAATATGCTAATTTAAATAATTTAAATATGCTTTGAGTGTTTTGGGGTTGTATGTAAATCAATGAGGACACTATTAAATTAGTCTCAGTCTCTCATTACACTATTTCAATGAGTAAAACAGGATTAATGTTATGTTATTCACTTTAGTGAATAAATGTTACTATTAAAATTACTTAAACGGAGGCTAATGTTACGTTAAATTGTGGTGCTTAGTGTTTCTCGGCCTTGCAAATGAGATGTCTTTGACACACATTGACTGCATACTTAATTCATGAATAATGTACGTAAAAATGTCCAATTTTATTGCATCAAATTGATTCTATTTTCAGCAATTTTCTATGGGAAATCTAGGAGTTAAATGAAAAGGCCCCTAAATGTTACCTGAGCAATTGTTGCAATTATACCAAGTATGAAACTTTTAGACATCTGTAATTCTGGGTTTGTCCATATGCAGCTTCCATATGGTCAAACAAAATTGCAGAAACAATATATAAACATAAGAATAAAATACTAAAATATTAAGGGTATTGAAAGAGCAGATTTGTTCAGTTTAGACTAAAATGAACCTAGATATATCAATTATGAATTGTACTTTACATCAAAAATTTGTATGAAAAATACAAAAACTTGAGAACATATATTTGCTGTTCCTCTGAATAGTAGGCACTAACGCTGAGAGCTAAATTATAGTCAGGATGGATGCATCTCATAATTTATTAGGGTCATGGATTTGTCTGTCAGGCATCTGTATTGGCCAAACCAGAACTCTATATAGTACGAAATTGAGTTGTGACAAGCAAGCTTGACTGATTTGTAGAGCTGTGGTTTTCATTTTAGCAGAGGAAGCATATTTATACTTAATGCAGACCAAAGAAATGCTGATTTGACCTTTTTTCAAAGTTAGTAGAAAAAGACTTCAACATCAAGCACTGCTTTAAAAATGTAATGGAGCTTTTTTTCCCTGGCTGTCACTTGAAATACTGCAGTTGGAATATAGTACGCTTGTGCTTAGATTTACATTTATATTGTCTGTGTATTTATATCTGCAGCCTGTTATACACCGTACCTTATGAAAAAGGGTGTTCTCTTCCTAAAAAATATCTACATTAATACAGTAATAATAATTGACTGCTCTCCTGTCTTCAACATAATTTGTAAGAATGCAGAGTGACGTACATTTGTTTTTGGAGTTTTGTTTTATCATTAGATTAATTAATGATTAATTAGGGAGATTAATTAGATATTTAGGTAGGTTGCTCTCTCCCTTTCTCTCTCTCTCCCTGTCGCTCTCTCTCTCACTCCCTGTCGCATGCTCGATCTCGCTCCCTGTATCATTCTTTCTCTCTCGCTATTGTGGATATAGTGCATTGATGTTTTGAAATCCGGTTTGCCTGGAATTCAATATAGTCAAAGAACTCCTAATAAGTTTGCGAATGCATTTTGGAAACTTTCGTGCAACTCTGCTGGACACTAATCTTAACATTGACATCTCCCATAAGGATATTGAGGTGGCAATTTCCTTTGTTGTTAAATTGGTTTATTTCGAAGTAAAAGTCTTCCACTTCATTTTCTGTGTAACTTGATGTTATGGCATAAACCTGGATAATGTGAAGTTTTTATCTCTTTGTCTTCGTCAACTGATTGATTCTGTCCACATTTTGTGATAAGCACTGCATTTTGTTGTTTGTCCATTTCTAGTTCATGATGATGTCTAATTCAGTGATTCTTCCCTTTTCTGTACCTATGCAATATAATAGTTGTCCAATTTAAGCTCAATTAGACATTCATATTTTATTTTTACTGTTCTTCACTAAGGCCAACAATATCCAACTTAATCTTTTCAAGTTGGTCCTCGAGTTCTTACAGTGCAGCTTCATTGAATAGACTCTGGCAGCTGTAGATAACCAGATTGAGGTTGAGTGACAGCTGCTGGTAATTCTTAGAACACTCTGCCCTCATGCCTTCTTCCTGAATGCTGCAAAGCCCAGGTACAATCCTGGCTGGAAAATAAGATCATAGGTGAAAATGTCATCATAAATTGGGAACAAATATTATTACAATGTTCAGTCGATCTGATGAAATTATTAATACAATTTGAAAATACTAAACTGGAAGCTATCAACATGGATATTTAACTTCTTTTGGCAAATTTAGACACCTGGAAAGACCAAACTGAATTCGATAATTTTGAAAGTAGGCTGAAAAAGAATATTGACAAATTGACGGCAGAAATAAAAACACGCAAACAAAAAAAATACATTAGGGATTTTAATGACTTCAGAGATGGTAACATCTTTAGGTACAAAAATAAAACACATAGAGTGAGAAGAGAAAATAGGAATCAAGACTCCTCTACTGAGTGGGAGCAGAGTGCAAGCGACAGTGAACAGGAAACATTACCTGGATCACATCCTGACTTTAGGGCCTGTTTTTTAGAGATAGCAGGAAGACCGACTCCGGGTTCAATTTCAGACCCCACAAGCCGGAATATATATACACAAAAAGGAGGACAAGAGGGGAAGAACCGACTTTCAGAAATCGAGAGAAATGGGCTTAAAAAAGATCAGGACAAGGAAAAGAATGTCACACAGAAAAAGAAAAACTACAAGTGATTAACCTCTCTTCCAAAGCTTTGATGACTGAACATCTTCAGCTATTGGAGAAAGGCTTATCTTTCTGCCCGAGTAGCCAGCTAGACACATTTGAATGTGTAAAAGATGTGAACCTGTTCACACGTAAACTCCTGCTACATACATTTTTTAGTAGAAGAGAGGAATTTTCCTAGAGAGGCTAATCACGACACACCATTGGAACATCTGGATCCACTAGATATAAGTAATTTTCGTATCCTTAATTAATTACTTGAGGAAGGTTTGAGGACACCTGGGGAAGGTCCATTAACGTATGTCCATAAGAAATCCACCTTTATGCCCTCCCTAGTTATGAACTCAAAATATTGACACGCTTAATCAACTTGTCACAAAATAGATTATGGCACTCCCTATTAAGAAAGGCCCCTACAATTGTAGCTTTAAATAATTCTCTGCCTTAAGAGATCTTGAACAGGATCAAAGTATTATCATCAAACTGGCAGATAAAGGCGGGAATGTAGTCGTATTAAACAAAGAGGCATACTGTACTGTATGCTACTGAGTGTTCACGCTTAGGATCCTGCCAACTGATCCCACTCAGATGTTTTTGAGTGAATTACAATCCATTCTTCAAGGGGGTTTAGAAAGCAAGGTCATATCTAAAACAGAATTTGATTTCATTATGATCAAAACTCCAAGGATAGCGACATTTTACTGCCTATCCAAAATTCATAAGAGTGTGCTACTGTACCACCTCCCGGTAGTCCCATTGTGTCAGGGATAAATAACCTTACATCTAACGCTAGTATGTACCTTGATAAATTCCTGCAACCATTTGTGAGTTCGCTCTCTTCGTACATCATGGACACTAAAGACGTTCTTCTGAGATTAGAAGATGTTTGTTTAGACCAAGATGCCATCTTGGAAGGGATTTATGTCGAGGGGCTATACAGCAGTATCCCTCATACAACAGGTTTACAGGCCATTGCACATTTCCTTAGATCAAGAAGTGAAATCTTTAAGACTCATAATGAGTTAGTTGCGAAATTACTTAACTTTACTTCCTACAGTATATAGATATATAGGAAACACACATGCAATATCAAAAATATAAAGTACCCATAAAGCTAGAAATAACTCTAAGTTAAATGAGTTCTAGCAGTGCTCAGGGGTAATAATAATAAGATAGAAACAACACAAAAGATTCCCTAAAAAGAGCACACATGTACTGTATACCAAAAATGATATGAACAAAATGTATTAACTACCACATGCAAGGACTCTAAATATAACTCTGCTTATGATAACCTTAGAAGGAAATAGCAACGAGTAACACACAGTTGACAATAATACAAAACTATAACTGGCCATAAAACCTTAGAGGCATATAAGCCTAGAGGAAAGTCAATTGTAGCAGGTTGAAAAGCTACAAGCAGCAATACTGTTGCAAAGGTGATATGCAGACAGAAACAATACTGTATGCTAAGTGCAGGGACAGAATGGAATAATACACAAGTGACAGATGAATGATGACACAGTTAATAAGTCACTGATCCTATAATGGCCACGAAAAAATGCACATGCTACAAAGGGAAAAGTAAGTCAGTGGTCTGAAGTCCAGCTGTTATTAACACAATCACTCTCTAGATATGTGACTGGAAGTCAAATGTCCTTCTGAAAGTAAGCAGCAAAAAAGAGTCCATGATGCATCACCATTAGTGGAAATAACATGAGCACAAGTAAGAGTCCCATCAGGTAGAACAAGGGTGTCCCCCACCAGATCCCACTCCAACGTGCGTTTCGGTGATTGACCTCTTCGGGGAGTGGTAATGAAGTATGAACAGGTAAGTCGTAAATAGCAAAAATAGGGGGCGATACACTAAGCAGTGAAAAGTCATTTTAAGAACGCAAAGTGCCTTTTAAGGTCGATACAGCCGGCTGTGCGATTCACTAAGCAGTGATAACAGCGCTTTATCAGCCTTAAAAGCCATTTTTTCAGCCCGGCAAGTTAAACACGTCCGTAAATTTACGACCGGTTGCTACAAATGTGGTGAATAAATTGTTTGACATGCCAACATTTAATGAATAGGAGTAAAGATTTCACATCAAAGGTCA
This sequence comes from Ascaphus truei, assembly GCA_036426205.1. NCBI lineage: Eukaryota > Metazoa > Chordata > Amphibia > Anura > Ascaphidae > Ascaphus > Ascaphus truei. Next base: position 10,987,804 of record CM071567.1, read on the forward strand.
CAGGTGAAAAATTCAAAATAATTTTTTTTATAAATTGTAACACCACATATGTAATTTATTTGTTGACTTGCACCTGTGGCCTACAATACATTGCACGAACAAAAAGGAGCCTGAAAGAAAGATTTGTTGAACATAGGAGGAATATAATAAAAGGCTTCACAGGTCATGGGGTCACAAGACACGTTCTGAATTTTCACAATAAAAACCATTATGAAATTTCTGTTGTGGGTATAGAACACATCAGCACAGGATCCCCGAGAGAAGATAGACTCCTCAGCCCGAGAAAAAAGGAGACCTATTGGATACTTAAATCACAAACGTTACAACCGGGAGGGTTTGAATGAAGATCTTGACCTCTTGTCTTTCCAATAAGTAGAACTGTTTTATTAATTTTAGCTTAATTCTTATGATCGTTTTTTTCCAGATTAAAGATGTTTGTTATTTTTTTACTATATTTATTATTAGGTTATGAATGATTGGTGATTCACATGCTTATACAAAAGTAGTGGATGATACAACGCTCACCTATACCTACAGATATATGACAATTGTGCATTGGGAAAATCTTATAGCGAAACAACAGAAAATGTAAACACAAATTTACAAAAGTTCCCAAACAGACTGCACTCGTATTACAGCGGTATACTTGACTATCATAGTCAGGGATATTGCATCATCCCATTGATGAGATATAATATCATCGACGGAGCAGGACGATTTACAAATAGACTCCATCAAGTCCACATAACCAGAGAGCAGTGAGTCGGGGCACAAACCGAGTGTGAGAGACACAGTTTGCTTATAATCTCTCCAACTGCTCGTTATTATACTCACAAAGTGTGAGTATATTACCTATATGTTTATAGGGTTATTTATTTTAATAAAACTGTGTTACACTATATATGTCTCTTATCACATGGTGTCCATCCTGAATTGAGACTTAATTCCAGTAAGAAGAGTGACCCTGCAAAGTGTGAAATAATTTATCCAGACAGAAGAAACAACAGAGTTCCAGATCCCATTTATTTTGATAAATGCCTAGATTTACCATCTAAGGGTGTGTATCTCACCATCTGTTTTGACGCTTATTGAGACATACTTTTCTCTGCGTCTAGGTCATTCTTCCATACACACATATATATATATACATAGACTACGGCTACGAAACGCGTAGAATCAGCTGTTGGAGGACACTGTACATTGGGGAATTACTGCGGGGAGGTGCTGGCAAACCACGGGAACCGAAGTACCAGGCAGCTTCTTCCACCCTGACTACAGCTGTCACAGGATGTGACGCAGGCAGATGTGACGTATGCGGAAGTCTTTTCCAGTGACTGAATACACCGGCGTCTCCCCACGAGTCACCAACAGTCCTCTCCAACGTACTATTTCTTATATTCAAATGTGAGTGCATTACTTATATGTTACTTTTGTGCTACATTATACCCCTTTTACCACACTATTGTGCGCTCTCTTTCTCTTTTTTCAACACATTCCATGGGAGGTATATTGAGTACTTTATGAGTTCATCATACATCAAGCCTACCAGATCTACAGCTGTAAGGCTTCCATCACCAGAGGGCTTCTATTAAAGGGCTCCTATCAGAAAGAGATGGATCTCTGATACGTCTGATATATTTGATCAATTGTGAGTCAGACAAAAACAGAGACTACTGTATACATATATTTTTATTACCATCTGCACTATTATATTTTCCATTTTTTTCGCATATCACCTTGAGAATTACAGCGCTCCCCCCACCTGGAAGACAACGCAAGATTATATTGGACCTGGACAGTCCTTTAAAGGGTGTAGAGCTGCTATATTTATCTATTTGTATTTCACATTCTACATTAATGAATCACGGTTTTTGGTGAAGGTATTTAATTCACTATATAATTATATATATATATATCTATATATATATATAATATATATATATATATCTATTATATATATACACAATTGACTGTTGACCCTAAAACAATTATATATTATATATATATCTATATATATATATATATATATATATATATATATATATATATATATATGAATCCAAGGTGTCCCACCATGGAGACAAAAAACAGCACTCAAGGTATATTGCAAAAGTGTATTTGAAAAAAGCAGGCACATATAAATCCAACGTTTCGGTCCTGTATAGGACCTTCCTCAGGGGCGTGCTGGAGAACACTGCCCAAGGAAAACATATATACCCATCACCCACCTGTGTGCATAATCAAGAACCAGCTGATTGTAATTAAAAACAGGAGTACTGTAGGCGCATGGGAGCCCTGTCATCACTGTGCAGCAGCTCAGCCTCACCACTCCTCTGTTTACACTTAGCTATCAATGCCAGACACACCGCACATGTGCGCCTGCGGGTGGAGCCAGTGAGCACACCAGTCATTCTAAGGCATCCCCCGTTGCCATGGCGACGCAACTAAAGTGTCTGTAACCATGGGAGTGTAGGCAGAAGCAGACTGCAATAGGGAGCAGGGGCACTGAGCCGTTTGAACATGATGACGTCACATCACCAGCAGCAACAGGTCCTGTAACCAAAATGAAAGTGCAGTATTAAAAACACATGAAGAGGTGAAAATATATACTCCAAATGCACAGTATTACTAAAAATTGTGCAACAATAATAAATATACTAATATCACTCTAACATGCTACCAAGAGAAATGAATAGTGAATGCAGATTTGCTTGTAAGAGTTTGAAAAAGCAGACATAAAGGAAAGGAAGGAAGGGGGAGTGGAGGGAAAGGGGGGGAAAGTTCTGTAGGCAATAATTTAGTGACAATTTTTATCGATTAGGATAGAATAATTGGGAGCTTTATAGAGAACATTAAACAGTATGCTGCTGTTTTCATATTCAATACATTTTTACATTGTACTGTAATAATCACTACTGTTTGATGTTGCATTTTGCAGTATAATTACAATACACTTGCATGTTTAATTTACTCTTATAAGAAACCCCCAAAATACAAATGTACAGTGTATATCTTTTATTCTACAGTATATCTATTATTTATTATTCAATATTTTCAACTTTTGCTAGGCTTTCTCTTGTTTTCATATTGTTTTTATTTTATGCGCATGCGTGTATGTCTCATTGGAACCTTGTTGAAATGCATATGCGTGTCATCACATTTATGCGCATGCGTGTATGTCTCATTGTAACCTTATTGAAACACATATGTTGAAAAAAATTCTTCTTTAAATTCACGAGAATCATTGAAACACCCCCAAAGAAAAAGAAAGAATGGCAAAAATTGTTAACTTATCAAAAACATGGTTCACATTATGGTTTCTTTAAATCAGTCCTTCAAAAAGGGATGGGTTTTTTTTACTTGAAATTCACATAGATTGTGTGGGGAATTCTCCAAGAAGGGCTTATCACAGATGAATTGCTTTGGGGAAGGTGTGGTAAGCATTTCAATTCAGTTTGGTTTGTTTGTAAGGCTTTGTGTATGAAGTGGTGGGGAGGGAGGGGATGCTACAGTAGCAGTGTGTGCGGGATTAGTTGTTCAGAGAAATCTTTTGACCAGCTGTTAAACTCATCCATGTCGAGAAAAAAAAAAGAATTTCTATTATCGCACGTGCACATGCGTGTGTGTGAACGGGGGGAACAACACAGTTCAACAAAGCCTCAAAAGATTTTCATGAATGGCTCTGCCTGGGGGGAGGGGGGAAGGTGTGGATAAGCATTTCAATTCACATTGGTTTGTTTGTAAGGCTTTGTGTGTGAGGTGGGGAGGGGGAAGGTGCTACAGTTACAGTACAACTGGCCCTTAAATAAAAAATAAAAAATAACTACAGTACAGAATGCATTGCAGCCATTACGAAGAAAATAAAGATTATAAATTTGTATTATTCATGATTATTTGTATTTTTCATTCTTCCATGATTTTCCAGATAAAATAAAAAAAATTCTTCTTTAAATTCACGAGAATCATTGAAACACCACCAAAGAAAAAGAAAGAATGGCAAACATTGTAAACTTATCAAAAACATGGTTCACATTATGGTTTCTTTAAATCAGTACTTCAAAAAGGGATGTCTCGGTTTTTTACCTTTATTTTAATTTTAAATTTAGATTCCAATGAGACATACACGCATGCGCCTAAATGTGATGGCATGCATATGCGTTTCAACAAGGTTTTCCAATTAGACATAAACGCATACGCCTAAATGTGATGACACGCATATGCGTTTCAACAAGGTTCTAATGAGACATACACGCATCCGCATAAAATAAAAACAGTATGAAAACAAGAGAAAGCCTAGCAAACGTATTGATTAATAAAAAATATATATAGAAAAGTGATGACACGCATATTTGTTTCAAGGTTCCAATTAGACATACTGTGCATGCATGAGCGGAAAAATATATTTTACATTTGGAAGAAGACGCAACGTTGTATTTTTGTTTTACTTATTTTCCCTTTATTATCCTGTATACAGTATGTGTCCTCATATTTTTAATCTGTGTATGGCTAAGGAGCCTCAGACTATACAGTATGACCTCGTAACGTTAATCTCTGCTTCAAATATAAATCTTCAAATTACAATTACACACACACACACACAGACTTGCAGAACTGTACAGCTGTACTGTACTGTAGGTTGAATTGCTATTAGATTTTTAAGACAACAACTCGCGATTGCCCACTTGAGTTTCTAGACGGTATTGCAGACAACGCTAAAATGCAATTTTCTGCACCCGATAGAAACCCGAGTCAATGGTGGTACGGTTGGAAAACATCACGCTCATTGACAGGGGTATTCCGATGTATACACCGGGTGAAAACTGTGAATACATGCCTCTGCAGCTGTATTTGTAATTAGCACGAGTGCATCAATTTTAAAGAATGTGTACTATATACTGTATATATTGCACCAAAAAGTGATATTGTGCGGAGCTTTCACACAACGTACAAGTGGTTATTAAATTGTAAATTAATCAGTGATTCGGTAACAAGTGAATTAATATAAAATATAAATGTTTGGATGAATATTGCTCAAACATCTCTGGTGAGGACTTGGTTTAAAAAGTCCTCCTCTTCAATCGCCTCTCCACAAAAATCCAGAAGGAGCAGGATCACCCAAAAACCTTTACACAACCCAAGGACTGCAGCTGGACGAGAGTCTGGAGCACTGGAACTTTGCACCAGTGATATAAGCCCTGCACCCCCCTCCCTTTTCATGCCTAATATACATGCACAAAGTTTGAGTACCTGAAGTACATGTTTGAATACAAAAGTGTTATTTTTGAATTGCACAATGTCTCTTTTATCTTTTTTACCCTGAGGGACTACTTACACTCATCTTCACAAGAAGAAGCTGATAAGCCACAGTTGGAGAAAGCTATATATTCATCTACTTCTTGTAAGTGGGCTAACATATGAGCCAAGACTCCACTCATACACCCCTTTTGTCATAACAGTGCACACTATATTTTGTTTTTTTGGGTGATCCTGCTCTATGTATATATTGAAAAAATAGATTTTCCATGCCACAACGGAATTTTCTAAATTAATGTATTCGATCAGCAAACAGTGTTTGCTGGTCGAATAAATTCATTTGGAAAATTCCGTAGTGCCCTGGAACATCTATTTTTTCATATAGTTTTTGGATTTCTCTTAGACAGGTATCCCCTGAACCAGGAGCACTGGTAACTGCAAGTATTTTATTGTGTTTTTTATGGTGTGCAGCATTACATTTCATATGCTATGTATATATTGGCTAGTGTATGCATAGGAACTAGGCATGGACTAGGCATGTTTTATTTAAAGGTTTGAAGCAGGGGTTATTCTAAGCTTAACCACATTAATTTCAGTTCCAGAGAACTCCTGCTTTCGAGATACAAACTTCTGTAGGTGCTGCTGGTATCTATCTATAGTTTAAATGTCCAAGTCACGGCTTCCTATTGGCCCACATCACCGGGACAATTAAACCATCGAGAGAGATACCGGCACCCCATCCAGAGGTAAGTAACGTGGGAACTATGGGATCCCCAGAGCTGAAATTAACATGGTTCATCTCGGTGGACCCCACGCTTCAAAAAGAATCCATAGTCTTAACAATCTGCTCTGAGTTTTTAGTGTCCAATTGTGGGCGGTTTTTGGTGGGGGGACGGATTTGGCCTAAAATACCTTGTACATTCCGGGAAACTAATTTGGACTATTCCGCCCATTTATAGTTATATAGTTACATAGTTACATAGTAGATGAGGTTGAAAAAAGACTTCCGTCCATCAAGTTCAACCTATGCTAAATTTAGACAACAGATACTTTATCCTATATCTATACTTATTGATCCAGAGGAAGGCAAACACAAAACCTCATTAAGGGGAAAAATAAATTCCTTCTTGACTCCAAGAATTGGCAATCGGATTAATCCCTGGATCAACATCCTACCCATGTATACTTATTTGTCATATCCCTGTATACCTTTCCCATCTAAAAAGATGTCCAACCTTTTTTTGAACAAATCTATTGTATCTGCCATCACAGTCTCCATGGGTAATGAATTCCACATTTTAACTGCCCTTACTGTAAAGAACCCTTTCCTTTGTTGCTGGTGAAATTTCATTTCCTCCAACCTTAAGGGATGGCCCGAGTCCTTTGTACTGCCCGTGGGATGAATAGTTCTTTTGAAAGCTCCTTGTATTGTCCCTGAATATATTTGTATATAGTTATCATATCCCCTCTTAGACGCCTCTTTTCTAATGTAAATAAATCTAATTTAGCTAGCCTCTCCTCATAAGTTAGAATGTCCATCCCCTTTATTAATTTGGTGGCTCTTCTCTGCACTCTCTCTAGTTCCATAATGTCTTTTCTTAGGATTGGTGCCCAAAATTGTACTCCATATTAAAGGTGTGGTCTTACTAATGCTTTGTAAAGGGGCATAATTATGTTTACTTCCCTTCCATCCATTGCCCGTTCGATGCAAGATAAGATCTTGTTTGCCTTTGCAGCTACTGCATGACATTGGCCACTATTGCTAAGCCTGCTGTCTACAAGCACTCCTAAATCCTTCTCCATCAAGGATTCCCCCAATATATCTCCATTTAATTTGTAAGTCACCTTTTTATTCTTGTATCCCAAATGCATAACCTTACTTTTATCTGCCATTTACCTGCCCACATTTCCAGTCTCTCCAAGTCCTTCTGAAGAGAAATTACATCCTGCTCTGATTCTATTACCTTACACAATTTAGTATCATCAGCAAAGATGGAGACTTTGCTCTCGATCCCAACCTCAAGGTCATTAATAAACAAGTTGAAAAGCAGGGGTCCCAGTACCGACCCCTGAGGTACTCCACTCACGACTTTAGCCCAACCTGAAAAAGTTCCATTTATGACAACCCTCTGTTGTTTTTCCTTTAACCAGTTTTCAATCCAGGTGCATATATAGTGGCGGCAGAGTTTATTCTAACTCGGTCGCCACCGCAAAGTGCGGGCAGACGCGGCTTACTTTTTTTTCGGCGTGCCGCACATCAGCCGGGCGCCGGTCACATGCGAATGGCGTCCCGAGGATGCCAGGCATCCCCGAAGACGCTAGGCATCCCGAAGACGCCAGACATCCCCGAAGGAGGCTGCAGGTAAGGGGGTATTTTATTTTGGGGAGCGTGGAGCGGGCTGGAACAGCCAGGGGGTCGCGAGGGGAAAGGAAGGGGGAGGGGAAGATGCGGCTAGGGTGGGCTGGCGCACGGCCACGTTCGGCGCCAGCCCGTAATGACGCGCGGGGCAAGACGGGTAAAGGTTAGAATAAACTCTGCCGCAGCAGTATTATTACTTGTGTGAAACCGTATCAAAAGCCTTTGCAAAATTTAAGTAGATCACATCAACTGCATTACCCTGGTCTATATTCCTACTTACCTCCTCAAAGAAACAAATAAGGTTAGTTTGGCAAGATCTATCCTTCATAAATCCATGCTGACTATTACTAATAATTTTGTTTTCCATTAGGTATTCCTGAATATTATCCCGTATTAAACCTTCAAGTAGTTTCCCTACTATTGAAGTCAGGCTTACAGGTCTGTAATTTCCTGGTTGTGATCTAGCTCCTTTTTTAAATATAGGCACCACATCTGCTTTACGCCAATCTTGTGGTACTGAGCCTGTGGAAATGGAGTCCTTGAATATTAAATGTAATGGTTTTGCTATTTCTGAGCTTAACTCCTTGAGAAATCTTGGATGTATGCCATCGGGGCCAGGTGCCTTATTAACTTTAATTTTTTCAAGTCGCTTATGAACTTCTTCCTCAGTTAAACAATTGTTCATTACTATGGCGATTGTGTCTTCCTCCTGCGGCACTACTATTGAACTTGATTCTTCCCTGGTAAACACAGAGGCAAAGAATTTGTTTAATACCTCAGCTTTTTCCTTATCTCCAATAATCTGCCTACCCATCTCACACTGAAAGGGTCCTATATTTTCTTTTCTCATTTTTTTGTTATTACGGTACTTAAAGAATTTTTTAGGGTTGACCTTACTTTCTATTGCAATCCTCTTTTCATTATCCATTTTTGCTAATTTGATTGCCCTTTTGCAATTTTTGTTACATTCCTTATAATTCTGATATGATGTCTCTGTCCCTTCTGACTTAAGGAATCTAAACGCCTTCCTCTTCTTGTCCTTTTCCTCCCCTACCTGTTTATTTAGCCACATTGGTTTTGACTTATTTCTTTTATACTTATTACCCAAGGGTATACACTGACAAGTGTGCTTTTCTAACAATGTTATAAAGACTGCCCATTTATCTTCTACATTTTTCCATGCAAAAACATAATCTCATTGTATTACTTCTAGATTAGACCTCAGTTTATTAAAATCTGCCTTTCCAAAGTTGAAGGTCTTTGTTGAACCCAAGTAAACTGTTTTATGATAATTTATTTCAAATGAGACCATGTTATGATCACTGTTACCCAAATGTTCCAGGACTTGAATATTTGTTATTACTTCTACATTGTTTGATATGACCAAATCCAGAACTGCCCCTCTCCTGGTTGATTCCTCAATAATTTGGGTCATATAATTGTCTTTAAGCACCCCCAAAAACCTGTTCCCTTTTTGTAACGCTAATCTCATTGCCCCAGTCTATGTCTGGATAATTAAAATCCCCCATTATGCAAACATGACCCAGTTTTGATGCCTTCTCCATTTGCAAAAGTATTTTAGCTTCCTCAATCTCACAGATATTTGGTGGTTTATAGCATATTCCCACAAACATTTTCTTTATACTTTTACCTCCACTGCTAATTTCTATCCACAAAGTCTCTACATTTTCATCATTCCCTTTATAGACATCATCCCTTATAATAGGTTTTAGATCCGGTTTAACATATAAACATACTTCACCTCCCCTTCTTTTTGTTCGATTCTTCCGAAAAAGAGAATAACCCTCTAAATTAACTGTCCAGTCATGAGTTTCATCCCACCATGTTTCAGTAATGCCTATGATATCATACTGCTCCCTTGCAGCTATTAATTCAAGCTCCCCCATTTTATCTGTCAGGCTTCTTGCATTAGCAAGCATGCATTTCAGTTTTTTTCAGCCTGTACTATTATCTTATCTGCTCCTTCCTTTCTGCGCCCACTTTGATTAGTCCTTAGAAGTTTTCTAGTATTATCCGTATTTACTATGGGTGTGTCACTGCTTGTCAAACTCGCACTTGCCCCCATTCTACCTCCATATCACCTTGTATCCTCATCTATTCCATTTTGTTCATTATCTGTTTCATTCCCCTCCCCCCTCCATCCTAGTTTAAAATCTCCTCCAACATTTTTAGCATTCTCTCCCCCGTAGCACAGATGATCCCTCTTCATTGAGGTGCAATCCATCCCTAGAATATAGATGGCACCTCTCAGAAAAGGAGTCCCAGTGCTCTAAAAACCCAAACCCCTCCTTCCTGCACCACTTTCTTAGCCATACATTAACCTCCCTGATCTCTGACTGTCTCCCTGCGGTAGCGCATGGCACTGGTAGTATTTCAGAAAATACTACCTTGGAGGTCCTTGCCTTAAGCTTTTGGCCTAGATCCCTGTAATCATTTTTTAGGACCCTCCATCTTTCTCTAACTTTGTCATTGGTGCCAACGTGTACCAAGACCGCCGGGTCAATCCCAGCCCCCCCCCCAACAATCTGTCTACCCGATCCGCAATGTGCCGAACCCGAGCACCCGGGAGACAACAAACTGTTTGGTTCATGCGGTCCTGGCAACAGATTGCCCTATCTATCTTCCTACACTGGCGACACACTTTATTCGAGCTCGGCTAGTCCCACGAATTCGGGTATACCCGGGTGTATTGAGGTTTGTGACTGTTTTCTGCCGGAGTGCATTGGGGTATTTTCCAGGCAGGGATTGAAGCATTTTATTCCCACTGGCTGCAATACTGCACAGTATATATATATATACTGCATTACAATCATGAATTTATGCCATCTGGTAGGACACGCGAAGCATTGCAGCCTATTAAATCCTAATCATTATCATTTAACAGATCAGCCGCCCGTCAGCCAGGCATGAACCCAGGCTGGGAAGGCAAATGCAACGGGGCTTGTCAGAGGTGAGGAGCGGCGCATTCCAGGTATCTGCCAGGTACATACTGGGTATTTGCTCGAATAAAGTGTGTCGGTGCAGTAATAATGGAGTCCCCTATCACCACAATCTTTCTTTGTATCTGAGCCTCCTGAGTCCCTACTGTGCTGGAGGAACTATTCCCCTTGCTGCTAGAGGAATAAGTCTCCCTCAGCCTTGCCATTTCTGCCCCAACATTCCCAATATCTTCACTCAACATGTCAAATCTATTGGGATGTGTCAGCTCAGAAACGACCTGCCTCTCCCTATTGCCCCTGCTTCCCCTTCTAACTGTCACCCAGCTACCTACCTGCTCCTCACTAACAGCAACCAAGCTACCTACCTGCTCCTCACTAACAGCGCCACCATCTGCACCACTAGTCGAAGCAAGGGCCTGCTCAGTGAGCTTTAATTCCCTTTCAAGATTGCCAATGTCCCTCAATATTGCAAGTTGCCTCTTCAGATCAGCAATCTCTGATTCTATAGAGACAACCTTCTCACACTTTTCACAGTGGTATGCTCCTTGGAACAGCTGCTCCAAGTGCACACACATGTGGCAAGATGTGCATTGAGTGGCATTTTCAATCCTGCTCATTCTAGCAACTATGAAGTTTAGAAGTACTAACAGTAAACTGTACTTCAATAAACTATACCTTGTTTAACCGCTTCCTTGTTCAAACTGCTTCTGGTTCTAACTGCACACACTTTAAACAACCAGCACTTACTGCTTCTGGTTCTAACTGCACACAAAGTTACAGGCTTCAAATTACAGCACACTTTAAAAATAGATTAACCCACTGCACACTCCCAAAAAACAGCCACCCCTGTTAGTATACCCAGTACTTCCCCTTCCTTCTGGTTCTAACTGCACACACTTTAAACAACCAGCACTTGAAATCAACCACACATATCAGTCAGTACACGCAAGCTCAGGATTCGTTAGAAGCCTCTGTTTAAATAGGGACACCCACCAGGTGTGTTAGGTTATCAATTAACTAACCCCACCCACTGCAGGTGTGTTAGGCCAGCCAATTAACCAACCACACCCAATCTGCCTCAGGCAGGAGAAAGGGAAAAAAAAGTTACAGGCTTCAAATTACAGCACACATTAAAAATAGATTAACCCACTGCACACTCCCAAAAAAGAGCCACCCATGCTAGTATACCCAGTACTTCCCTTTCCTTCTGTTTCTAACTGCACACACTTTAAACAACCAGCACTTAAAATCAACCACACATATCAGTCAGTACACGCAGTTAAAAGTGAGAGAGAAGATGGTGGATTAAGAGTGAGATAAGGGTGGAGAGAAGGATTGGTTGAGTGAGAGAGAAGGGGGGAGAAAAGTGAGTGAAAAGGGGGAGAAGTGAGAGAGAAGGGGGAGAGAAGAGTGAGATAATCTGGGTAAAATATTAAGAGAGAGGGGGGGACAAGAATGAGAGATAAGGGGGGAGAAGGGTCAGATCAAAGGGAGGAATGATAGAGAATAGGGAGAGAAGAGTGAGAGAGAAGAGGGGAGAGAAGAGTGAGATAAGGGAGGGAGAAGAGTGAGAAAATGGGGAGAAGAGTGAGAGAGAAGGGGCAGGAGAGTGAGAGAGAAAGGGTGAGATGAGTGAGAAAGAAAGGGGAGAAGGTGAGTGAGAAGGGGGAAAATGAGTGAGTGAGAAGGAGGGAGAATAGTGAGTTAGAAAGGGGAGAAGAGAGAGTGAAAAGTCAGGACTGAGAGAAAGGAGAGCGGACAGTGAGAGAAAATATAGGGAGACTGAGAAATTCGAGGGGTGGAGAGTAACAGAGAAGAAGGGAGGCGTGTAGGGGAGATGCAGGTGAGAAGAGTATGTAGGGGAGAAGCTGGAGTGGAGAGAAGAAGATGGTCAGGAGGGGAAGATGTGAGGGAGAAGCTGGAGAGGAAGGGAGCATGCACAGGAGAAAGTGAAGAAGAGGACAGCATGTGGGGAGAATTTGATGAGGCAGGTAACATGGGTGACAGAAGCTGGTGAGGTAGGGAGCATGTGGGAGATAGCTAGTGAAGATGGAAGCATGTGGGGAGAAGCTGGTGAGGAGGGAAGTATGTAGGGAGACGCTGGTTATGAGGGGTCTCAAGCTCTGGTAGTTAGGGAGGGACAGAGAGAGAGATTCAACGTCACCTTTAGAAGTGACCGAACTAACGCCATCCCTGTGTTAACTATAATGACGCTCTATGGATAGACTTTGTTTGAGGGAAGACCTCATCTGCATATCAGCAGTAACATCCGTTATAGTTAATGCAGGACCCGTTATGGCTTTAAACAGTAAATAATACTACTGTATGTTAGTGACCTTTAAAGATACCTGTTAGCATTAAGCAATTTAAGTCAATAACGGACCTCAGGATCCTAGCATAAGTTGTTTTAAAAAAAAAATTACCTACTATATTTGGCAGCTTATTAAAGGCTTGGAAATGTTTCTACAGTACAGTACTGTATATACTGTTAATGCTCATTTGTACTATTCATTATTTAAAACAAATATAAGGAGAGACTGATAGTGTATGACAAAGACAACATGGGCGTATGTTTTTTGATTTTTGCTTGAAGAAGTGACATTTCCTTTTTGACATACTGTAATGAGATAATGATGCGTCACTGCTGCTTGTTAAAAAATGCACTGTTTCCTATCCAGTGTTTCAGCCTTCTGTAAGGATGGGACACAGAAGCATTATTTGACATACAGCACAGTTAATTAGTCTATCATCCTCATTTTCTAAACAGGAGACAAACTAATTGACAATAATGCATGGGTAATCAAGAATAGCTCAATATTAAAGAATAAATAAATGAACCCTTACTGTAATTGCTTTGCAGCAGTTAATTAGACAACAGAGAGGTTGTGGAGGAAATACCTTTAATAAAACATAACCTTTCAAATGCTGTGAATATTTTTCTTAAATTATTCATAACACATTTTATGCTTAATTATAACTTTACTAAGAAACTCACACAATACTGTGAATATCAAATTAACATAACATACAGATATCTTCAGGCCTACAGTATACATTTGATTGCAATTTTCTCTGGGTATGCTTTTGTTCAAAGCTTTCATACTTTTAAACAAATATTAAAGCTATAGAATAATGTGACTGCAATTTGTTCAACTGCATTGATAATTTGGGGGAGAATAGTATAACTGGATATTGTTGTACTAGTCCATATTTGTCTTTATCCCATAAAGTTTAACCAATTTATATTTTATTTATAATCTTCAATAGATGCAGTATTATCAGAATGAGGTATAATGGATACTGCAACTAATATCCTGTTATACACTGCAGCGAAATTTATACAGTAAGTAGTAAAGCAACAAAAATAATGTATTTATTCCAACCAAATTTTAAGCTAATATAACAGGGTATGTTCCATAAGTACCTGTTTATCTCCATATAGTGTATGTGCTATGTAAGTCCTGTTAAGTTCCAGGCATTAGCAGGTTAATCTATAGGCCAGTGACCCCCCTTCTGCTTCCCGTGAAAGTGAAGGAAGGTAGGTGGTGACTAATGGCCTGTGTACAGCCCCCTTGTAGGTGGGTACAGTCCATGAGCCAGCCCCTTCTAGAGTTTCTAGGGGAGTAGCCAAAAGTTAGTAGTGTTTCCTCTCAGCTCCTCATAGAGTGAGGTGGGAGAGAGGTTGTTCCCCTGCTCCTCCGGGAGTGAGGGTGTTCTTCCTCTCAACTCCTCAGGGAGTGAGGGAGTCTTCCTCTGAGCTCTTCAGAGAGTGAGGAAGGAGAGAAGGTCCTTGTCCTCTGCTCCTCAGTGAGAGAGGACGGAGCTGTCAGCCTTCCCCATGGCGAGGCTAGCATGCTCACTTTATGCCGGCTGGCTTAGAGACCACCAGGATCAGAACCCTACTGATGGGTATGCACCTTCTAGAAAGCCTGGGGCTTGTGGAGAATGTGATGTGCTGCAAAGAAGAGGATGCAGCATGCCCTGCAATAAAATCCATTCAAAGATACCTCTGCCTCTGGTGTCAGTTCCTGGGTAATAGGGATATGATTGTGCAGTGATGGGGGCTAACACCCACACCCTGTGGGTTCCATCACCACTGGAGGCACTGACACCAACCCAGAAGAACCAAGAGACCTGTTTGAGCCAGTCCTGTTCCTGTCTCCTTACTATCTGGCAGACCACTCAGAACTCCTGCAAGCCTACAGGTAGAGCACCACACACACCTGCTAATACGCCTATTTCCCAACACTGGTCCCTAAGTGAGATTGATTGGGACCGTGTCACACTAATATAAAATGATTTTTTAAATACAAAACAATTAATACTAAAATGAAACACATGTAACCTGTGTAAAGATGCAGTACCAATGTTACATTGATACATTTCTGTATACAGCATGTGGTATTACAGTAGTTCCAAAATTACAGCAAAAAGCTGACATCATTGTACATTTTTAGACAATCACAATTTTTTTTTACAGTACACAGTGGTTGTTTGCAATGTGATATATGGATGACATGGTAAGACATTATAATGTGATATGGCCTGTATGGTATGGTGTGGTATGGCAAATTGTATTTACTACATTTTCCTACGCATGGCTATACTGTACATGCAACTTGCCCTGTGAGTATGTGACATGCTGTTGCTAACTACTGTACTTTCATAAGATATCTTCTACATTACATATTTCGAATGATGTCTCCTCTCAAATGTGCTTATTTATGTCTCTGTCTGCTAGCACATGTGCAGGTGAAGGGCAAATGTTATCAAATGCAATACAGTACATTTTGAATTTTAAACCCTCAGGGGATGAGTATGTACAGATGTAGCATCCTTAACATTCCCCACACTTTACAAAATTTTCCCCACAACACATGCCTCCACCCTCACCCCAACACACACCACCCACAACCCCCCCATGAAAACACACTCCCTTTTTCTCCTCCACAACAACACACTCCCCCTTAGCCCTCTGTCTAAAGGGATACACCTGTGCTGTCTCCCTCAGCCAACCACAGCCAGGCATACTCCTGAGTATGCTCCCTGCTCATTGGACTGTTCTGTCTTATATGCTCAGCCTGCCCTCTGGCACATTGGCTGAGCATAACCTTTTTTATGTGCGCCCTGCCTCCTGTCTGAGCCTTGCCTGTCTTGCCCTGTATTGCTTGACCTTGCTTGTTCTTTGGATTCCGCACTTCCCTGCACCTGACCCGGCTTACCAATGACGATCCATACTTCTCCGCTCCTGACCCTGACTTACCCATGACAATTTGCACCTTTCCAATCCTGACCTTGGCTAAAGTACCTGCAACGATCCATACCTCTCCAAACCAGACCTCCTCAAGTATCACTGACCATCCTGACCTCTCCTACCCTGACCCGGCTACCTCTACCTATTTTCACTCCTGATGCGCCCTCGTGGCTGTGGGTTGGCGTTTATGAAATCCCCACCTCGGCCTCACGGTCACGCCTTGTTTGTGGTGAGCGCATCGTTACATGACTTGCCTTCATCTTAACTAGACTTCTCTGCATAATGACTGGACTTCTCTTTAGCTGTACTCGCCTTGCATGCATTGAGATATATGGCTTCTTTACCTGGACTCCACATCACTGCAACTTTATTTTTGATGCATGTGCACATCTTATATACTCTGTTATGGAAGGTTCCAGAGTGCAAGATGACTTGGGCCATGCAATACGACTTTACAATGTTGCAGTTAGTATGTAACTATATATGGGGATGTGGGAGGATACACATGATAATCAGTAATAATAATAATAGCATGTTCTTGTATAGCGCTGCTAATTGTACGCAGCGCTTTACAGAGACATTTTGCAGGCACAGGTCCCTGCCCCGTAGAGTTTACAATCTATGTTTTTGGTGCCTGAGGCACAGGGAGATAAAGTGACTTGCCCAAGGTCACAAGGAGCCGACACCGGGAATTGAACCAGGCTCCCCTGCAGCAATCTCAGTGTCAGTCAGTGTCTTTACTTACTGAGCCGCTCCTTCTTAACGTTTAGCCCTATAATATTTCCATGCACAGGTACTCTTTAATGATATTTACCTTATATTTCAAGTAACTGCACAATACTTTCTTACCTCAGTTAATACATATTTCCTATATGACTACCACTGTCTGGGCTTTGTTTTGCATTGCGACAAAAAAGGGCAGAAATGAGGGGTGTTTAAATGGAAGGTTTGAGGCTGTGTACAATGTTAACGTAATGGTGATTGTGATGGTAGGGGAAGCTTGGCCAGCATATTAAAGGTTAATCCCGCTGGTTGCCCCTACCCATAAAGATGACTGGCTATGTTGTTTGCTCATGTGGCCATCTTATTGTAGCCAACATGACTGACAAGTGAATTTCTGTGTATCCCCATGCAAACAGTTTATTCATGCATTTGTATGCAAGGCTTAACTTGGCCAGCACATAGTGGAGGTTTGGGTCATGATCTAATTTGGGAACACAATTTATTTACATGAACATTGACTGGGAATCACTAAATGCTGAAGAGGGGAATCGCACCCCCTCCAGCCCCCCAGCCCCCCCTCCCCCTCCCCCCCTTCCCCCCTCCCCCCCCTCCCCCCACCCCCCCCCCGGGACTTGATGAACATCCCGCATAGACTTTTTCAATTACATTTGGGAAATATGTCCTATCAATGATGCCACTGGCAAAAGAATGAAGACGTCTACTTAATTCCTTTGTCTCTTGAAAGGGGAGCAGTCAGGAAGGTGGCAGACTGCAACCTACTGTATGTATTTATTGATAGGAAATTCTAAAGAAAATAATTTGGAAAGTGTTTTTTTAGTGATTCAGGTAAACACTTTTCACAGTGGAGAATAGATAGCAGCTATAAATCATTTTTTACAGAATTTAAAAGGGGAGTCCTCTTAGGAGTTAGCTCGTTTATATTCAAAACTTTAAAGTTTTAACTATATTTCATTTATCTAGCCATCTTTTTCCTGAAACATTTCTTAGCAATATTTCCTGCTGTCAAAAGAGACCATTAACCAAAGTTGTTTGAAGATCAGGTACATTTAAATGCAGGATTCATAACCCATTTGTCAATATGACATGACAGCACAAGATACCAAGTGAAAGCTACTACATTTTAATGTACTATAACATCTTAGCATTCTATCAAATCAAAAGAGCCAAGCTATTGCATCAGTATTACGGATGCTACTCTGTAAAGCTCAGCTCATTGTTTTAAAAGTCTATTCAAATGGATTTTGTTTTCTCGACAGGATAGGGTTAATAGCAAATTCCTGTATGAACAGACCTGCACATACATTACCATCCATTATATTCTACAGATGGATTAGCAGCAGGTTTAATATTCATGCAGATTAACTTCACACAGGTGTTAATAATTAAAAATGCTGTAATCTGGCCAGAAAAGCATGCACTATTAATGAAGATCTGCAGGGAGAATTATTGAAATAACATAATTAACTCATGATGTACATATTGGCAAGAAAAAGTCAACTTCCATTTATAATTGGGCATAAGAAATGTCTTTATATTGTTACATTTTTGCCACTCTAGTCAAAGTTTTTTTTGCCACTCTAGTCTATGCATGTGGTTTTAATCCATGTGTTTGTGTCTGTGGATACAATTGATTCAAACATAGCCTTGGAGTTTGTCTTCAACTGGTTGAATGAGATGCAAATCGGTAAAAGCCGTTATCAGCATTGTGATAAATAGAATTATTTCTGAAGTGATCATGGTCATTGGTTGTACTCATTAAAGCAGTTATATGGATTTCATTTAAATATATTATATATCATTGGATTGAAGCAGGGGTTCTCCAGAACTGAATGATGTTAATTTCAGCTTCAGAGACCCCTGCTTCCAAAATACTTACTTCTGTAGTGGTGCCAGGATCGCTTTTCAGTTTAAATGTTCCTGTCAAGTGGGCCAATAGGAAGCTGCATTGGGAAACAGGACATTTAATTGCCACCATTACGTTAGGCACATGGTTTCTATGACTGTAGAGATATCGGCACCCCCTGCAGAGGTATCTCTGGAAGCAGGCGGTCAGCAAAGCTGAAAATAACACAGTTACGCTTTGAAGATCCCCTGCTTCAGACCTGTAATAAAAAAATAACTTAAAAAAAGTGATACACTATTGATACTTCAAGGTGCTACAGGGCCAATTCTGCACTCCCGTATAAAAAGTTCCATTGACTTGAACTGGAAATTCTGTGCAGTAGTGGCGAATTGGCACTGCAGTATCACACATTGATGAATTACCCACATTAAGTATTGGAATGACAGTGTAAATTACTAGTGCTTTTTAATTACTTTATCATTTCCATATTACATTCTTAGAAACTAGGGAAAGTGTATATGTTTTTGTTCCCGACACAAAGATTTGCTACAGAATTGTAGGAAATAAACAGTGAAGAGTGTGGCAAAAAAAAAAGTATGCTAAGAAGTACATAAATAAGATAAAATTAACATATCCCTATTCTCAGGCAGTGTTTGATAACCTTAAAGTAACAAGGAAAGGGTAGAGATCCGTTACAGGCTCAAGCACATTATATTTGTGATTTAGCAAATTGCAAAAATGTATTGTAAGAATTCCAGTTCAGTTATATAATTATAGTGTAATTAGGTTTGAATCCAGCGTGTAAAAACAGGATGCCATATATACAGTAAGATATTGTTCTGATTTGCAACAGTTATTTCCTATACATATTATATCATACAAATATATGCAGCACCTCCCCCCCCCCCCTCCTTAAGGGAGATTATGTCGCTACCTGATGTATTCTGGTCCGGTGCATACCTGTTTGGTGGAACAGAAGGCCTGAGAGCTACGCGATGGTATGAGGAGGCATCAGGACACGGTATCCATGATGGTTCTTCTGTCAGCGCAGCACCGCCATCTTATGAGGATCCTTGGGCATCCAGGATGGTCCTCACAGGCAACTCAGTTTTCAAGGAACACACCAGAGATGATACAACTGGGTATTTGTTTGGGTATAGCTTAGATATCACAGGCTTCATTCCCTGAAGGCAGTACTCAGGGCTTGAGGCCCTGAGCACCCCTCCTCAGCACACCTTACCCCCTAGCAGGCCAAGGCCAAGGCCTCACTCCTATTAAGGAGTGCTTTTCTGGTGCTTCCTCCACGCAGGAAGGGCAGCACAACACTCCCTCTCAAACCCTTAGTCTAACCTCTAAAGGGAAACCCCCTTCTTCCCAGGGGAGTGGCTTATAAGCTGGCCTCCTATCAGGCATAGACCCTCTTTAATACCAGGCTACTCCTGAACTGTATCAAATAACATGCATATGATAACATACTCAGGCCCTGAAGGATTTACTCGTAACCCTGCCCGTTCTTTACTATGACCAACTGTGCTGGAGGGGCCAGGTAATTAGTAGCCTAGGGAGACTTGGCTACATACAATATGATATTATTCTAAATGGTGGTTAATTAATATCTTCTGGCGATTCAGTCACATTATGATAGGATACAAAGTTATAATGGGATTGCAGCTGTGCTGGGTTGTCTGACCAAGGCGGCCCTGCGGGTGACATTTGAGTGACCATAGACAGCTGTGGTTAGACCGGATGCAATCACAAGAGGCTATAGCATTGGGTTGGATTAACAGGAGTTCTAAAATATTTCCAGAATACATGTGTAGCCATGCATAATAATGACTGCATACATCTTCCCTGTTGGCTGTAAGTCCTGGTAAGTATAGGCCTGCCAACAGTAGTTATGGAGGTTTTCCCTCACACCCTGGTGTGGTGCCCTGTGTAAGGAAGGGAGTGGCTGTATGCTCTGAGTCCCTGGATAGTGACATCAGAGATGCGCCTGCCCCCTGAGGTATAAAGGGCACAACACTGTCAGTTAGTGTTGATAAAAAGTGTTGCAAGTTTGGCAGAGAAGCATCTGGTAGAATGTTTCTTCCTGCATAAGGGATTGGAGGAATACTTTTGTGACGCTAGTGCTGTAACTAGCGGTAGCAGAGTGACCAATCACGTCTGTCTAAGCCACACTGTGTCCAGGGACCTGGCGCAGTGGTGATCTCCCTAGGAGAAAGGGAATCCCACTTCAATACGGGAGGGCGTACCTGGCAAAGGGACAGCACGGCAAGATGTGCGGCTAGAGCCGGCAGCTGCATAGGGCAGTCTGCTACATCCAAGCATATAATAAAGATGCCTTGTTCAAAGAAACCCCCACTGTATGAGTGTGAGATTACTCTGCAGTGGCGGTCACCACCAAGAAGGAGTTCCTCACCAGGACCATCTCCCTGCGGAAGCATAGACCCTGAAGAGGTGGAGGCGCTGCACGTGAAGTAAGTTGGACTCGTACCCACTACCTCAGCTACCTGTCCTGATGATATCCTCTAATAACACCAAGCGGGAGACTCAGGAGTCCTGTTACTTGCAGGTGCAACACCACACACGACCTTGTAATGGGGACCGGTTAGACCACACGTGCCAATGTGAGATTGGGTGGGTCAGACAAGGGGGGTCCAGCCGTTACACATGCCATATTTATTATCCCCTTGTATGGAGAGTGGGAAGTTCCTTATCAGATATGACATAAGTTTTAAGCTGCAGGACCTTATCTTAAAATAGAGTTAGTGGTGGCAAGGGCTGACTTATGGATATTATCTGGATGAATACTGATAGATGTAGCTGGTAGAGTAGACAGAAGGATGGGAGAGGGTTAACACCAGGAGAGAGAAGGAACCAGGTTTAACATCATGATACCAAGATCAAACAGAAGGATGTTTCTCAGGAACAGAATAATAAACAACCATCTTTGAAGACATCATAACTTATTTGAATATCACCACTATTTTGTATTATTTTTGTATGTGGGTATTTATCTTCAGAATAAACATTTCTTTTGATGTGCTAAAACCAGAATGCTGAGTACTGTTATTCTGGAGTAAGCTATAGAAAGAGACACAATGGACATTTTTCATTGATGTTTTTATTTTAATTTCTTAATGTGAGGCACAATACAATTGTAACATAGATTGTTGTACTAATGCCACAAATCTTGCATGCACTCTAGGGGCTACATTTTCAGAACCAAATTGGGAATTGTTTGCATAAAGATTGTTAGCAATAAATACTAAAGGATCTGTATACGTATAGGTTGGAAAAAATGAAATTTCAATGTGTAAAATACAGTATAGTACATCAGTACATGTGTGATTTGCATTTTATTTTGTTGTCAAGGCTTGTTCACACATACAGGGTTATAGTAAGTCATTTGGGAAAGTTAAGTCATGTTGGAATTAAAACTTTCCAGCTGAAACAATTTGTGTTATGTTCAGATTACCATATTTGCATTCCATGCTGAAGCTGAATATATAAAATATGTAAAATAAGTAAATGCTGCTTCTAAGCCAGAAAGGTATTTTTCTCATTGAGAAGCAAAAAAATGCCCTTTGTAGACTCTTAAATCATTGTAGTAATAAAATATAACATAAATCTTTTGACATTTTTTTTACCTGTGACCATGAAAATCACCATGAATGCAAAGTACGCTACGGTTTAATACAAGTATTTGGTACAGCATAGTCATTTTTGTGATTGCTTTGTTTATAGAATACACTTTAATGACAAACAACATTCATACAATACAAGTTGCACAGCCCAATGTTAATTTCACTTAGTAGAGTTACAGCAATTGAATATATATGATTTTTTTTACCACAAAGTATCATTATTCCCTTACTGTGTAATGTTGCCACTAACATGACAATGAAAATACTGTAGGGGCTTAACTCAACTATAAAATCGTCTGACATATTTTAGAATATGATACAGTATTTGGTAGTCCTTTGTCTATTGCCTCTCAGCGGCCTCAAGGTTTCAAACATAGCCTGCAATGTCATTTATTACAGAATGAGCAAGATAACTCCTTGCAGCTGACATACTTCTTGTTTACAATTCAAAATAGAGTACATTATGCTTCTGAAAAGAAAGTAGAAAATATACAGTATACATTTCAAATCGAAAAATAGCATAGCCGCAGCCCTTTTATTCTCCAACATCTCCGAATTTTTTCGGGATTTTTTTCTGAATGCCACGCACTTCACCACGTTCATGCCGCATTCTGACCGCATTCTGACCGCATTCTGACCGCATTCATGTTGCATTCACATCCGCGGTTGATGTGTTTATTGATAATAGTTCGGATTTAATTGGTTGCAATTCTTCGCGTATCCGCCAGATGGCAGATGTTCATGAATTGTAATGCGCATGCGCTTCAGTAATGTGTCGACTTGCAGGTGTTTAAAAAAAATACCACAGTGGTCCATTGTAAGTTGGCCCTGGGACTGAAGAAGTTACAATAATGTATCAATATAGGCATTTTCATATTAAAAAATTTGGTCTTGTTTTATTGTCCTGAGAGTCCCGCCATGAGTGCACAACTGCGGTACGTGTTCCAAAAACCTGACAGTACGTACGCTTATTTAATATGGGTCGCGATTAATGCAACAGATGATAAGATGGCAACAGTTGTTCAAATTTATCAGTATTTTATCGAAAACTATGACTTTTACAAATGCTCATGTGTGGAAGCGTGCAATAAGGAAAAAGTTATGTAGCGATCCATGTATTTTTCATATTGATCCAGATGTTATTGGAGGGTATTGGTGTGTATCACCGGGTTTTTCCCATATCTATAATCATGGAGACTGCAAAAGGCGAAAGGTCGTGTTAAAACCAACTAAGAAACATCAGTCACTGGCAAGCAATACGACAGGGACAGCTTCCAATAACGGCTCGACCATCAGTGAAAACCTGGTGACCGGCAACCCTTGCTGTCTGTCCCCACCCAGATACCTGCAGCCTGAGCCGGATTTCGCGTACAGATTCAAGCAAGCTTGCATGTACCTATGCGGTTTCCAGCCTCATCAGCTGACTACAGGTGTAGTAGTCCCGTTGTCACCTGTCAACGACGTGTATGATCAAGAATACGGGTCTGGCAGTGGCTTGGCGCCAGCTGATTGGCAAAGTCTATGGTGAGTAATGTTGCCGTATTTTATTCTGATTGTGAAATATCAATATCAATGCGATTCAAAAGTCAAGTGATTCTCCTGTAAGCAATATCATTGGCTGAGCAGATTCTACAGTAGATACTGCACAATTGGTGAAAAGCTAGGCGCATGCGCATTGGAACCTTCTTGAAACGCATATACGTGTCATCACATCGCCAGTAGGCGCATGCGCATGTGAACAGGAGACGCCCCCCGAGAAAATTATTGGTGGGACTGACTGTGGGAACTTCTTTAGGGGACTGACTGACCATTACAGTAAAACTTTGTCTTTTGTTTTTCCTCAGAAAAGAAAACTTTGTCATCTCATGCGGAAAACGGCAAATGGACGGATTTCGATGGATAATATGGCTTTGTGTTACAATGCCTGCACATTGCTGAATCGGATTTAAAAAACCACGTACCGGAGTCTACAGTTTGCACATTGAATACACATCGACTAAACATCGAAAAGACATTCTTGTGTTTGTATTTCTTTCTACTCACAGCAATGCCTGTTAAAAACATTTCCAAGGAGCTCAGCATGCGAATTAAGGACATGTACACGAGCGGACACCGAATTGCTGCTATGCAACGCTGGTTAGCTACTTCTGGCATCATTGTGCCAGAAAGCACCGTGAGCTACCATGCACACGGAAAAAACAGAGACCGTAAAAGGGCACCAAGGGTAACTAACGTGTAAGTATATTTATACAACTTAAAAATAAAATTAATTTTAATTTAAATCTAATATTTTTGTTATTTCTGTTGATTTATATTACAACAGTGTATATATTTTGTATATTTATATTTATATCAGTACAGTATATATATTTTGTATATTTATATTACAACAATATATATATTTTGTATATTTATATCACAACAGTATATATATTTTGTATAATTATATTTATATTACAATAGTATATATATTTTGTATATTTATATTTATATTACAATAGTATATATATTTTGTATATTTATATTTATATTACAACAGTATATATATTTTGTATATTTATATTTATATTACAATATTATATATATTTTGTATATTTATATATACATTTCATATTGCTGCATATTAATAAAACAATATATTTTCTTTACATTGTAGGGAGACAACTCTTCTGGTGGACAAAATAAGTGAGGTGAATGATGAGAAGAGTGCATTAAGGGTCAAAAACACTCTGCAGGAAAAGCACAATCTCAGTGTATCCGAGAGCAGCATAAAGAAGATGAGACGCAGCATTGGATGGAAATATGGACGTGTGAGGTTAGTACTGGACAGTACATGAGGTAAAAGTGTTGTTTAGGAAACTGTACTGTACCGCTAAAATTATTTATTCCTTGTCATTACAGAGCGTACCCCATGATACGGGACGCAAACAAAATCAAAAGAGTTGTCCAGGCCCAGGCATGGATCGACAGTGGGGAGACTTTCCAGGATTGCATCTTCACTGATGAGTCTACTGTGTCGCTGGAGAGATTTGCAAGCTTTGCATTCCACAAAAAAGGCCGCATATCTTTGAAGCCGCGGCCAAAACACCCTGTGAAGCTGCATGTGTGTGGTGCCATCTCTAGGCATGGACAAGGATGCATTGTCATCTTTGAAGGTCAAATATATCAAATATAATGTACAGTAGCCTTATGCACTGTACTTTACTAGTGTAACTTTACTGTATGCACTGTATTGTACTATAGTGCAGTTTTTTGAGCACTTTTCTTTTCTTGCTATAGGAATAATGAATAAAGCTTTCTTCCAAGACAACATTGTCCCTGAGATAGTGCAATATATTACACGCGAGTTCCCCAATGTTCACCGCTTCTACCAGGACAACGATCCGAACCACACCGCGTCAACAGCGCATATCCTTGAGCGCGGTATCTACTGGGTGAAGACGCCAGCGGAGTAAGTGCAGTAGACCGTGTCTCATTTTTTCCCCACTGTTTTTACTGTGCACTGTATCTCTTAAACTAATTGTCCTTTTTCTCCAATGACAGATCGCCAGACTTCAATCCGATCTAAATGGTCTGGCATCAGCTGAAGGACCATATCCGGAAAGTGGCGAAACCCTCCAAAAAGGACGAGTTGTTGAAAGGCCTAATGAGTTTTTGGAATGGTGTACTCACCGTGGAACGCTGCAATAAATATATAGACCATATTGCGACTGTGTTGCCCATTGTGATTGCGCGTAATGGGCAAGCATCAGGAAAGTAGTACTGTGCAGGAGTATTGTAAGTACAGTATGATACAGGTAAGTATGGCACAGATTTTTTCTTTCCCAATAGTCAGAGTGTACAGTACAGCAGTTACAGTTTTTTCTTTACAGAGAGAGAAGCACCAGCCTTCAGGTTACATACTGTACAGTAGTATTTAACAGTAGTCAGAGTATACAGTAGTTCCAGTATACAGTAGACTAGTTTGACAGTAGTACAGTAACTGCCTACTAACTGGTCATTTTTTTTTATTTTCAGAGAAAGCAGCACCAGCCATCTAAAGTAGTACTACACACATCACACATTGTGTAATAACACAATGCCATAATACAGTACACTGGCGACACACTTTATTCGAGCTCGGCTAGTCCCACGAATTCGGGTATACCCGGGTGTATTGAGGTTTGTGACTGTTTTCTGCCCGAGTGCATTGAGTTATTTTCCAGGCAGGGATTGAGCATTTTATTCCCGCTGGCTGCAATACTGCACAGTTATATATATATAACTGCATTACAATTCATGAATTTATGCCATCTGGTAGACACCACGCGAAGCATTGCAGCCTATTAAATCCTATCATTATCATTTAACAGATCAGCCGCCCATCAGCCCGCATGAACCCAGGCTGGGAAGGCAAATGCAACGGGTCTTGTCGTCAGAGGTGAGGAGCGGCGCATTCCAGGTATCTGCCAGGTACATACCGGGTATTTGCTCGAATAAAGTGTGTCGGTGCAGTATATCTATTGTTTATATTGCTGTATATTAATAGAACTATATATTGTGTAGATCTACTGTATCTCATTTTATAGTTATTTCGGTAAATTTATACAACTACAGTATATAATACAGTATATCTATTGTTTATATTGCTGCATATTAATAGAACTATATATTGTGTAGATCTCTCATTTTATAGTTATTTCGGTAAATTTATACAACTACAGTATATAATACCGTATATCTATTGTTTATATTGCTGCATATTAATAGAACTATATATTGTGTAGATCTCTCATTTTATACTATTTTTACTGTGTAAATGATGTGCTGTACTTGAGGCCTACTGCACTGTAACTTACCGGATTGTTGTTTTTCTGTACATTGTAGGGAGACAACTCTTCTTGTCGACAAAATAAGTGAAGAGAATGATGAGAGAGTGCCTTAAGGGTCAAATACACTCTGCAGCAAAATCACAATCTCGCTGTATCCGAGACCAGCATAAAGAAGATGAGACGCAGAATTGGATGGAAATATGGACGTGTGAGGTTAGTACTGGACAGTACAGGAGGTTAAAGTGCTGTTTAAGAAACTGTACTGTACCTATAAAATTCTTCCTTGTCATTACAGAGCGTACCCTATGATAAGGGACATTAACAAGATCAAGAGAGTGGTCCAGGCCCAGGCATGGATCGACAGTGGAGAAACTTTCCAGGATTGCATCTACTGTTTCGCTGGAGAGATTTGCCACCTTTGCATTCCACAAATAAAGTCACATATCTATCAAGCCGCGTCCAAAACACCCAGTGAAGATGCATGTGTGGGGTGCCATCTCTTGGCGTAGACCAGGATGCATCGTCATCTTTGAAGGTACAGTAAAATGTATGTCACACGCTTTTGCCTTATGCACTGTATTGTACTAGTGTGCAGTTTTTTGAGCACTTTTCTTTTCTTGTTATAGGTATCATGAATAAAGCTTTCTTCCAAGAGAAAATTGTGCCTGAGATTGTGGAATACATCACATGTGAGTTCCCGGATGGTCACCGTTTCTACCAGGACAACGACCCGAAGCACACCGCGTCAACAGCGCATATCCTTGAGCGCGGTATCAACTGGGTGAAGACGCCAGCGGAGTAAGTGCGGTAACCGTGTCTCATTTTTTCCCACTGTTTTTACTGTGTACTGTATCTCTTTAACTAATTGTCCTTTTTTCCCCCTCCAATGACAGATCGCCAGACTTCAATCCTATCGAAATGGTCTGGCATCAGCTGAAGGACCATATCCGAAAAGTCATGAAACCCTCCAAAAAGGATGAGTTGGCGCAAGGCATAATAAGTTTTTGGAACTATGTACTCACCGTGGAACGATGCAATAAATATATTGACCATATTGTGACTGTGTTGCCCATTGTGATCGCGCGTAATGGGCAAGCATCAGGAAGGTAGTATGGTATAGTACTGTACAGTAGTATTGTAAGTACAGTCTGATACAGGTAAGTATGGCACAGATTTTTTCCCCTGAGAGAGCAGCACCAGCCATCTGGTTACAAAGTATTTAACAGTAGTCACAGTATACAGTCGTTCCAGTATAGACTAGTTTGACAGTACTAGCAAGAAAGGTAGAAAGCGGTCACAGCAATAAAGTCTAGTTCAGGAACAGGTAGACTTAAAATCAGCTTTAATAGTACATGCTGTACATCTCAGAAGGGGCACTCTGACGCGTTTCGTCCCTCTTGGTCTAATTCCCAAACCAAGATATACATGACTTTGGCAGCATCAGTCCCTTTGGGTTCACTCCCTTAGTTTTTTGACATAGTTTGACAGTACTAACTGCATACTGTTGTCCAATATGGAGTAGCTATTCAGTAAACAATGCCATAATACAGTATGCACCTAACTGCTCAATTGTTTTCTTTCCTGAGAGAGCAGCACCAGCCACCTGGTTACAAAGTATTTAATAGTAGTCACAGTATACAGTCGTTCCAGTATAGACTAGTTTGACAGTACTATACAGCACACAATGCCGTAATACAGTATGCACATAACTGCACTAATTTTTTGTTTTCTTGTCTTTTCAGAAAAAAAGGATGGACTTGGGGACAGGGGGGGTATCGTGTAAAGTTTGTGAACTGTTTGTACAGTTACGTGTACAGTATCTAAACTGCAGTCTTGATGTAAACAAAACCTTTCCTCTCTCAATGAACTACTGTATTGTACACAGAATGGGGAAGAAGATAAAGACGGAAAAAATTATATTATTATATATATTATTATATATTATATATTATTAATTAATATTATTATCAATGTGCATTATTCATGATTATCCACCGGCCGTCAATTTTCATCTGACAGAAGAACTGAATAAAGACTGCATTTTGTATTATTCGTGATTATTTGTATATTTGTATTTTTTGTTCCAGATAAAATAAAATGAATATTTCTTTACATTCATGATAATCATAATCATTGACAACCCCCCCCCCCCCCACCTACACCAAAGAAAAAGAAAGAATGACCAAAAAGTGGTAATTTACTGCATCAACAACATGTACACAAATCAACCATGTGCAGTCAAACACAGTGTCGCAGTCAAAAGCTACAGCACAGATTGAAAATCATAATATCAAGATGGTTTAGGCAGGCTTGTGGAGAAAAAAAAAAAATGAAGAGAACATTTTTTTTTTTGATCATTCACTCTTGAACTTCGAAAGCAAGCAGTGGTGAACTTACAGATGCATGCGCAGTAATCATCAGCTATGTACTGTAGCTCCCATCCCAAAGAGGATTACACGCAGGTGCAGAGAGGTGATGCTCGACTAGGGACGGACAATTAAAAACACAATGGCAAGCTATAGAAACGGAATGGTTCTGGAGAGGCGTCTGTCGATATGAGGTTCAAATCCTTGAGCGAGCCTTGTGTGTGTGCGTGGGGGAGGGAGGTACAGGGTACAGCTGCATGAAGGATTAGCCGTACTGCAGTTCAAAGAAATGGCATATTTTCAAAAGGCAGGTTATCATAATAATTTGATCCCTACACCCCCAAATATATAAAAAGCACATAAATCAACCATGTGCAGTCAAACGCAGTGTCGCAGTCAAAAGCTACAGCACAAATTGAAAATCGTAATATCAAGATGATTTAGGCAGGCTTGTGGAGAAAATAAAAATAAAAAATGAGGAGAATTTTTTTTGGTCACTCACTCTACGCATTTCAACAATTTTCAAATGAGACATACAGTACAGCACTGCACATGCATGTATAAATATGCAAATTTACAATTACTGCGCGCGCACACGCAGACTGTGTACTGACGTAGGTTGAACTGCTAAAGTATTAGACTTTGAAGACAACAGCTCGCGAACGCCTCCCTGAGTTTTTAGTTGGCATTGCAGACAGCGCTAATAAAATGCTAATATGACGAGCGCTCAAATACCGCAATACACTCCGGGAAAAAAAAAACATACTGCATCTGCCCGCGGTTATCAGAGTTGCGCCGCTACAGCCGCACTAGGGTAAAGGCGGCCACCACTGTACATAAGGCACAACAAACGTGAACAAGAAATGATTGCAAATACCGGTGCTCCAAAACCCCAGGTCCGACCGGCTGCTCTCCATGCAGAGAGGAAGGACTCAAGCCGATTTTCACAAAAGCAAAGTATTTATTAGACACAAAGGACCAATGTTTCGGCTGGCACGGAAGCCTTTGACGAGAAAAATGGCATGTACAGTATATGTGGGCATGTAGATAATTGAAAAAAAAACAGCAAAGGCGCTCCAGTGGGCTTTGAAAATATTTTTAAAATGTGATAGGGAACACGGATTGACATTTACTTTCTTTCATAGACCTTTGTTTCTCACATAACTACGTGCAGGTATTTATACTGTATACATACCAATTTGTAAAGAAATGGCCCGTTCAAGTGAAATTGTTGCTCACTATCCTTTTCTCTACAGAGTAAGGTGGTGTGAGGTTTGGACCTCGGTCCCGCCCCCGTGACGCATTGGGTTACACATTGGGTGACGCCCCTCGCGCATGCACTGAGCATGAGTGCCACAGTACTCCTGCCGGCACATGACCTAGGATCCGCCCCCGCACCGCCTCCCATGGAGCAACGGAGGACGCTCCTGTCTCCAATACACGGTGGCATCAAATGACCCGAAACACTTGAGGGGTTCATGCTAACTCCCTGCATTTCTCAGGAGCTGCAATACACTCCACCCTGCCTATCAGTACACAGTCTATGTGTGACGAGTCACTGTCTGCAGCCTTCCCATTGGCTCCCTGTGCTTTATAAGCTCAGCCAGCCCCTAGGCAAATTGGCTTGTTTATGTTTCTAATGCTTGCCACTAGCATCCTGCTGCCATGCTATTGCCTTTGCATTCTGCCTTGTTTATCTGTTACCTTTGACCTCAGGTTGTACCCAGACTTCTACCTTCTCTGACCCCTTGACCTTGGCTATGCACAACGACCATTCTGACCTCTTACTCCTGGACCCCTGCTATGCACAATGACCACCCGTCTTCTCCAATCCTGGACCACGATGAGTATCACAACTAATCTGACCTCTCCTACCCTGACCCAACTACACGCCTACGACTCTGCAATCCGGACGCGGTTGCGAAGTTGTTGGTCGATGTACTCTAACATCCCAACTCAGCCCTGCCATCTTCAGCTGTCTCAATGATGTTATAAGAAGAGAGAAAAAACAGAGCAATACCCATGCGAGGCAGAATAAGAGGTGTGCTTCCCTAAGTAGTAAAAAATCTGAAGGCTTTATTGGATCATCATGAGACCAGGGCTGAAAGCCCCCACCAAAATGTTTGGCGCTTTATC
Organism: Ascaphus truei; assembly: GCA_036426205.1. Lineage (NCBI taxonomy): Eukaryota > Metazoa > Chordata > Amphibia > Anura > Ascaphidae > Ascaphus > Ascaphus truei. The sequence continues at coordinate 11,019,177 of CM071567.1, forward strand.
AGGGTATAACCCCTGATATGTTAAGTCAGTCCTTTCTAGTTCTCTGATATCACACAATTTACGGATTTCAATTATGTTATGGTTACACGCATCGACTTACAATCTAAAAGTGGTCTATATTCATTCCAAGAAGATTGGACTCAAGATGAAATAAATGTTTTTTTTTATTCTTTATTTGATTTTTACACTTTGCACATGGTGTTAGAAAGGAGGATTATATATCAGCAGCATTAGATCTACCCCACCCCCACCCTGCCCCATCTCCACTCTGACAGCGGAGCCCCCTAGTAACCCACTGTGCATGGCATGTCGGATGTCACAGTTTGGATATTAGATACACCGGGAGCACTGGTGATTAGTAGGGGTATTTATATTCACTGTTTGCTCACATATACATGCCATTTTCCTTGTCAAAGGCTGCTGTGCCAGCCAAAAAATTGGTCCTTTGTGGCTAGTAAATAGTTTGCTTTGTGAAAACAGACTTGTGCCCTTCCTCTCCATTACTTTCATAAAACATGCTTGGCTATGGGTTATAAGTAAACAGAAATGAAAAAAAATGAAGACGTTGCAGGATGTTTTTATTTGTAAGAGTGGGTGAAGAATTATTTACATTATCAAAATAGACTGATGTAGCCAGGTCTCCCCAGCATGTCAGCACCCCCCTCACCTAGCTGCCAATCGTGGGTGCCGTCGAGGCCAATGGCGGCTCCACCCGGCGATTGCAGAGGTGAGGGCGGTCAGGTCCCGGCTCGGCCGGTTGCCAAGGCCGCACGCGCGTCACAGGGATCCCGGCGCTCTCGGAGCCGGGCGGTGAGGGCGTTGCCATTGAATGGTGGCTCGCGCATGCGCAGTGATTGCGCATGCGCAGGTAGGGTCCTAGAGCTATGGAGAAGTCGCGCGAGCGTGAGGCTAGTCAGGGAAAGGTTGAGGCAGCCCCAGACAGCTTGCGCAGACGCAGGACAGGAGATAGAAAGCTCGCAAAGCCCTAGCCTACCAGGGAAGGCTCTATGTAGGGACTACGAGTCCCAGGAGCCTCTGCACGCCCCACGTGACACCAGGGAGCCAATAGGGCTTAGGATCTCCAGGCAGAGAGAAAGATACATTTTCGCGGGCTTGCAGCACGTTAGTCAGTTGGAGCCAGGGAGCTGTGAGGGAAGGAAGGGTGCGGGGAGCGAGTGCAGCTCCTGCACCCAGATAGGTACCCACACCCCAGGTAGGCCCCAACTCCCCACCAGATTAGTGGGTAATTGAATAGGGACGGCCCAAGATAGGGACGCTGCCCTTAGTGTTAGTGTGCTGTCTTGTCAGGGTCACGGCTGTCAGTGCCGTGAGGTCTGACAGGCAGGCACAGTGTTAGTGCAGTACGTTAGGTGCAGGTAGCGAGTAGGTTGTAGTGCGTTACTACAAGTGCTGCGAGTATTAGTAGATAGTTAGAGTAAGGGCCGTGAAGAGCTAGGGGGACGGGATAGGCCATTAACCCCTTAGGTCCCAGGTAGGTCCTCATTCCCCAGCTTGTGGTTCTACAGGGACAGGCCCTAGGTTAGGGACTGTGTCACGTAGTGCCAGTGATAGACAGGGACACAGCGACTGCTGCGCTCCACGAGAGACGACTTGGGCTCAAGTCGGTACCCAGAGACCAGACACTATCTCCAGGGTGGGATTGCCCCTGGGGGACCCCAAGCAAGGATTCACCGGACCGGATCAGATGGGATCCCAGTATGACTGATCCTTTGCGAAGCTGTTGCTGCTTCGAGCACCGGAGTGCTCGGCAGGTACTATACATATACAAGTGCACCAACGGGCCCTTAGTATAATAGTGACTGCGCAGTCACCCATTGCCTCTCTCTGCAAGAGTGCGGGACATTGGGTGGGGTTTCTATGGACACTGGGTAGGATCACCTGGTGTTGGGAAAGCGTCCTTCGCGACGCAGGAGTTAGTGTCTCCTCTAGAGAGGGACACCGGTAATTGTGGTATTGATGTTATATGTTCGCTTTGCATGTTAGTAAAAGACATTGGTTGGTATACATACAGTGTGTGTGATTATTGTATTTGTCTGCGAGGAACTACTTCCCCTCTGGTGGGAGCCATCACAGGTGGATGCGCTGCACCGAGTAAGTGGTTACTCATAATATCATAATTGCCCCAGGTTCCCCGTGGCGGAAGCTCAGCCCTCCTGTGAGCCAAGCAGGTAAAGCACCACACACCTGGTAACACCGTATGTTCTCCGCACCCACACCGGATCTGCGATTGGGGGGGGGAATACCCAATACATTTGGAGGCGCTGCTGAGATAGACCTGGGGTGCCCCGTTCCATTTTTTTTCCAAATTGTCCCATTCATATTTTTCACCATGTTTGTGAAGTCTGGACGCGAGGTCCTTGCCTGGGCTTTGAGGCAAGATTTTAGCCCCCGCCGTGTGGTGGCCGTAGGAGGCCGTCCCGCACATATATTAGATATGGAGGTCTGTATTCATATGCGTAACCTCCCTGGGTGGTTGTATGCCTGTATGTTAGATGAAGATCAAGACCCCACCTCCCGGTGGAGATCGATACTTTTTGTGGTGCCCCCCACGTATGATATATGCCTGGCAGAGGCCCTGTCCACGTTGTTTATGCCTGTGTGCCCTCCGAAGGGTTACCCTTTAGTCTACGCTGACCCCGCGCCATGGCAACTTTCCCCAAGTTGGCAAAGTGCACGGGGTGCTGCGCTTAAGGCGGCGCCGAATGACTTTGCAGAAAACCGTCCGGGATTGGCGGGAAAACCTAAGCCCCACCCCCGCCAACTGAGTGGTACCGTGCAAAGCCAGAAACGCTCCGTGCACGAGTGTGCCGCCCCTCCTGTAACTTCCCCCAGGGGGAGTTAGCACCGTGAGTTTCAACCAGTAACCGCTGTCTCCATCAGAGAAAGTACTGGATGCAGAGAAACCCGATCTCCGTCGGATGGAGTCTGGCAAACTAAGGCAGGGAGCGTATCCTTTCTTTTGTGTCAGTGCTTAACAACAGTGTTGAGTGCGTCGGGTAGTATGGACTTTAATATGGCGAAGGAAATAATAGAATATCAGTTGGCAAGAGTGACCGGGGAGGAGTGCATACGATGTGTCTGTAACAAATGCGACTGTTCATTCTGTGAAGCGATCTGGGGCCTCCACTGTGCCATCTGTAGGTCACCGCTCATGACACCCGTACTAATGCGGTTGACAGAACCGCCAAAACAGGAAGAGGAGCCTGACCTCTATATCACGATAAGTTGTGCTGAAGTTAAGTCTGTCTTCAGGGAGAAGTTACTTAGGGATTTCCGCTACCAACAACCGGTTGTGGAGGGCCCGTGTGCCCAAGTGAACATTCTAGACCGGTTCCCGAGCAGGAATCACCTGCCCAGCTAGCTACGGAACCGAGCGAACCATCGGTGGAGAAGAGCATGACCGCAGTTGAGGTATCGGAGCACGCCAGCTATACCCACTGGTTGTATCGCAGAAGGACCCGGTGACTACCTTGTGGAGGATCCGATAGTGATATCCTCCGAGGCAGAGGTTGAAGTCCCATCGGTGGCAATGCACCTACCGGCGAACCACCCCAGCGGTGATACAGAGGAACCCCAGGGTAAGGTGCCTATACCCCCATCTTCCTTTGGTGATTCCAGCAACCAACCGTTCGTGGTGATGTGCCTGCCGGCGGACCACTCTAGTGACGTCATCGAACCAACTATCTCGGCGGATACAGAGCCTGCTGTGGGCCCGTGGGCCCTAGAGGAGGTATATCCAGATATCGCGGACCCAGCCGTGGGCCCGTGGGCCCTACAACGGGCCATCCGGCCTACTCAAATGGTACCATCGGTCCCAGGCTTGGGATCAGTACCTGCTGACGACGACAAGAGTGAGTTGACTGCCCCAGGTGTGTTGGGGGTGAGCCTCCAGGTGACCGTGGAGCACGATAGCTCCTTAAGTCTGGTCACCAGGGCGACGGGCTTCCCTCTGCATCGCGTCCTGGCGGAGGTGACCTCCTTAGAAGGTAGCTGTCCAGTGGTGCGAGTGGACTCCTACCTACCTGACAGTGTTCCAGATGAAGAGAAGCCCATCGCAAGCCAGCGGAGTGGTGAGGAACCTACTACCTCCCCACAGGCTCCGATGGAGGTGACCGTGAAGAAGGCCAGGATTAAGGTTCCTGATCTGAGTGAGAGCCCGTGCGCTTCAACTCAACCGGTCCCAGGACTGGGATCCAATGCTCCCGAGTTTCAAGACAGTGAGTGGACTGTCCCAGAAGAGTTGTGGACAGGTCCCAAGACAGCCGACGTGGGAACTGACAGCATCCCCGAGGACCTGTTGGCCACCGCGAATCACCGCAGTGGTAAGGTATCTATCCTTTACCCCCTGCAGGGTGAAACAGAGATATTGTCCATTGCTCGCTTCCCAGTGGAAGAAGTGCGGCGCAACTGCGCATGTCCAAAGAAAGGCTCCCGGATGGCTAGTTCCAAATAAACTTTATTGATACACACCAGGGCTACACCAGCATCTCCCCCTCAACGCGTTTCACCCTTACACAGAGGGTATTTCTGACCTAGTCTCCGCACTGTCTCCTTTATCCCCTTCCCCCTCTTCCCCCCCCCCATCCCCTCTCCCCCCCCCCCCCCCCCCGGTGACACCAGCAGCAGTGAAGCCTTGTGGTTTGCACAGCCAGATGGAACGGAAGGAACTTGCTGCAGTCTGACATCTGTTTGGTGCATGGGTTTGTCCCATACAATGCTTTTAAACATACTGGCAAAGTGTGAGTGTGTAATTGTCTATGTTTGTGGTAAATTAAACCTTTATTTTTGGATTTTACACATGGATCGGGCGCTTTTTCTTTCTCTTTTTTTCTAATAGGTATCGTTTGGGAGGTTGTTGACCCCAAGAAAGAAGCTGCCCGGACCACATTTTTCATTTAAGGTTTTTTACACAGTTACACGACATTTTATTTTTATTTTTTGATTGTTACTATTTTTTGAACATTTTATATTTTTTATGATCCCATTTTTTTATATTTAGATTATTTTCATGGTTACATTTTTTGTCCTTTTTTCATTTGCACATTTTTTCACTATTTTAATTTAAACGTGATATTTATATCTCCACCATCCTGGCTCTTACCACATTTTTTATAAACTATACATAGTTTGTATATAGGCATCTGTGCAGGGTGTGGCATTTTGTCAATCAGATTCAGAGTGGCAGCAATTTGGGTGTATGCTATCACGGGCGCTGTCTATTAATTTCTTTATTATAATATATATATATTTTTAATATTTTTTATTTTAATTGCCTGTATACATTTATTTTATCCCTGCCTCATACATATTTATATGCCAATTTTCGTATTTTAGCTCATTATTAAAGTACAGTATATTCCTTTAAATTGTATCAATTACATGTTGAGGCAGAGGTATATAAATGATAGTCCTACCAACCATAAACCACACCCCTGACGAAGTGGCACACGCCTTGAAATGCATAGGGTGGTTCTGGTTGGTTAGGACACTGTGTGGGTGTATCAGAGGCAGGCTCTGTGGAAGGAGAACTCGAGGAGACACTGACCGAGTAACATCATCCCCCCTGCTCCTTCCGATCTGCTCGTGGTGCCGGAGCTCTGAGGCCAGTGATGTCATTGCGTGGGAACGTAGTGACGCGGGAGTACAGAGATCTGGCGCCCCAGGTTGTGCGGAAGCACTTTGCACTTTGTACCAGCAGGGCAGACCTGACGGACGCGTCAGTGGAGGTGGACAGGAATTACACAGATGCACCATATGCTGAGATACCACAAGAGTGTTCACATTCAGTGCTCGTATTGCACTGACGTTTTGTAATTGCTTTTTTATCTTTTCTTGCCAAGTAAAACTAACATACTATACTATGAGGTGTGCGCTTTGTTCTTGTTTTTTTATTTATTTATTTCTAAACTATCATTTAATATACTTTAATAAAAAATGTCATACTTTCAAAATACTTTTTAGTCATCTGAAGTTTTTAGTGGAATAGGTGGTGGATTACTTGTAAATAAATGGGATATATCTCATATCATTTAAAATGAATGATAATAAGGGATGGGTTACATTACATTTAGATTAGAGACACAATAGCACACTAGCGCCACCTATCATTACTGCAGAGTACTGCAGCCAATGGTAAAACTCAAATTTGTATGATTGCGGCGCACTCACGAATCAGTTGTGATCACCCTGCAACAGTGATTAATTGCCAGGGATTTAGACGCAGCTCCTCGGGCCTCCGCCGGCAGTAAATCTTACTACATTTGTATGTATAAATATGCATGACTATTTCAGCTTCCTTTGTAATAATGTGCCTGACATGGGACCAGAGTGAGCATGAAAGCTTCTGCACCTTTTTTTAAATTAATTACCTATAAAGGCATCACTTTTTTTCATATACCCAATTTCAACTCTAGCATTACAAGTACAGCATTCTTCTTCTTCTTCTTCTTCTTATTATTATTATTATTATTATTATTATTATTATTATTATTATTATTATTATTATTATAATTATTATTATTATTATTATTATTATTATTATTATTATTATTATTAATGCATTCTGAGTGTAATGTCAATTTATATGCAAATCATTGTTTTTACCACCTTAATCTTTCTGAATATATTGTTACTGAATTAAGTGTTATTTGTAGGGGAAATATTTACTTATTTTTAACAACGTTTTGTAAATCTGGACCATTATGCAATATTATTCAGTTCTGAGAGCACTGAGTTCATGCAGAAATACTTGTAAGCTGTAGTTTAGGTGTTACACTAATCACATCACAGAAAGAGTTCCTGTTAAAGTGACTGGTTAGCTCTTCAGAATTACAGATGCTAGGATAGATTTCCATTCTCATTGCTTGACTGTGAATCAGACTTTGAGCATTGCAATGCTCAATTTATCTTACTCCCATCTTCACTGCATTTTCTTCCCTTCCAAAGCAGATAAGGACATAATTTATTTTTTTGTAAGTTGCACGTTGAAGTATTTTTAAATGATTCTTTCTTTCTATTCTGCCTTGTGGATTTACTACTTTGAATATGTAATACAGCAACAAAACAAGGACATTATGTTATAGAAAGTAGCTACAGTATGAGTAATAAAATAAAATGCTCTGGGGGTTATGTATTAAATATTCTTTGGTGCAAACCTGGTGCAATATTGCAATAGCAATAGCAGTTTCAATGGAAATTTAAAAAAAATATTGCTTTCAAAAGGTATTTTTTCAATTATTTCATTAGTACAATAGGTGCTGTTTCTTTTTTTTGTTCTCCGCCAGGCAATATTTTATACATGTACTGTACATATATACATAAATAACAGGCATTATTACCCTTGCTAACGCAAAATAACACACACTTTTTTTCTCTTCAACCTTGATTTTTTTCCATGAAGAATTTTTATTTGGTAAAATTACAAAATAATAAAAGGGTTGAAAGTATGGGGTGGGGAGGGTTACAAAACAAAAAAAAACAAAGGTTAGGGGATTATGGGGGTTGAGGGGTAGGGGTTAGAGAGTACATAGTTGAGCTATGAACATTCTGATTCGCATAGTGCGTCTATTAAAAGCTGGGATTGTTCGAAACCTTCCAGGTAAGATTCCTGTGTCAAGATAGTACTACAGCTCAACCCCGTAATAACGCGATTCGTTACAACGCAAATCCGCGTATAACGCGATGCAAGTGTGGCTCCCAATTTTCGTATTTATGAATACTTTACAACACGATTATTGGTATCTTAAATACTTTATTGTACAATGCATACAAGGGTACATTATTTCTAACGCCATCCGCTTATAAGGCAATGTGATTGTTTGGACCCCAAGCACAGCGTTATAAGGGGACTGAGCTGTACTTCTAGTTATTATTTTTTATTCGATTGTTTAATCATAATAGGAGTAATGTGCTGTTGAATGTTTGATGGTTGTGTTTTAACACGCAGGGGCTCCAGCTTCTGTTGAAACTGTTCATTGTGTCATTGAGCCATGCTGTGAACTTTTCTAGGCTCATAATGCACTTTTCTAGGCTCATAAAGGCTTTATTTATTATTGCTGTTAGTTTAAGAATGGGGTCACACTAAGTGACTGCAATCATGCATTTGGTAGCTGAGATGATCTGGTTTATTCATTTGTTTTGTCTAAATTTGGTGTTGTCTGGCTTTTTGTGTAGGAGGATGTAATAGGGGTCACACCTTTTCTCCTCAGAATTATGTCTCATGAGAAGATTATACTCTCACACTGAATGAAAGGCATCTTATCACAAATTTGTATCTGTTGAAATGGCCTTACATCCTTATCAAAGGATATCGTAAGTACAATAATAAGAAATGGGAGATCGAGAGTAATATTAAATAATATCTATTTATTGTATACAACAATAATACTGAATAAAAAGATAATAAAATCTGTTACATAAAGCAGAGTACAATTATTAGTTTCATGCTTGCTCATACTGTACATACTGTACCACCAAAAGAGTATCAATGTCAGTCTCGATTAGTCTCTCTGTCTGGTCTGTTCTCGGTCTATTGTCATGTCAGTTAGCCTGACTTATATTTGGTATGTATACGTCACAGTTCTGTAGTCAAGCAGAATATGCTAATTCCTAACATGAAGAATTTATGACTATATTCTAAATAAAACATCTTATCCTAGCAAGTAGACACATGTTGTCTGGTTTCTGTTCCCTATTCGCTTCCTACTGCTATCCTAAATTAAACCAGGCAGCTTGGCTGTTTGTGATGTCTCATCTCTTTTTGCCGAGTAGAGAAAACATCTTACAAAATCAGCTTATATTGTATTATATGTACAGTATAAGCAAAAATATATCCTGAATACAAGGTTGTACACAGTTCTGTACTAAACAGTTATATATGTATATATAAGTACATCAATATCCCGCATTAAAGTACGCAATGGGTCCAGAGCAAGGAGACTCGGGACGCGTCAGTCGAGGTGGGCTCTCTCCTTCACTCGGTTCAACTTTGTGATCTCTTATCGTCCAGGATCCAAGAACGTCAAGGCAGATACGCTAGATTAGGGGCCCATCATTCCATCTTCACAGATCATCTCTGCCGTATAATCTTCACTTCTGCAACAGATTTCACAGGCTCAGGCAGAGGTTCCTAGGTCAACGTCCACCTAAAATTTAATTTTACATTTTTGTTCCCCCCCAATTTCGAAGTGAGGTTTTGCAATGGGGTCATATCTCCAAGACGGCTGGTCACCCGTGGGACAGGAAGACGTGATTTTCTTGAATGAATCTTTTTGTTGGCTAGAGATCCACAAAGATGTGAAGTACTTTTTAGCAGCCTGCGTTATATGCGTCCAGACTAAGGTGTGAGGACGTTATCCTGTGGGCTTCTCCAACCCTTACCAGTTCCAACCGATCCGTGGACCCACTTATCCATTGTAACGATTGTGCGAGCCCACAAACAAGACCTGACCCCGACACTGAGGTGGAAAGGACTATGGCACACACCCACAGTAGCGGAGGCGAGCCCAGAATGTGGTTTGTAGCGTTGCTGGGTCTGGGTATGAAGAAAGGGTTAATCCAATACTTGCCGGGGTCCATGGGTTGGTGAGGTTCACGTAGTTGAAGTCCATAAGCCTGTGGTCTGGGGTTGGAGAGGTACTCGTAGTTGTTATCCGTAAGCCAGGGGTCAAGAGCCAGAGAGAATCCAAATGCAAAGCCAGGTCGGTAGAAGAAAGATTAACTGCAGAGAACAAGACAAGACTGGGCTGGACAAGACAGGCACACGCAAAGGCTACACAAAGTTATGCTCAGCAATGAACAGCCAAACGAAGAAGCGGTAAGTAGAGAACCACACGCAGCTCTAACAAAAAACGACTAATTGCCGTCATTAATTAACCTGCAGCTGCATATAGAAGTTGCCGTTCTAAATCAATTTATTATTGACCTATCACAGTCAAGCTGGTGGTAAATAGAGGTGTATGAGAGAGTTCGCCACTCACTCTTTGACAAAGTCCCTTGCGGGATGAAACGCGTAAGAGGTTCTTAGCTTCATGATGTTTGTTCCCTTTTTTTCAATAAATTAGTCGTTTTTGTTAGAGCTGCGTGTGGTTCTCTACTTACCTCAGTGCACCGCTTCTTCGTTTGGCTGTTCCGGTACCTTTGCTGGTTGCACGTGGATTCCAGGACACACATCACTGCAAGCATTCACTCAACGGTGCTTCACCTTTATCTCTTTGGCTACACCAGATCAAGCAGCGTGACAGCAGGTATTATCATTGGCAGAGGGGACGGTGGGTGACTTAGCGTCAGCCTGGCTGTTCTCTGGATGGTCGGCGACTCTTAGCGTCACCTCACCTTACCCCTCCCCCCTGCCTGCTCCACTGGGTCCGCTTAATACGCTTGTTTAGAGTGACAGTTATATGCTGCAGACGTGTGCCATTATGTTCTAAGAAAAAGACATTCTACGCTTTGGCCCTTGAGCACTGGCAGCAGAATTCTTCTGTGTTCCCTCTAATGCTCAGCAATGAGACTGAGCACTGAGCAGGTTCTTATACAGGAAGTGACCAATGAGGCAGGAGGCGGAGCAGAGGCGTGGCCCCAGCGGAGACAGGGATAGGCTGCAGGAAGACAAGGGCTCACAGCAATCTTGGTTCGCAGCTGGGGCTCGTTGCGCGACGTCCACTGTGCACTCTGCGTGCAGTGTGACCAAGGGGGCGGAGCTAAGGTCCGTGACCTGGTAGACGAAGAGCGTGTGTGTGTGCACTCTGTAAACAAAGCGGGGGTGCGCGCACCAGCGGGGGGGCGATCGGAGGCAGCAGCCGCTGCAGTACTAGTATGTAGAGAGGAGGGACCGCGCCGCAAGGGACGCGATCCCCGAATCCTCACATCCATGGATTTTATCATGGAACTCTCCAGGGGTATGACTACCATAGTGGTAGTAGTCAATCGCTTTAAACGTCAAGACCATTCTGTGTGGGTTACCCCACCACTAAAAATATTGTGCAAAAGGCAAAGCAATGAGCAACCAATGAAGTGATGAGCAAATCAAAAGGTTTATATAATTATTTTTAAAAAAAATTGAAAAACAAACATTAAAGGCATTATCATAACAGTTGTCTGGAAATCTCCTCACAAATGGAACTCTCCTATCAGAGAACTTTTACAATGGACAAAGCATGAAAAAGAGAGATGATGACCTAAAGCATTGTCTCCATTTGCCCCCAAAAAGTTTTTTTTTATAGTTTGAGGGTTGTGTCATATTTCATTTGTTACTTATTGCAATAACTGTAGAAGGTGATAGTTTTAAGAAAAAGATTTTTAGTTCAAGTTGAAAATTCATGGGGAGAACCATTGGGGCTTGTTTTTTAAAGATCAATTAAATTTGAACACACCTAAATGGTTGTTAGCTACACTGTAGTTCAAGCTATTGGCGCAACACCTGTTTGTTGTGTTAACCTGCAACAGACCTTAGCAGTTATCTCCCCTCTCCTCAGATCTTGCAAACAAAAATAGAATTAGCTGATAGTAGGGTAAAACTTCAAAATTGCATAACCTAAATTACTTTGTAATAAAATGTCAGAAAATTCAGGGTATATCAAATGTACTAACAAATATGTTACAACACTAAGGAAGGCAGGTCTCAAAATATATACTTGGTATGGAAAAGGATTGCAACTCTGGTAGCAGTTATTTATTAGAACTTGATAACGCTCTGATTTGTGTGTTAACTGAAAGTGAATTTGAAATAATATAATCATATTAGTAAGATGTTGATCTGACCGTCATTGTACTATTTGTGTGTGGGAAGTATTTTTGTATAAACAAAAACTAGAGAAGCTCATACTGTAAATCAGCAGGAGTAAATTGCAAAAATGTGACGTACAAAATGCATTAAACCACTGGATATTTATACATTAAAATGGTCTCTAAAAGCGGGACCAAAACTTATTTATGATTTTCCACAATGTTAGTGTTGATCATTTATATACAGTAACTAAATATACTATATGCTCCAGTTCTAAGCTCTGTAGAAAACCATACAGTTAATACAGTAGGTAAGTAATGAGATGAATGCAGTCCTGTGTAGTGTTCTGTTTTGAATAGAATATCACATTTGATGTTCATTGCAACATATATATATATATATATATATATATATATACATATATATATATGCAAATGTAAATACAACTGTATGCTCATCTGCATGTCTTAGGCAGGTCTGCAAACCCGCCTTTCCCCATTATCACCCAGCACACAGCACTTCCACTGCAGCAAGGGATTCTGGGAAATGACATGCAAATGAGCACACAGTGCCACTTTTTGCTTCAAAAACCAATATTAACATGTTTCCCTATAGGCTTAAGCTTGCTGCATGGTCACAGCTTTGAGCACAGCCAGGGTTAAGGTGCATACCCAGAAAACCACCCACAGACAGCTGTTTCGACCTTACTGGGTCTCATCAGTGTGGGGTTGATTAACTGGGTATGCAAAGAAGCTAAAGGATGGGCCAACCATAATACTGAGTTAAGTTATGGTGAGTGAAAAAAGTGACAAAAACCCTCCACAGCAAAGCAAATATGCAAATGTAAATACAACTGTATGCTCATCTGCATGTCTTAGGCAGGTCTGCAACCCCGCCTTTTCCCATTATCACCCAGCACACAGCACTTCCACTGCAGCAAGGGATTCTGGGAAATGACATGCAAATGAGCACACAGTGCCACTTTTTGCTTCAAAAACCAATATTAACATGTTTCCATATAGGCTTAAGCTTGCTGCATGGTCACAGCTTTGAGCACAGCCAGGGTTAAGGTGCATACCCAGAAAACCACCCAAAGACAGCTGTTTTGACCTTAATGGGTCTCATCAGTGTGGGGTTGATTAACTGGGTATGCAAAGATATATATTAAATGTATAGTTTTGACATCGCCTGCTGACGTCACGAAGCAAGCAGGCGGCGAGCAGATACATGTTGGCGCATGGGTTTACCCATACAATGATTTTATTGCATTGACAAATTGTGAGTGTGCATTTGTCTTGTCATCCTTTATTAAAACTTTGTATTTGGATTTTACACATGGATCGAGCACTTTTTCTCTTTTTCTGTAATATATATATATATATATATATATATATATATATATATATATATATCATATTTTACATTATTTTAGTTATTAGTCTGTGTTACTGTAATCTGTTCCAGTTCAGCCTTCCCAAAATTTGGTATGGAGATGAGTGTCAATTAGTTTAAAAAAATCAACTGAGAGGAATGCAGCATCAGTGCAAGGAGGTGAATTCCATTAGCTGAATCACCAAAGGCAACCAGGAATATCTGGCATAATTGTGGTCAGGACAAGCAGACGTCAGTGTACTGTAGGTGCCAGAAAAATTTGAGCACATAACAGGAGAAGGTATGGTACTGTAGAAGTCCACAGAGGCATAGTCAGAAGGACAAGCAGTGGTCAGGGCAGGTAGAAGTAGTCAGAGGCATTCTGGGTATATACACATAGATTAGGCAATTAAAAACACAACAGGGATGAACCATATTGTACTGGCGTCTGTCAAAAGAAAACAGAAGGTTTATAAAGGGAAACCAGATGGTGTATCCAGGGTCAGGCTTGAATGGGAGGCAGCAGCAGTAATTGCTGATCAGATCTGCATGCAGGATTCAGCAGTCAAACTGAAAAGGATAGCTGATTAACTGCTGTAGCAACTTACCCGGAGAACCACTACCACTCAAGAAAGAGGTCCCAGATTAAAAATCCTGACAGCCCAGGCAATGAGTATACTAGCTTGCCTTTAAGTGAGCATAACCATTTTTTAAGTACAGTACTATTGATATGTGTATAATAATAATAGCATTGATATGTGTATAATAATAGCATGTTCTTGTATAGCGCTGCTTGTTTTATGTAGCGCTTTACAGAGACATTTTGCAGGCACAGGTCCCTGCCCCATGGAGCTTACAATCTAATTTTGGTGCCTGGGGCACAGGGAGATAAAGTGACTTTCCCAAGGTCAAAAGGAGCCGACACAGGGAATTGAACCAGGTTTCCCTGTTTCAAACTCAGTGCCAGTTAATGAAAATACAAATATAGAAATGAAACCTGGCGCTTGTGTACATAAATGATGTGAATTAAACAAATGTGAATTAAACAAAATCAATGTGTATATTCCATAAAAGGATATTGGTGACTGAAATGAGTGGAGTCCTTTCTTCCAGACATTGAATGGTTAATGAACAGAAAATGGACTCAGTTCTCAATGCACGTGGAAAAAAAAGTTTCTCCTTCGCAGCAGATTATTGTCCTGCAGAGTGAGACATAAACCAGGGACAAAACATTGCGCAGTATTGTTTTTCAGCAATGAAGTCCTCCCATATGCAACTCAAAAAAATGTCCATTTACTAGAGTTAGGGTAGGCAGCATGCAGTGGAGAGAAACTATATATGTGGTCTTCTAGATCCACGCGTTTTCAGAGTAACACGAACCCTACGTGGTATCCCCGATCTCGATGGGTACTAAAAGAACCTCCTTCTCAGGAAAATATCTCCTGAATCTGTTCCAGGTCTCCTGTATATAATCTCCAACAAGGGATAAAAAGAAACAGAGGATTGCGCAATATCTAAAAAACCTTTAATAACTCCTCCAGAACTCGAACAGAATTATACTCACAAGGAACCGTGAGTTTAAAATCAAATTAGAAGTGCCAGACCCAGCCACCCAACAGCAACACACAGTCTCTGGTAGTCCTTGCCGGTACCGCGTGTACCTCACGTTATTCCGGCGCGAGCGTGATGACGTCACCACCTCCATTCCTAGACCGGTGATCAGATGAGTGTCCAGGCCAGCGTCTCCTTAGGCTCCTCCCTATGCATTTCATGGCGGGGAACGTCACTTCGTCAGGGTTGTGGAGCCTCAGCAATCCCGTGTGTTTAAATAGCCCCATATTAACCCATTAATGGATGGGGCGGCATATAAAATGGCAAAGGTGAATCTACTGAATATTGAAAAGATTAGCTGTGAGAGAATTGATGCCAGATATGATAGGAGTGCAAAGAGTTTAAATCTAATGTCACTGGCAAAAGTTATGATATTCAAACATTCATTATGTGCAAATCCAATTTTTATGTTTACCTTTTAGAATGCCCATGCGGGTTACAGTATATGGGTAGAACAGCGACAGAGAACAGAGAAGGTTTGCAGAACATGTGTATAACATCAAAAAGGGTTTGGAGACACATAGTGTATCCAACAACTTTAAGATTCATCATAACATGTTACCTGATGGACTCACCTGCATCGGCATTGATTGCCCTAAGGTTGGTGTTAGAGGGGGAGATAGATTACAGAGGGTCTCTCAACAAGAGACCTTCTGGATCAATACTTTAAAGACCCTCTCCCCTAAAGGGCTTAACATAGACTTTGATCTGGCATCCTTCCTTTAGAGACTCCCTGTTCTATCACCATAAGAATGTCAATATGTTTTCCTGTTGTTCAATTTATGTTTCCAGGTTTTATTAGTCATTTAGTCATGTATTTTATATAAATGTGCCTTGTTGAACTAATTGTTCATTACAGAGGTGTTTTTAACCCCACTGCTGCCATCACAAACATCAGTAGATTCACCTTTGCCATTTTATATGCCGCCCCATCCATTAATAGGTTAATATGGGGCTATTTAAACACACGGGATTGCTGAGGCTCCACAACCCTGACGAAGTGACGTTCCCCATCACGAAACGCGTAGGGAGGAGCCTAAGGAGATGCTGGCCTGGACACTCATCTTATCACCGGTCTAGGAACGGAGGTGGTGACGTCATCACGCTCGCGCCGGAATAACGCGAGGTACACGCGGTACCGGCAAGGACTACCAGAGACTGTGTGTTGCTGTTGGGTGGCCGGGTCGGGCACTTCTAATTTGATTTTAAACTCACGGTTCCTTGTGAGTATAATTCTGTTCGAGTTCTGGAGGCGTTATTAAAGTTTTTAGATACTGCGCAATCCTCTGTTTCTTTTTATCCCTTGTTGGAGATTATATACAGGAGACCTGGAACAGAATCAGGAGATATTTTCCTGAGAAGGAGGTTCTTTTAGTACCCATCGAGATCGGGGATACCACGTGGGGTTCGTGTTACCCTGAAAACGCCTGGATCTAGAAGACCACATATACAGTTTCTCTCCACTGCATGCTGCCTACCCTAACTCTAGTAAGTGGGCATTTTTTTGAGTTGCATATGGGAGGACTTCATTGCTGAAAAACAATACTGCGCAATGTTTTGTCCCTGGTTTATGTCTCACTCTGCAGGACAATAATCTGCTGCGAAGGAGAAACTTTTTTTTCCACGTGCATTGAGAACTGAGTCCATTTTCTGTTCATTAACCATTCAATGTCTGGAAGAAAGGACTCCACTCATTTCATTCACCAATATCCTTTTATGGAATATACACATTGATTTTGTTTAATTCACATTTGTTTAATTCACATCATTTATGTACACATGCGCCAAGTTTCATTTCTATATTTATATTTTCATGTTGTTTTTGGGTAACTTTTGAGATAGTTCCCTTAGTAGAATTACCAGGCTGCTTTTTTTTTTTTTTTTTTGTACACTGCACTGTTTCACAATTGGTCTAGCGCTGGTTTTAGTTGTTTTGCCTTTCAGTGCCAGTTAATGTCTTTACTCCCTGAGCCAATCCTCCATATCCATATTACTGTGTTTAACCATACATCCTAATCCAAAGTGGCATTTACTATCAACACTGTAGTCAAACAAGACTACTAGTACAAACAACATTATCTAATGGGAAATTATAAATAATCTCTGTGTAGCACGGGATTTACCCTGTTCAGAAAACTTACAGATGCCTCCAATACGGGAAAAGGTATTGACTCTGCCCAAGCATCGGTATCCCACAGTAACTAGGGCCCGTGAGGACAAGGGTACAGTGAGAGCTGGGGATACCACTCACCTTCAAAACTAGATTGCGAAGTTTAAGCCACCTAAGAAAGCACTAACCAAACCTGCAGCTGCCCAACAGGCAACAAACAGAGGTAGGAGTGCAGAATCAAAGCCAGAAGAATCCTTTGCTGAGGAAGCTGAAAAGATAGGACATTCTCTGGAAATGGAGCTGGGGTCGAAACTCAATCCCAAAGAAGCTGAACTGGCGACTACATTGAATGGGAAAAGTGCAGGAAAACAGCTTCAAGAACTGAGGGCTCAAGTGGCTGTTCTTGGGCGCTCTTGTGATACCAGGAAATGGACATTTGGTGCTAAAGTGGAGCACATGGGAAGGATGGCGAGAGAGAGCGATTTGCATAGGCGCTCTGCGACTGTCGCCATACAGTCTGCCTTCAAAAAGAGGAGTGCCCGATACAGGGGAAAGCTCAATACCATGTGGTCAGTACAAAGACTGTACTTGGAAAAAGTTCTCCTCGAGCGACTGAGGACTGCTGATCTCAAGCACCTTCGGGAGGAGACACTACTAAACTGAAGGAAGGGCTCCAATCCCAGCAGGACTGAGGGTTCTCCTCCATCCACTCTCATTCAAGTCACAGAGATATATCTCGAATGAGAGTGGAAGGATGGGCTTTGGCCGTTGCAAGCCCGAGCTTCCCACATATAGGGGAGGTATGTAACAGAGGACTTACCCTGTTCAGAAAACTTGACTCTAATCCAGCAGTGTGCTGGTTAATTGACCAGCACATGGCTGATTAGAGGTGTTAGAAAAAGCCTGCCTCTGAGAAAGGAAGTAAGACTTCTTATCTCACATGTGAGCTGAACTTGGAGACAGACCAGAGGTTCCAGAGTCTCCCAGGTGAGACTGACCAAGAGAACACAGATGTCTGGAGCTGACAAATAGGACTTCTAAACCTGGATGCTAATTAGCCAGAGAAAAGGCAACAACCCAGCAAACAGATAAGACTTTGGGCCTCATGCAGAGAGCATAGAATTTTAAAATTGGCGAATTTCATAAAAAGTAGCTTTTTTGGAGAGTTTTATTCTCCATATGCAGAAAAGTGCGAATTCTGCTATGTTTAACATGGATGCGTGTGGCGAGTTTAAATTGGCGAGATGCGCGCTTCAGAAACGTGTAAAAACAAATTCGCGCCTTTTTTTTCCCCTTTACTATAGGCGGCGAGCACCATCTTGCCATCTTTTCCTGGCGCGGCAAAAATGCGAGAATCGCGCCATTTTCTTGGCGCGAACAGCCGCTACATGCCGTTCGCACCTCTCTGCATTCGGAGAGTTTTAAAAATGGCGAGATGGAGGTTCTCGCCAGCCGCGAGGCGAGTTTTAGCAATAGAAAAAACAAAATGGCGCGTTTTTCGTAAGTCGCCATTTTCTGCCGGTTTCTGCGCGAAATTGTACAAAAAATGGCGAATTTCGAAATAACGATGCTCTCTGCATGAGGCCCTTTATTTTCAAATGACTGTTGTCTATATATATATCTATATGACTTGGGCTGATGAATTGCTTGGGTAGCCACCCAGTTAAAAAGGACTGGAATATAGGGATTCATATATGCCAAAGTGGAGCAGGTTTTGTTTGGCTCACTATTTCTCTTATGTTGATCTTTGCTGTGTTTAAAGCGACAGGCACAATAAAGCCTTATTTAATTTCACCTTAAAACAGTATCCATTGTGTACCTCCGCACATGTCCTCTTACACTCTGGTTTTCAATAAATATGGAATACTACAGTTCAATAAGCACCCAATGCCTGGCACAATAAATCAGCTTTGTCGTGTTGACATATTGGTATGTTTCTCAAGAGGTTATACATCTTCAAGTAATCACACTAAGAATCTATTATCAACTCATTAGTTTTAGTTTATTTCAAAATAGAATCAATTGTAAATTTCATATGAACAGTTGAATCATTATCCAGCCATTAATAGAATGTATTATTATCCAATTGTCTGTACATCTGTGTAACATGGCAGTCAATATCCATTACTCCCCATCTCATTCCATATCAGATGTTTGAATTATAATCGTATAATTGTAATTGCTGAAAACATATTTCATTCATCTTGCCTATAATTGATAATGTGTTTATTTCAGGTACCTGAGTAACATGTTTGTGAATAATGTTAATATAATTGGATTGCCTAAAATACATCTTTATGTTTAGTCAACATTTTACTGTTATTATTTGAAAGGGATTCACTTAATTTTGTGCCATTTATTCACCAAAGAGATTAATGTATGATCTACAGATGTACAGTAGCAAGACCTACTATTTTTCAGCACTGTGGAAAGCCACATGACTGCGACAGTGAATGGCCCGGTGCTGCAGGATCGTCGCTGGGGGGTCAGCAAACAAAGACGTCCACTGCACAAGCAACTTCTTTCCCACATTGTTTCAAAAGCACCTCTTGTTGATTGTTTCTAAAACAGGGGCATTACAGATACCCGTCACAAATAATTCTCCAAGAAAAAGGGATAAACAGAAGCGCACCAAGGAAAGTATAAAATAAGTTTCTGTAACATAAAAGGATAACATACATACTTACAATTCAGTAAAATAACTTGAGCTCTGACAATTGAGGATTTCAAAAAAGTCCCACAACTGCAGGTAGCCAGCGAAATGGGCCACGTCGCCACCTCGCCTTAAAAGTCTCTACTGGATTAGAAGCAGAGGGTCCTTAAGTAATTCCTTTATCGCTGTGGATGGTCCAATCTGGAAGCATGGACCCAGTGCAGTGTGACCGCAACAGCCCTATCTCTGGAGCTGCGGCTTTATGGGGTTTTTTTTAGCAGTAGCTCCAGATACAGTAAGTCTTGTTACATATGTACACAAATTATTGTAAGTTCCCTGTAATGTGGAGGATATCTGCTGGATCCTAAAAGTCTTCATTAGAAATGTGTGAACATTTCGCTGAAGTTTGCAAACTACAGAGAGAGATGCAAAATATATTCAAAATATTTACATTGCCATATTTCTCAGTTATCTTCTCCGGTGTGTTCACAGGTATTTCTCCACGTAGAGTTTAAGTGACAATTTGGAGATATATCAGTAATTTATCCCTTCCTCAATCTCTCTGGAGACAATCTACTGTATTAAGCTTTTGAAAAGTAAATATAAAAAGTTGATCAAATCAAACCGCGCTCAGGCTTTCTAAAAAGGATCTTGAAGTATATCTGCTTCTTCCTCTTGCTGATGCTGTGGTATGAAGGCACCCCTCCTTCACCGGTAACCACCGTGGGAAGACTCCATCGCCAGGCAATGATCCAAAAATAAACACAGAAGTGCACCAAGGGTCAAGGTACATGTAATATACAAATGAAGTAATAACAAGTAAAAACTTACATATAAAATATAGTAAATCCAGAAGAGATCAGTACACAGGTTTCCAGTTCGGTTAGATGTTAGGCGCAGGGGGTGTGAGTGCTGAGACTCACAAATCAGTCCCGCGCGCTGGGACCAACTGGCTCAGCAAAACACAGATGTCACTTCCGGGTTGCGGCTTCTCGCAGGACCCGTATAGAGTAGTCCACACAATCGCCTGTATTCTGTATTTTCAGCACACATCCCACTTCGAGCGAGCCGGATGGAATTGGCTCAAGCCTTTGTGGGGAGGCTGGAACTATACAGCCAACAGTCTGGATCCCTACGTGTGCACTGAAAGAGCTCTGCAACGTGTTTCACACAATTCAGTGCTTCATCAGGCAAGAGTTTAGAACACCTATAGGGTGGCCTTTTATACAGGCTGTTAAAGGCCACCCATATATGTGCTATAAACTTACATGGTCATGTATAATTAAATAATCTACAAGACCAAAATTAATCACAATATTAATACATACAAACAATAAGTTAATATAGAAAAGAGTAGAAGAATAAGAGAAAAAGGGTAGAGAAAAGGAATGAACAGAATTGAAAAAGAGATGAGGAAAAATATATAGAATAAGTACTAGGAAGAATTAGAGAAAAATTAAAAAGGGAAAACAAAGAAAAGAGACAGAAAGAAAGAGAAGAAATAGATGATAGAAAGAAAAATAAGATACAGAAAAGGAGGAAAGAAGGTTTTGGTTAGGAGTGAGTCCCCCTGGGTGTAAATGATCAAACCTAAAAAAGTGGTATGATCCTTCTGGACATCACTGGTGAAGGTGAGATTGAATTTATTAACATTGATCTTATCAACAAAGCTGTCAAAAGACGCCCTATCACCATCCCAGATGACCAGAATATCATCAATGTATCTCCTCCACAGTTTTAGCTGCGGAGGAGATACACCAAAGCCCCAAATGTGTGATGACTCCCACCATCCCATATAGAGATTGGCAAAAGAAGGTGCAAAACGTGTCCCCATTGCAGTGCCACAGTGTTGTATATAAAACTTGTGTTGAAATAAAAAATAATTGTGTTTAAGAATGAATTCAATAGAATCGTGAATGAAGTGACGTTGAATAAGTGGAAGTGTATCATGTAGTGCTAAATAAAAATCAATAGCATTTAATCCACCCTGATGTGGTATAGAAGTGTAGAGTGCCTGAACATCTAAAGTGGCTAATAAATATGTGTTTACCCAAGGAAATTAGTGAGTAAAGTGAGAACCGAAGTAGTGTCTAATAGGTGTGAGGGAAGTGTGGGCACAAGTGGTTGTAGAAATATGTCCACATATTGAAAAGATTAGCTGTGAGAGAATTGATGCCAGATATGATAGGTCTACAAGGTGGATCTATAAGTGACTTGTGAATTTTAGGTAAGTGATATAAAATAGGGATGGTGGGGATTATACAGAAGAGATAATCATACTCCACCTTGGTCAATACACCCGATTGTCGTGCCCCCTCCAACAGAAATTTTAAATCTGCTTGATATTGTATAGTTGGATCCTTGGGTAGTTTGCAGTATGAGTTGCTATCAGATAACAATCTTGTTGCTTCTTTGCAATAATCAGTTCTATTTTGAAGGACTATGGCTACACCTTTATCTGCCTCATGTAAGATGACATCTTGATTAGTATTTAATTTGCGTAATGCCAGCTTTTCTTGGGTGGTTAAGTTATTTGAATGTTTATAATTCCCGTCTAGTAATAAGCACAATTCCCTGAAATCTTTCTCTACCAATTTATTAAAGATCTCAATATAGTGACCCTGAGAGTGGTATGGGTAGAAAACTGATTGAGGTTTATATTTGGTATGAATAATAGGAAACTCAGTTTGGGGATCCATTTAGCCTTCATCAGCTAAGTTGGTAAGATCAACAAAAACAACTTGTTCATCAATAGTGAATTCCTCAATATTGAAACATACATTAGGGAATGTTAATTCTGATGTATTAGGTGCAGTTGAAAAATGTCTACCCAATGTGAGTTTCCAAGTAAATATTGGAGGTCCACATATAAATCAAAATGTTGAGCTTTACATGTGGGAGCGAATGAAAGACCTTTACCTAACAGCATCATTAGAGTGTTATCTATAGTGAGTGATGATAAATTAAAGATACCGTTATTGATTAATGTAGTGTTGTCTGGGTTGTTTTTTTGGAGGGATGTGGCGATTCCTCCTCTTCCCCTTGCTCCTCTTCGGAATTCTCTCTTTTTCTTGATATCTTGTTTTTGTTCTCTGGTGGGTGATTTGGATCCCAGGTTGTTAATGTTTGTCTTGCTTGATTCAACCTGTTTAAAAAATCCTCATTATGTGTTTCAGGCAGTTTATTTAAAACCTCATATTTATTTTTCAAAGGGATTTGTGTATCTCTTATGTCTTTATTTTCCTGTTGAGTCATAGTACCCCTTGGGTCCCTATGTGGCTCTCTAGGATTATGATCCCGTGTATAGTGATGTTTCTGATAATTCTTATTGTTTTTAGATTTTGGATATTTCCAATAAGTAGGGGGTCCAATTGGGTGGCCCCGTGGTGGTCTATAAGAAGTGTTTTCCCTATGATGTTGGGGTGTATACCTATTAGGTTTATCATTGGGGGAAAAAATGTGGATTGGCATGATGGTAATGGGGATCTCTAGGTGTTCTTGGTGGATATCTGTAATGTTTATTGGGTTTGTGAGAGTGGGTATTGATATGTTCAGGTATAGACATATAAAAAGTTACTTGATTCTGTGAGCGCTATTCAATAAAATCTGACAAAACAACAGTTACAATGCTTTAGTGCCATTAGAAGAACTTTAGAACAGTCAAAAAAAATTGCACAAGATCAAACTGATTTTATTATAGAGGGCATAGAATTTATATTAAATCACAACTACTTTTCTTTTAATAATTGTTTTTACTTACAAACCAGGGGTACAGCGATGGAAACCCGGTTCGCGCCATGTTACGCTAATTTATTTATGGGGGTTTGGGAGGAGGATTTCATCTTCCGTTCCAACCCTTTTGGCGTGAACCTGGTGTCCTGGAAACGCTACCAATACGATATCCTTATCGTATTGGATGGAACTAATGAATCACTTGAGGAATTTTTAATATATCTTAATAATAATAACCTAAACTTCAAATTCACCCATCAGTATGATCGTACCAGCATCTCCTATCTCGATCTTGTTTTATATGTGGAAGATAAAAGAGTTTTAAGTAAAACCTTTTTTAAGTCTGTAGACTGCAATAATTTTATTAGTAAAAGCAGATGTCATCATCCACAATGGACCTCAAATATTCCATCGGGGCAATTTAGAAGATTAAGAAAAAATTGCTCCGATATTGAGGTCTTTGATGAACAATCAGCCATGCTGGAAAAAAAGATTTTTAGAGAAGGATTACATACCCTTGGATTTATGTGAAGCAAAAAATAAAGTACGGGAACTTGACAGACATCTACTTTTAAAGTCAAACTCAAGTAAAGTGATGAAACCGAATTTTATTCCTTTTATCACTCAATTTAATAGTGATCATTTTAAAATCAATAAAATTTTAAATAAGCACTGGCATATTTTAAAAAGTGATCAAAATTTAAAAGACTTTTTACCAGACCGTGCCCAAGTTATTTATACAAAAGCACGTAATATTAAAGATAGACTTGCTCCTAATGTTTTGAGACCGTTACCTACTAGTGATACTTGGTTGGCTCAAAAACCCAAGGGTTTCTTTAAGTGTACCGGTTGTAAAGCCTGTAAATTTTGAATTACCAAAACCGATTGCTTCATGTCCCAAGTGACCAAAGAGGTATTTAAAATTAATAAATTTATCAACTGTAAAAGTACCTCTGTTTTTATTTATTACAATGCCAGTGCGGTCTAAAATATGTGGGCTGCACTATCAGACCTCTCTGGGTCAGAATTCTGGAACATATTAGGAACATTGCAAATGGATTGGATAACCACAGTGTTCCATTACATTTTAAACAGTTCCATGAGTCTAATCCGGAGGGTCTGAGTTATATACATAGGCATTGATTTGGTCACTTTAAATTGGAGGGGAGGCAATCGTATCCAGGAAGTCTCTCAAAAAGAGACTTTCTGGATACATAAACTGCGTACACTTAAACCTTTGGGTCTTAATATTGTCATTGATTTAGCCTCTTTTTTAAATGAACTTAATTAACATTTAAGTGCACTTTATACATAAATTTAATATATATTCCTCTTTTTAAGAAGGTCTGTTTTATATATGTTTTTATATATGTTTTTTAATATACGTTTTAAATATATGTTTTTTTATATATGGTTTAAAAGATATGCCATTTATGTATATGCACTGATCTCTCTTCTTGTTTCCATTTAGATTCGTCATAGGGGTTATTTGTTATATTTCTAATTATATCTTTCATGATTTTTATTGTGTAATTTTATAATGTTTTTGTATTATATCATGTTAGCAATTACTCCCTCTTATGTTTATTGTCACCATTTATTATTATTCAGTGTTCCGATTTGTCTAGCAATCAAGTAGGGCTTATTGTAGAGATACTGAGCCTATCACACTCAGTTGTGCACCGTGATGTCATCTATTCCCTCCCTTTTTTTGGGACTATTTAATTTAGAGTCACTGCAATGTATCTCTACACCCCTGAAGAAGTCCGAACCATCGGATGAAACGCGTAGGGTTTTCCTGTGCACTCAGACCTTGTTGAAGCAGTCAGTTCTTTCTATGGACTCTCTGCTGTGATATCAGCTGTTTCACTGCTGCTCCCTCCCGCTTGGATATCCTGTGTTGCGCTGACTACCACGGAGCCAGATGATCTTCCCCCCACTGCTGGATAGCTGAGGGAGCCAGTCCGTGATGTCAGACGCCGATCGAATGCGGAAGCAGAGGACGTGTAACAGCTGACTGGAGTCCATCACACAGCATCTGAACCCAGAGTGGTTAAACTGCTTTTATTTGTTCTGCAGCATGTGAGTGTGTTGGAGCCTCCTTGCTCGAGTATTTTTTAGTAATTAAATTGTGTTGCACTATATATTTTCTTCTTTTTCTTTACATATGCTGCCTATTTGAGATTCCCTGTGATTTTTCCACCTTGGAGAGGAAGTTATTGCGCTTTGTGTCCTCCCCCAGACAACGCAAAAATAATTTTATGCTATTCCACTGTTAAATGTTTATACTTTTTTGCCTAATTTAATAAAAGAATAGTTACTGTATGTATTATTTTTAGCCATAAAAAAGAAGAAATACGGCAGAGATTCAAAAGACTAGAGTCACTAAAGGTCAATAAATTAATGAAATTGGTGTTATCCGTGTTTAATGCCAATTTTTTTACCTATTTATTACAGTTACTGTATATCACCAGTAGTAAAGCAGAGATAATGAGCTTTTTACCACGACTATACTGTAGATCAGTATTTTTTTTAATGTGACGTATGAAAATGTGTATATATTACTAAATTACTTATTTAAATGTGTAGCCCTGTGTTGGTTGGGCTATAGTTCTTCCCTCCTCCTGGAAGTAATCCCTGCATAAGGGCAGGAGTTATCATGGGTTTTCCCCACCTCAAGCAGTGCACTGAGGCAGTAAAGGCAGGTCACCTGACTCTGTCCAATCAAGGGACACAGGGGCAGTGCCTGTTGAAACTACTTAGGGCATTGCACTTCCTATTTAGAGAGAAGTTAGAGTTAGATATAGTGAGGAGAGAGTCAGGGAGTTCACGGGTGTGTACCCCATACCTCCTACCCTGTTTAGGGGTTAGGGGAAGAGATAGACCCACTCTGGGTGGCCCTAGGCCTGGAGTGGAGTCAGGGATATCCTGCTGGGAGACAGCTTGCTGTGTGCACTGTATGCTGTAACTGACTGAGTGAGAAGAGGAATAAAGAGATTGTAGTTTTATACAAGCTCCTGCCTGAGAGTGGAGTTTATCAGGAGGAGGGAGAGACAATTTTTCTGTAGGGACTCCACCCCATATTGCTTGGGGCTGCAGGAGATGGAGGCGCTGTACCAGTGAAGAGAACGGAGGCACAACCACAGAAACCTATCCTGTCTTCCCCCATGTCATCGCGGGAGACTCAGGGCCCCTGTTGCCAGCAGATACGCACCACACTGAGACATGTAGCCTGAGCATTAGATCCCCTAGTGGACCCTATGTGAGATTGGGTGGGGGAAACAGGGTTACACATGCTATTCACTAAACTCCCATCCTATCAATATTCTACTAACATAAAAATATCACCAACTTGTTTTACCTACCCCAGACTGGATTTATCCTGCATATAGAACTGTATTAATAGATTCACTACTTAGTTACCCATGTGGCCAGCTAGTCATGGTCAGCGCAATATATATTGGCTATATAATGGGTTGGCCATAAATGCCAACGTTATGCTTATGTGTTTTATTTGTGCAGTTGGATCTTTATCCTCTATGTTAACTCCTTTGGTGCTGAATTGCATCCTTTGCAATACAATATTCAATGCAATCTTTTACCATAGGGTCTTGTAAGGAAACTTATTACATAACCTTATGGTTTAAAAATGTAATACTAGTGCCCTCCTTCCTCTTCTCCTCCTCCCACAAACCTTGCATTGCTAGTGCTGATTTCAATGAGTTAACACACATTTGTAACTCTAGCATTATTTACCTGAAGGGTAGTGCATATTGTATTGCATGTATGCAATTGAGCTACTGTACATGTCGCAACCAATTTAGGAATAAATAATTCTTAGTGAATACGTCAGTAATTCCACACAGTCACAGTGATCCCATTTTTTTTTAAAACATCAATTTTTAACATATAATTATCGACCTTTAGTGAATCTAGCCCAATGACTGATAAAACAAGTTATTCAAACAAATGATAAAATTGTAGGATACAACCAGTGATATTTCTTTATTTTGGTCTCGGGTCTGACATAAATTATCATGTACACCTCACTCCATCTCTTTCTTTCCATTTAACATACCATTCTCTCTCATACATGTTCATACAGATGCAGCCACCAGTATTATATCACTTGCCTTGGAAAATATGGGGCAATCTCACAGTAAATGCCTTAACATGTCTCAACATTTCTGTGAGATTCCTAATGGCCCATCGGATTAACACAGCGGAGGGTCCCTGCAGTCCCATTCAGTTTGAATGGGACTGCAGGGATCCCCCGCTGTGTTAATCCGATGGGCCATTAGGAATCTCACAGAAATGTTGAGACATGTTAAGGCATTTACTGTGAGATTGTTGAAATGTTGAGGCATTTACTGTGAGATGCCTTAGGCCGGGGCCATACAGCCCTGAGCCGCGCTGATGCTCATGCTCTCCTGCTCAAGCAGGAGCTTTTTTGTGTCCTGGCATGAGCATCAGCGAGCGCCCTTGTGAGGCGGTGGGAGGCGGGGCTAGCGCACCATGTTGCCGACGTCACGGAGTGCTATTGGCTTTTGCCGGTCACGTGACCGGCCCTCTGCTTCCCTCAGTGCGAAAAATTAAATGAATCTGTTGGCTGCAATCCACACGCTTCCGCACGCCTGTGTAAGCGTCTACCAAATCCCCACACATGCCGGATGCAGGAGGTAAGTTTCCTGGCTCAGCGCGGCTCACCACTGTATTTTTTACCATTGCCCGGGCCTTAGGTTTTACCCAGGCAAGTGATCGGATGTTGGTGGCTGAATCTGTAGGCGCTTTCACATCAGCCTTGCCGCATTCCCAGGTTTTTTTCCACATTAATACAGATCTACCAAGACTTACTGCAGCAGAGAAAGCAAAATACTTTAATAGTTTCCCTACTGCTTCTGATTAAATTCACGAGGCCTGGGACGTTGTAGTTTTTTCACGCCTGACCAAACAGACGGTCCAAAACTTAATTGCCAACAGAGGTACAGTATTTCTAGGTTATAGCACTTTCTCATGGAATAAGCATATTAAATAAATATAATTAGAAATAAGCAAACAGAATTGTGGTGAATAACTCAAAGACAGATGATCATTAGGATTTGGATAAATGCGAATAAAAATTGTGATTAAGATACTGTAAATATTAATTGTCAAATACTGCCACTCAGTATCTTTATTTTAATCTGTGATAGCAGTTACTGATATAGTGAAAAATGTTGCAAGGGAAATCAATGACCTACAATATTGTGATTATTTGTAAATGACATTGTGCTAAACATTGTAACAATCATCACTACCTTATATTAAACATCTCTGTTTACAAGATTGTGACTTGTTTCTTTCTGAAAAGCATTTAACAATGCCGCTGAAAGATCTGTTTTATTATTTTAACATTTATCGTGGTGGCCCAAAGATGTGTTTTCTAGTCAACAAAATGAAATTGCCTGAGAAAACATTGCATTTAGTATAACGACATACTGAAAGCAGGGGAGGCACTACTGTATTTTATCTAAGTATTATTTCAAATCATCCACATCAAAGAACAGAAAGAATACAGTGTACTTGATTGAATATATTTCATTACAGTATTTCTTCCAAATTAATTGTGATTTATTACATATTGTTATTGTTATTACAGTATTTCATTAAAAACTATACATTGCCGTGTAATCATTCAAAAAGTATCAACGAAAACGTTTATTAAAGTGAGTTTTACAATTATTATACTTACTGAGCCACTAATTCATATATATATATATATTATATATAATATATATATATATATATATATATATTACAGCTAAACCCCGTTATAAAGCGGGTCTCGGGGTCCACCCCGAGACCCCGCGTTACTAACGGGGGTCGCGAGAAAAAAAAAATGGCCGCCGCGTTTAGCGCATATTCATCCCGCGGGGAGGAGATGGGAGCGGGCACATGTCCCTCCGCCCACGCTTCCCCCTGTCAACGCGGGACAGGCCGCGGGGGCAGGAGATGGGAGCGGGATTGTCCCTCCTGTCCCGCTTACCCCCTGTCAACGTGTGACAGGCCGCGGGGCGAGGAGATGGGAGAGGGGATGGCCATCCTGTCCCCGCTTCCCCTGTCACGCTGTGGACAGGACGCGGGGCAGGAGATGGGAGCGGGATGTCCCTTCCTGTCCCCGCTTCCCCCTGTCACCGCGGGACAGGCCGCGAGGAAGGAGATGGGAGCGGGGATGTCCCTCAGGTCGCCGCTTACCTCAGATCCACTGCCTGCACGGAGTGTGGTGGTAGCGGGGGGTTTCTTCTCCCACCGCTGTCCCTGGCGACCCCGCTGCATGCGCGGGAGGAGGGGGGGGAGCGGGGGGGGTGCTGGTCGCGGCCTTCCTCTGCTCGACCCCACCCCCGTCTGTGTAGAGTGAGGAGGTGTGTGGTGTGTATGTATATAGGGGAGGAGAAAGTGTGTGTGTGTATTGGGATGTGTGGTATGTGGGTGTGAGTGTGTGGAAGTGTTGAGGGTGTGTGTTGTAGTGTAAGTGTGTGTAAGTGTGTATTGTTGTAAGTGAGGTGTGAGTGTCTGTGGTTGTTCTAAGTGTGTGTAAGTGTGTGTAAGTTTGTGTAAGTGTGGTGTGAGTGTCTGTGAGTGTCTTAACGTGTGTGTAAGTGTGTGTAAGGTGTAGTGAGGTCGTGAGTGTCTAAGTGTGGGTGTAAGTGTGTGTAGTGTGCGTGAGTGTCTGTGAGTGTGCGGGAGTGTGCGTAAGTGTGAGTAATGTAGTGGCCGGGAGTTGTGGAGTGTGTGTGCGTGTGCGTAAGTGTGTGTGAGTGTCTGGTGAGTGTCTGTAAGGGTGTGTGAGTGGTGTGTGCAGTGTGAGCAATGAGGAGTGTGTGTGAGTGTTCAGTTGTGTCAAAAGTGTGTCAGTGTGGTCAGTGTGGCGTGCAGTGTGAGCAATGAGGAGTGTGTGTGCAGTTACAGGTGTGTGCAGTGTGTCAGTGTGTGCAGTGTGGCAATGAGCAGTGTGTGTGCAGTGTGCGTGTGTGTGCAGTGTGTCAGTGTGTGGCAGTGTGAGCAATGAGGTGAAGTGTGGGCAGTGTAAAGTGTGTGTGCAGTGTGTCAGTGTGTGCAGTTGTGAGCAATGAGCAGTGTGTTGGCATGATGTGTCAGTGTGTGCAGTGTGAGAATGAGCAGTGTTGTGCAGGTGCGCTTTGCTTGTCAAAAGTGTTGCAGTGTGATGTGATTGGCAGTGTGTCCAGTGATGCTGTGCATGAGCAGTGTGGTGTGGTTGCAGCGTGTGCGTGTCATGTAGCAGTGTGTCAATGTGCGTGTGTGGAGTGGTCCGTGTGTGACAGTGTGTACCAATGAGCAGTGTGTCAGTAAGTGCAGTGTGTGTGCAGTGTGTTCAGTGTGGGCAGTGTGAGAAAGTATTGAGTGGTGCAGTAGTGTGTGAGTGGTGTGCAGTGGCATGTGTGGCAGGTGTTCAGCTGTGTGCAGTGTGAGACAATGAGCAGTTTGTGGTGTGGTTGCCTGATGGTGTGCATGTGTGTTGCCAGTGACATCGTGGAGTGTCAGTTGTGAGTGAAGTGTGTCAGTGTGTGTGACAGTGTGAGCAAAAGGAGAAGGACTGTCTTCGTTCCCTTCCCTAGTTACAATCTATCAATCTTCTTCCCCTGCTTCCTAAGTGTACCGTCCCCTCCTTGCCACTCCTGTTCCCCCCTTATTTCACCACCCAACTCATTGACCTCTCCTCCCTACATTTCCTATTATGTCTTCTCTTTTCCTTTATTCCTTTTTTAACGCCCTTTCCTCGTCTTTGTCCTTATGCTCTATCCCTTCCCGCATCTAGCATGCTGCGCGGTGAAGTGTGTGTAGTTGTTGCAGTGTGTAGTGTGTGCCAGTGTGAGCAATGAGCAGTGTGTGTGCAGTGTGAAGTGTGTGTGCAGTGTGCAGTGGGTGCAGTGTGCAGTGGTGTGTGCAGTGAGTGTGTGCAGTGTGTGCAGTGTTGCAAGAAAAAAAACAATGTTAAAAAAAAAAAAAAAATTTAAATGTTTTTTTTTTTTTTTTTTTAAACGGGAGCCACGGGAAAACCGCATTATAACCGAATCGCGGTATAACGAGGCGCGTTATAACGGGGTTTAGCTGTATATATATATTTGAAGATTTGTAAAAAAACTTTTGGATAAATTAATTATCTTTGTAAAGCTATATGTTATAAAAGGTGATATCAATTGTCAAACTCTGCTGCTCAAAATAAACGTTACATGATTTACCTTTTTATAAACACCACTGGACAGTAATTGTTAATATGTTTTTTGACATTTTCAATTTAATAACGTTCATTATGTGGTATATATTGTACAACAAAAATAAAACACTATTTTATTCTACTGTTCATTTACAAAATCATACCTTTTACTTTATTTTGCAGCATCAATGACTTTGTTAAAGCAGCAAAACATGTGAAATCTTATGGTTTTTTTTTAAATAAATCAGTTCTGTAGTATTAGATAATAGTGACTGTTTTTATTTTTTGTTTCAATTCAACTCAATGCCATTTTTAATGAATTTTAAAGCATCCTTTTATTTCTGTAACTGTAACAATAGATAATGTCACCTTAATAATATACATTGTAGCCTCTGAGTTACACTGCCTGAAGCAGCCATTATGTTAGGGACACAATCAGGATTTTGACAGATTTATAACAGGAGCACCAAGCGACTGACAGCTTAGGTAAGAACGTTGTCACACGCTTTTCATATACAAATAATAATTAAAAAAAGAAAAGGAAATAAAAAGTTAGAAAGTAGTATTGTTGCTTTAATCACAGCAAGTTTCTTTTTTTTTTTTACTAGTTTTAGATCTATAAATACAATCTTTAACTGCAAAACGAATTTATCTTTGTAAAGAGATTTATTCAATACACATCATGGTGTATTCGCAAGCACTTAAAATGTCTTCAGTTTTGCCCAGAGCTGATCGATATCCTGTTCTTATAAATTGTCCACCTTTTTGCTGTTTGTCTGCCTTTCATACAAAGTTGTAATTAAAATTCCAATGCTAACCTGCTCATTATATGGCAAAGGCTGTGCAGCATATAATTTGCCATTCAAAATCAATACTCTGCAGATCATTTAGACATCTCAGGTAATATCCAAAATCAAGTAATGTGTGTTGTACAAAGTTCTATTTAGTTATTCAACAAGAGTAGTGGGTTCATTTCAATTAATTGCTTTTTTGCAATGTCATTTTACTATATATGTGAAAAGTTATTTATGAGAAATGCATGCTCAGGACAGACTTTATCTCCGTATTCAAAATTGTAAAACAAATTAATTGAGTTAGATGCAAATGTTTAATATAGTGACTCATTTCAACAGGTTAGGAGCAAGAAAATAAGCATGGTAAATCTATCATAAAATGATGAACATGTACAGAAATTAAAAAAATATATACAGTAGTCTCTAGGTTCCCACCAACATGAAACAATGATTTTCACTTAATTAGGTAATGAAAAAGCTGCAGTATCTTTCTAATAAAACGATTCCCTTCGATTTTGCGTGAAATCTAGTCAACAAAATAAAATAATAAAAGTAGTTATTTGTACCAAACCTCAACAAGTGACTTCTCCTTGCTTTATGTATCAAGTCGTCTTGCTGTTCTTGATCGTCACTGCTTTTAGCACTGCCGTTGTGCACCGGACATATTTCCTCATGGAAATCATATGCAGTACAGGCAGTCCTCGGTTATCCGACAAAATGCGTTACTCAAAATGGCGTTGTAAAGCGAAACGTTGTAAAGCGAAACACGTTTTCCCATAGGAACACTGTTTAAATGAAAGGTTCCGTTCCTGAAGGCATTTTTAACACTAAAATACAACAAATATTTTATGCAGGCAATAAGATATGCAGCACACACATAAATTATATAGTGTATATACTGTATTATATATATAATATAACATAATAAATAATATATTATATACAGTAGTATAATATAATATTATATAGTATAATATTATATATATATACGCTCTTACGACGCTTTGCAACGTTGTTTATGTGAATGTGTATATTATATACGCACATACACAACATTGCAAAGCGTCGTAAGAGCGTTGGATAAGCCATTTTGGTGTTGTAAAAATGAATATAGGTATGCATTGCATAGCGTTGGATAAGCCATTCGTTGTAAAGCGAAGCGTTGTAAAACGAGGACTGCCTGTATCACTGTTTCTTTTCAATTCCAATGTACAGTATTATTTGGGGGGTGGGGGGGGGGGGGGGGGGGGAACTTTGCTTACCTTATTGAATATCAGCTTCTAAGCTTTAGCTTTAGAGAAGTTTAGAGAGGTTCTCTCCAAATTCTGCGGAAGGAGAAATGAGTGAAGTTTTTATATTTGCATTTTGCAGCTGGTAAACACGGAAACCTCACCAAAAAACAGCAACTGCAAATGTTTTGGCAAACAAATTATTAATATTTGGTCACAATTGGTGAATATTATAGAATTTAGCAAATTTCTCCAATATTGCCACATTCTGTATACATCAATAAATGGCTAAATGAATCAATAAATAGCCTTTATGTTACTTTTTGGCATTCACAATTTACAAATGGGAAATCTAGAATTTTTTAAGAAAATCATGGCGATAATTGTGAAATGCAACATCAAGAAGTATCATAATTTGTGATGCACCCATCATCACCTACAAAATCATCATTCTTCATTATCACTACCATCACCACCACCAATTCCAGCTAGATACCTTACTGCTAAAAATTGAACTTTCCCCTCGTATCACTAGTGTCCTGCTGCTGCTGCTACTGCTATGGCCCAGGACTAAAGCTTTGCCCTCACCCCGTGTCGGTGCCGTGCCTCCACCACATCCTGTGTCAGCAACCTTGCAACCCTCCCCTTTCAAATCTGTATTTCTATTCCCCTCTGTCTCTCACTTTCCCTCTCCTCCCTCCCCATCCACTATAACTCAATTACCCCCTCACACTCAATCCCTCTCCCTCAATTCCACCCTCCTCCCACTCATTTTCCCCTCCTCCACTGACCACACACAATTATCCCTAATACCCATACAATCCCCACTCCCACGCAGCCCATACCCCCGCCCCATACACACAATATTCCCTCCCAACATAAAACATACCCCCTGCAAATAGACACATCTACCCCCCAAATACAGACACCACTACAGCCTCCCAGATACAAACACCACTACACCCCCCCCCAGATGCAAACAAACTCCCAGATGCAACCCCCCCATATACAAACATCACTACTAGCCCCAGATAAAATTACCACTACCTCACCCCTGATTCAATTACTACTTCCCCAGATACATTTAACACTATCCCCAAGATACATTTACCACTGCCCCCCAGATACAATTACCACTACTCCACCAGATACAATTACCAAAACTACCCCCCAGATATAATTACCACTATCCCCCCCTGATACAATAACACTACCCCCAAGGTACAATTGCCATTACCTCTTCAGATATAATTACCACAACTACCCCCAGATATAAGTACCATGACCCCCCCCCCCTCCCAGATACAATAACACTACCCCTGGGTACAATTACCGCTACCCCCC
Organism: Ascaphus truei; assembly: GCA_036426205.1. Taxonomy (NCBI): domain Eukaryota; kingdom Metazoa; phylum Chordata; class Amphibia; order Anura; family Ascaphidae; genus Ascaphus; species Ascaphus truei. Next base: position 11,053,979 of record CM071567.1, read on the forward strand.
AGATATAATTACAACTATTTTCCGCCCAGATACAATACCACCACTAACCCAAACTCTCTCTGTTCTTCTCACTTTCTCCTCCTATTTATACCTCTGTATTCTCACCATAACCTCTATATCCCTGGTTTCTCTTCCTACTGTATTTCTCTCTCTCTCCCTGTTTATTTCTCTCTCTCCCTATCTACAGATATAGCAAGGCATATCTAGTTAGCTTTCCATCTCTCACAGTTCCATTGTTTGTCCACTGAGTGTGCTGCTGCTCCTGTCTTCTCTGGGATTTCATCTGCTGTCTTCTTTTGGTTCTCTTATAGTTTTCTCTCTTCTGTCGTTACCTGTCTTTATAGTTTTATGTCTTCTGGTTTCCCTTTGCCAGTGTTTTATGTTGTATAGACTCAATAACAATGATCCAACTGTTTTCCAAGCCATGATAGGCTCAAAGAATCCCAAACATTCGGGTATGACAAACGTGGTACAGTTTATTGGTTTCATTTCAATGTTGATCATCTAAGTTTGGGGAATTTTCACCAGACTTCTCTGGTAATAACCATCAGGAATATACTCTATGAGCAAAGTTCTGACATGGCCATCATTACCAAGTTTTAAAAACACACAGCAAAAGGATACATAAAATAAGCCCTTGAAGCTTCAATATTACTCAATTAAATAAGTGAGGGGTATGTAATTGCCTTTAAAGGATATTAAAAACTAGTCAGGGGCATAGCTATAGGATGGGAGTGCAGAGAAAGATGTGGGGGATGAGAGGGAGTGATGATGAGGAGGATGAGGGAGAGAGATGAGGAGGGGGAGAGATGAGGAGAGGAGTGAGGAGTAATTGTGATGGGGAGGGGGAGAGATAATGAGGAGGGGGAGAGATGAGGAGGAAGGGGAGGGATGATGAGAGAGAGGATCAGTGAGAGGATGGGGGGAGGAAGAAACAAATTGCAGTCAGAATTAATATTAATGGCACCCTGAATTTTTTTGGACCAGTGGCCCGCGCATGTCTAGCTACACCACTGCCTACAGTGCTTCATTTTTAATTCAAACTGGTTTTGATTTTCTTTTTTGGAAATGACAACAAGATGCAGATGAGACTCAAAGAAGTATGGTACTCAGTGTACACACAAACACAGATTATAGCTTGATAACTCTGATATGCTCTGCATACCACATGCCCCCGGTTTCATCTTTCAAGATAACTTGGTTTGGTTGAAAAGGGTGGTCATTGTGCATGGACAACATATTTTGTGGCATGAGACCCCACTTTGGCTAGATCTGTAGATTATTGGAAGTACTGTATGTTCACTTGACTTCCCTCCATGTCAACAGGACTTTTCTTCTTTTTGACTAGAATCTTCTGCACGATGACTGGAGCTCTCTTCTTCTTGACCACCTTCCATGCATCGAGACTCAGTGAATAAAAAAGTGTGTATAGCGCAAACTGATATAAAGTGAATAAGTGAGTAACCACACAGTAAATAGATAATATGGACACCAGCACTTATTCAAAGGTCACAGTGCTCAGTTGAACTAGGCATCTTGCTTTAACTCTCCATTGTAGATATGTAGGGAAGAAACACAAATACAGAATGGATGGTGCATTAACGTATTTACTCCTTGCACAAATAACACAAAGGGGACATTTCAAACTCACAATAACCCCGATGTGGGTAAGCAGGGAGTGACTTGGGGCGCACTCCAACCCTATCCCGTTATAAACAGCTGCTCGTCTGACCCGTTATCAAAGTGTGGTAGCCTGCGTCTGCTGCTCTCACCGGCAGATCGATCGTGGCCTCTGACGTCAGCAAGCTGGATCTCCGGTCAGTTGGTACGGTGCCTCCAAGGTCTTCTTCTGGGGATATGCTAGCACTATGGATAAATGGAAGGATCCAGCGCTCCACGGATTTTTGAAAGTTCAAATTTTATTGCGCCATACACAACGACCGTTTCGACCTTAGTAGGTCTTTCTCAAGTGAAAAAGACTATAGCACTATGGAGGCACCAAGTTTAAATACCCTACCATGCTATAGCTTCTAATTCAACTCTGCTGGTTGTGATTGTATGTGTGACAGCCCCTTAAATGCTATAGGCTACAGAAGCTAACATGAGCTGCCCCCACACATCTGACAATCTAATCTACAATCAATTATACAAATGACCTTAAAATCCTCACCAAAGTTGCTAGCGATATTTCGTTAATACACATAAACAATACTCATTAAAATGAAATAACATTACATTAAGATCATATTTTAATATTAATACAAATACATTAAAATATATTACTATTAAAACCATATAAAATAATCAAAATTCTAAAAAGCTACATAATAGTAAAAAGCCAATCTGGAATGCTAAAATAAAAATTAGAGAAGCAGTTAATAAACAGAGCAAAAAATACCATACAGAACATATATTTTCTCAGCAATAACCAATGTCTTTAAAGGATAAATTCAATGATATTAATGTATTTATTGCACCGGTGTATGCAGGAGTGAGGAGACGTGTCTCTAGCTTGTGTGCTGCGATCGGTATCTGTGACGTCAGCAGCGGAGGAGTGCGAAGATCTCACGAGACCGTGACGTGACCACGAGACCCGGACATGTCAGGAGTTTATCGAGAAGCCAGTCTGAAAAGAGCCAGTGCCGTGAGTGTACACAGACGACGGTTTCTGAGACAGCAACGAGAGTGAGATATTCAAATATTCTCATCTGCGTTTTAAGAACTCAATGAATGTGAGTTTTTTTACTTATCATGGTACAGTATATTAATATGTTTTATTATTAAACTGAATTACACTATTTTTGTGTCTCTTACCTTCCTCTATATGTGTATGGGTAATTCATGTGACGGAGGATGCTTGGTTGTTAACTAACCTGAGCGAACCTGCGGCAGACCAGTGTGGAGTATATGAAGATATTACTAACATCCTAAATATATCTGGGGAGGATTGAAAGATCGTGTCAAGTTCCAGATCCCAGTGTGGATAAAAGGCATAATTGTGTCTTTCTAACTGTGAGTGCATTCCTTACCATTTTTGGTTGTTATTAGTCAGTACATACTATCCTATGTTTTTTCCTTTTTTCTCCCTTTGCGCCTAGGTCACTCTTGTGGAATATATATATATAAATATATTTATTTTATTTATTATATCTATTTATTTTTTATATAGATATTTTTTTTTGATTATATATATATAATATATAGTATATATATATATATATATAAAAATCAAAAAATAAATAGATGATACCGTGTCTGTGGCTAACGAAATGCTTTTTATTTGTGGAGCTTTCGAGATACACTGATCTCTTCTCCGGCGATGTTACAATGAATGAAGCAAGGATTACTTAAAAACAGTGTCTCTTGGAATGTTATCTGTGCGTGGTCCTTCCCCGGGGTGGATGAGATTTATGGCTGGAGGTGTCAAAGGGTAACTGAAAGCAAGTGAAGAAGAAGGTGTGTATGTGTTATCAGTGTGAATAAAAATGAATGGAGAGCCCACAGTATAAACAGTGCTCTACACAAGGTGGTGTGTGGAGTGAGAGGGGATAAAATGGGTGTGGGTGGGTGTGGAAATTTGAGAGTTTGTAGCCACAACTAAAAGTGTGTGGGATACTATGTGGTCCCTATTGGTGTATAGGGATGGAAAAATAAGTAGTATTAGTATGTGTGAGAGACAGCTGTGTGTGCATACATATAGCACAGGATGTAAACATGGCCTTTAGCGCTCATGGGAAGAGAGTTCGCTAGTGTGTAATGACTCATAAAATTTCGATCTCTGTTAGAGCCTCTGCTAAGTGTCCCGAACAGTTGCATAAATTTGTATTTATGCAACCGTCTCTCTTTCGGGGTTTTAAGATTACCTTTGAGTATGGCAACCCTCAGATCGTTCATCTATGGCCAGAGTCAGAGAAATGTCGCCAACAGGACTGTCTCTTGTTGGCGAACATTCTCTGACTCTGGCCATAAGATGAACGATCTAAGGTTGCCATATTCAAGGTAATCTTAAAACCCCGAAAGAGAGACGGTTGCATGAATACAAATTTATGCAACTGTTCGGGACACTTAGCAGTGGCCTAACAGAGATCGAAATTTTATGAGTCATTACTGCATAGCGAACTCTCTTCCATGAGCGCTCTAAAGGCCATGTTGTTACATACTGTGCTATATGTATGCACACACAGCTGGCTCTCATCCACATACTATACTCCTTATTTTTCCATCCCTATACACCAATAGGGACCACATAGTATCCACACACACTTTTAGTTGTGCTACAAACTCTCAAATTTCCACACCCACCCACACCATTTATATCCCCTCTCACTCCACACACACCTTGTGTAGAGCACTGTTTATACTGTGGGCTCTCCATTCATTTTTATTCACACTGATACACATACACACTCTTTCTTCACTTGCTTTCAGTTACCCTTTGACACCTCCAGCCATAAATCTCATCCACACCGGGGGAAGGACCAGCACAGATAACATTCCAAGAGACACTGTTTTTAAGTAATCCTTGCTTCATTCATTGTAACATCGCCGGAAGAAGAGATCAGTGTATCTCGAAAGCTCGCACAAATAAAAGCATTTCGTTAGCCACAGAACGGTATCATCTATTTATTTTTTGATTATTGAAGCTCGGCTAACACTGTACTGATACCTCTACATGAATATATATATATATATAGATAGATACATATATACACCGATATACAGATATACAACAGACCCATAAGAAAGTCTTATCTGTTTCTTGTAGCTGTAGGGAAAGGCCTCACTGCTCTCCTGGGTCCGCACCCTTGTGTGCTTTGGTAATGTCTGCGTCCAGGTATACTGTAGAGGTCTTGTCCTCTTTGTCTTGCTGTCAGCCTGCAGTCCCTCTGCAGCTCTAGAAATCTGTTGTTCCCCAGGTCAGTTGTGGACTAGGGAATCTCTGGCCTGCCCTTCCTGGTTCAGCCCCAATTGTGTGCTCAGGAATCCTCAACCTGTGTCTTCAAGACATTGTTTCACAGAGCTCGGATTAGGCAGCTGGAGTCCGGTTTGATTGCCTGGCTGCACTTTACCAACTCTCTGCTGGATTTAGAGGCATTTTCTTCAGCAGGGATAAGTCACTGTTACACCACCATTTAAAAAAATTATAATTTAACAGAACAATACTTTCACTGAGCAAGGAACAAGTCAAACCAAGATATGAAATGGATCTGGCGTTTGGGTGAGATGAGTATGGCCTTATGGGAGATGGGTCTGGTATGGGGTAATAATCAAGTTTTAAAACATTTATTCTGAGTTTTGTGACTCTAGTGTGCAACGACATAAAGGAGTGGTACAGCACCTTTTCACTGAGTCTAAAACCCTGTCAAAAGTGGACCACACACAAACTTCATATTACAGTACTTATACGTACACTGTTTGCATTTAGAATCACTCAGCAGGATGGCAAAGGTTAGAAAGATGGTATGCAAATGCAAAGTCACAACATTCAGTACATTGTACATTCTTTTAACAATGCTGCTGTATCTTTTTCAACTTAAACATGGCAGTAATGAACATACCATACGATCCGCATTATAGTCATTACACTGTATATAATTGTACATTCTGTATGCATAATGCTGCAGTGAATCTCCAGAGTTTTTGTGCTTCCTCTTTTATGTCCTGTACTATGTCCTTTCGCACCAGTCACAGTCAGGACATGCAATTGATGGATGCAAACATCAGTAGGAAAAATGATGATAACACGGCTGCAGAAGAAATTAATATTGTAATGCAGAAGCATGTCCTTCATGTGTCGGCGTCCTGTATAAAGAGAGTTAGATATTACTGGTATGGAAAATTTGACCATGTCAGGTAACCTTTTGTGCCTGCTCAGGGCTCCAGGGTATGGGATACAAATGGTTCCACCATGGATCCTAATGACGCTAAATCCTACTTATTTACAGTCTTTTCTTCTTTACGAGACGACAATAAAGTCAAAAGAGTTTAACACGTTTGTCTGGCTGGACACTGGTGAACATTTTGATGATGCTCTTTCTCCAGTGAGATGTATTCTGTGTTGCCCTGTAACAAGAGATGTGCAAACTGTTTGTTCAAGTTTGTAAAACAAATGTGCTGGTTTTCTGTTAAAAAAACAAAACAAAAAAAAAAATGTTTTTAAAAACGTGAATAATAGGATAACCCAATTGGATAACCCAACAAACACTTGCAGGAAGGATACAGGATCAGCGTGCATGTCACATTATTCATGTTACCTAGTTATTATTATTATTTTTAACTAAAACTAGCAAAAAAATGTATAGAACATAAAAAATGTTTGCAAGTTTAGCAAATCTTGAAATACATTTAAACAAAATGATGATATAGGGTGGCCTTCAAATCAATTTTAAACATTTTTTTGCTAAATTGTTAACTGTAAGCAAATTGTGCTAAAGGGTTTGTGAACTGATTCCCTAACACATCTCTTTATGGTATATATGTTAATCAAATACCACATTTTGGAATAAAAACTACTGTATCTTTGAAACCAAAACTAAAGTACCTACTGAAGGTTCATGTCTGGGTGGCAATCTCAAGAATAGGTTCAGGGCCGCTAGGGATTTTTTATGGTATTGGTTTGAGACTTTTGCCTGTATCACTATTTTTTTTAAATAACTCTCTTTCCTCTATTGTTGTTAATAAATGATGTACCTCTCCAGGTGTGTGTCTCTCATTAGTTTCCAAAATGTTTGGGCCTCTACACTCTTTGAAACACATGCTCCCCTTTTTTGCTTTCTATTTCCAGGTATAATGGATAAAGGTTTCTTCCAAAATGTCATTATAGCTCAAGCAGTTACACTTTACATGTCAAGCATCTTTCATCTGATTACAGATTCTTCCAAGCTAATGATCCCAAACATAGTGAATTTGTAGCCTTCATAAAAGATCATGGGATTAATTAGATCAGAACTCTTTCTGAGTAAGTGTTGAACATTTACATTGAAGTGCTCTGCTGTGATGTGTTGGTGTTTAAATACAACAGTTTACAGTAGTTTTGATGCCCCATAAAATGTACACTCACAAGAATGTCATGGATACAGTGCATTATTAAGACTATTATGGTCGATAGCACTGTAATGAAAAAAAAAACAGCAAATTATCTTTTTTTCTCCCATAGAATTGGTGAAAACTGCAAGAATCTGTGACTGAATGAAACCTGTACTGGCAAGAATGCATCACCATGACTACATATAATGATAACATGAGCTTTCTAAAAAAAGGCTCTTCCAACAATTGACGAAAAAAATGGAATAGTGACAGGGATATAGACATCGTAGGGCAGCCTGCAGATGTTAGATACTGTTGTTGATCATTATATTGTGTCCTAGTGTTCCCTGAGGCAAACCTTAAACATGTGATGCCCACACTTTGAGCAATGCATTATGAAACATGACACATGTTGGCCCTCAATCAATATACAGTACAATGTTATTGATGTTCAATCACAATGTATAACTGGCTCCGTAGCCACCCATTTATGCATAACAAATTAATGAACACAAAGAAACACATTTTACATTTGTGCGAGCTCTTTCAAGGGTCTACAAATCGAGATTCTAAAGAAAACATGGAAACCTTCATGCATTCTATTGCTGCAGCACAGTTTTATTAAACAGAAGAGGAGCAATGTTTCAAGACCATCATGTCTCTTCATCATGCTTTCTATGCCAATATTACCACCCTTTAAAATCCTAATGAGACAAACTAAGTGGTGTATGATGTCCCGTAACATCAGCACATCCCGCTTAATGATGTTAATAATCATGACAACTAAATTAATACAAACTTTGAGATTCTACTGTATGAGCATTTGGAACTGGCATTGTGCTAGTTCAAAATAATCTGTTTATTACACTGCCACAGACTTTTAGACAGCAAATAAATCCTTTTAAAGAAAATGTTAATGTTTTCTATAAAATCTGGCAAACATTGTGACATTTTAGATGCACTCTATACCAGGCGTATATGTTTCTTAGGCTATAAGGTAAAACCCCCTATACCAGAAACTAAAAGGGAAAGCGGCGCAAAAAACAATAAAGTTTTAATACATATTAAATTATTACACTCAAATGGATAAAATGGGTATGAACTAAACCCCTTGGAGGAGCGATAGGAGTCAGAATGGGGAATGGGGTAAACCTTAGTATTCACTTCAGTCACTAATGTCTGAGATTAACCTCTTCCACTCCTGCGTATTATTAGGACATATGACGCTCATGGGTTAAACACATATCTTATGCATATTCAGTAACCAGCGTCAAACAAAGGAATGATATGATAGCAGTGTCATATATAGTGGTATACAATATTTATCAGCTGTATCTAAGTACTTGTAAGTGTCGCTTTGTATACATACATATCACAGTCTATGCTAATGACGCAAAGGAATGATAATAGTGTCTTATATAGCAGTATACAATGTTTATCAGCGGTATCTAAATACTATTAAGTGTCACTTTGTATACATATATAACACGGTCTACGCTAATGACAAGATGTCAAATTGTTGAACCGTATCCGTTAATACAATCATAGCCCTTCCCTCATAAGTGTGTGAATACACGGGTGGTGGCTGTAAGGCAAGCCAGTGTATAATAGATGCTGTTTAGTAACAGCTTCCCAGTGCCGTGACAGAATCTAAATACACAGCTGCGCACCAGTCAGGCGGCTGTAGTGTTATAATCAACAGCGCTGTATTTTGGCAGAAGGCCAAAGTTTCCGACACTGAGATGTGAGAGGGGAAGGGAGAGTGAGCAGGCTACGGCGAGCCCTTTAGCGGATAGAGAGAGGCATACGACCCGTTCTAGCGTCTGGTACAGTCCTCGTGGTCGCTCCTTCGGTGACGTCACCCTCGTGACGTCAACAACATCCGACACGTGTTTTGCGCGTGTGACGCGCTTCTTCAGGGGGAGGAGTCTGCCCTTCCTATTCGGTAACTGGTGTTTATAGTGGAATGTGGACTCCTATTGGTCCGTGAATCCTTATGACGTTTGCCTATATGCTGCCAATAGCAGAGTTGACCCTGTCTGATCGGGTTAGTATCTGGAAACTGATAGTTTCAGGACTGATAAAGATTATGTGTAATTATAAATTCCTCATATATTAAAGCTAAAATTCCCAAATAGCTGCACATAAGTCTGACGAAATATGTGATGTGTTCAGTGGAAAACCTAATACGACATTGATATGTATAGGTGTAGGAATGCAAGATCTAATTATAGAGATCCGCCCCTAAGGTCAATACGGATCTTGATAGATTTAATATACTTGATAATGTTAGACTGGAGATCTTATAACAATATACTAAATATATCACAGTGGATTACTTGAAAGGTCACATGGTTATTAATTGTGGTGATCATTTTAGAAATGTGTACATGTAGGAGTGTGTGGCCCACTTACGGTGATCCGCCCCTGGCTTGTCTTAAATGCTGTATACCACAACCCCCAGATATAAGAAGATGGCTATATTGGGAACAGTAAGTGCACATGCTATCGGATGGATGTATGTACTGGCGTATATATGTTTACCTTGTACTCTTTTCACAAACGTAGGCAATACGGATCGATATGGATCTTAACTTGTCTATGATACTATATACCAATGCCCCCCAATGTAGGAGAATGGCTGGATTGAGAGCAATAAATACACATTATATCAAATGGATATATGTACTGGCGTATATATATGTCTTGTACTGTTTATAGTTAGAAGTTAGTAGTGAAACAGTAGTTGTTAGCATAGGTTGCTGGGGGTCGCGTAACTAGTTAGCATGGAGGAGTCTCGTTCGTTATCGGAAATAACCAGACAAATCGCTCCACCAACTAAGAACGGCCATGCACCACCACCCACAGAATCGAGAAAGAGCTATCAATCTGTCAATCCTTTCCGTGTCCGGGCCGGGTGATGTTTCCCGTGTTAAACTTTATTGTTTTTTGCGCCGCTTTCCCTTTTAGTTTCTGGTATAGGGGATTTTACCTTATAGCCTAAGAAACATATACGCCTGGTATAGAGTGCATCCATAGGGGTACCTTTGAACTTCTTCGTTCACTCTCTCTCACATATGTACTGACCCCCATTGCACCTACCTTTTTAAGGACCTCTGGTTTAATAGGTGAGCAGCTCTTTACTAACCATTGTGACATTTTACCAATTTCACCAAATCGTTTTGCTAATTTCATTAAAGACAGCACGGTCACACGACTCCCGACCTTGTGAATTATTTTCAGGAAATCTGCCGTTTCTCATGACAAATGACACGTTTTAGAAACTTGGGGAAAATGTTCCCATTTGTAAATATATATATAAGAGTCTTTCCGGTGCAATTCATTTGATTGTCTACTACAAGTAAATAATGTCTGCTGGTAATGAGGACGACATTGATTTACATTTTTTTTATTCATTAATAATTGTTTTTTTATCACAAATTTTTGTTTAACTTTTCTCATTTGGGGTATAGAATAAAGAGACAGGGGGAAATCATATTAACATAACATAATATATTTGAATAATATAACGTTCAGAAATACACAAACATTGGGAGGGGATTAGATATGCAGTCTGCCTATCGCCTCACCCCCGCACGCCCCCTTTGCCGCCGGGGAAAGCCCCATCATGGTTGAAGAGGGAGGAGGCGCAATCATTCTGCCAAAAACTCATTTTAATATACTAATTTTTTTTTAATATATCTGTGAATTCCATTATTTCCCCCTTAACTAAAACATCCCCTATTACTTTTATATCTTTTTTCCCCCAATGTTTAAAATTATTATTTCCCATTCCAGGAAGGAAATTCGGGTTTCCCATAAGCGGAATTAGTCTTGAGGGGTATGATTAGTGGATATTTAGCTTGAGTCGATCTCCAAATCTTTATAGTATGTTCTATTGTATTACATGGGGATTTATAGTTAATGTTTTGTTCCTTTGTAAACCAGAGTCTCGCTTGGAGTGATATATCCCCTGATAAAGCTCTTTAAATCCCCCCACCCCCCCAACCCCACCTGTGGTGGTCCCCGTCAGAGTGCCACATTATTATTTGCTTCAAATGAGATGCTAGATTATATTTCATTATGTTTGGAACTGCTATGCCCCCTCTTTCTTTTGAGGAAATAAGTATTGCCCTTGCTATTCTTGGTTTCTTGTTCTGCCACATTAATTAAAAACACTTGTTTTGTATTTCCCTCAGAGTCTTATAGGGGATCGGGAGGGTTTGAAAATGATAGAGTAATCGGGAAGGATATTCATTTTTAGTGAGCATACGTACTTGGCCCAGCCATGATATTTGGAAATTGGCCCATGAGGTCAGGTCTTTTTTGATCTGTGTAATTAGTTCTGGAAAATTATATTTGTAATGTGTTCTAGATGAGCTCGGCAGATATATGCCCATATAAGGAAAAAGTTCCTGTTAATCCACGTGGATGAGGGAACCGGAAGAGCACAGCAAACGAAAGCGGGGACCAACCAGTGAAGCTGCTAGTAAAATTGAGATTTATTCATGAAGTGCACATGACAGCATAGACAGGAAAAGGTGAAGTATCCCTCTTACGCATTTCGTGCTCGCAGCGCTTTATCAAAGATTTTTTGAGTTTATCAAAGAGACTGCAAGAGCGCGAAACGCGTAAGAGGGATACTTCACCTTCTCCTGTCTATGCTGTCATGTGTACTTCATGAATAAACCTCAATTTTACTAGCAGCTTCACTGTTTGGTCCCCGCTTTTATTTGCTGTGCTCTTCCGGTTCCTCAACCACGTGGATTAACAGGAACTGTTTCCCTATTCATCACCAGCGGAGATGCACGCTACAGGAGTCCTGAATAGTCACAGACTGTGAGTACACAAACATTTTTACCAATGCCATTGGGCTGTTTATATGCGGGAACTATACCTTGCTGCGGTTCACTTGAGATTTAGGGACACCTGTGCCACCTGATCACCATCAAGATACATGGAATTATCATTTGGCAGATCCACATTACTGTGACCAATTGGACATTCATTTTATCATTGAAGGTTCACTGATTATCATATGAGTATAGGTTTGCCAATAGTGGTTTGAGCTCTGGGGGAGACTCAGCAGTCTCTTTTTCAAAATTGAAGTATATGCTCATATACTTTACCCATGGATACGTATACAACAAGTCTTACTAATCTGCAAACAGTAATGGTACTTTAAATCTGTTTCTATCAAATAAACAAGAACTGTTGTTTTAGCTTTAATGAGGCAATAGTAATTTAACACTGTAAATGCAAAACAAATACGTATTGTTATCAATATGGTACTGTACTATAGCTGCAGTGACTTCTTATTAAGTGAAGTATTGTAAAGCTAGCTACAGGGAACAGCCAGTTTTTTTTTAAATTGTTATATTGTGGTTAGTGATCACGTAATGGGAACTCAAAATGCAGGTGAGTCACCATAATATTTAAGGTTACATTTTCTTAATTGGATGATATCAATTACAAGCTACAGACATTGTACGAAATGTTCTATTAATTTTATAATTGGTATATGCACATTCAATCAAAATAAAATTAAGGAATTAATTGAATGATAGTGGCAGGTAACTGCCAGTTACAGCAATTTAATTCAGTTGTGCATAGCACAATGGTAGCCCGGTCGCGTTATAATTTGATGATTAGTCATTATATTCTTTGCACTCGAACTTTGTGTACTCGTCTTTTGATGAAGTTATATGTGTCAGTCTGAAGGGCTTGTGTTAAAGCGTATGTTAAATAAGTGCTAATTATATTATTGGTTTATTGCTGCTTTGCGATATTATGGGGAATACAATGGAACATTCTAATAGAGCAGTGACTTTTCTAGATGCAAGACTGGTTTTACAAGCCGGTGTAGGGAAGAGATGGATCATTGAAAACAAGGACTTATATATGGATATATGTATTTTTTGCCCCCACTTTTGCAGACTTTGACACATAAGCACCTTATGGGCTGATTCAGTAGTTTACCCCTTTCTAAAAAAAAAAACGGAATACAGGACTGAGCCATTCTCTGATTTGCTTTGAATCATACTCGGAATCGAAAATTTGTTCTAAAGTTCTACTCAAACTTCGGAACAAACATCATAGTTCGCAAAGTTCAGATTTTTATCCTGTGGTCATATCCATCCTTAAATAACAGTAATAATAATAAAGATACACTCAGTGGACGAATTTACGTCATCAACCAGAAACATGTCTTTAATTAAACCACTGTATAATACAGTATATAACAGCATTGTGATGAAGGTTTGAGTATTCGTAGAAAAAAAGGACTCATGAGATTATTATCATTACATTTTTCACTAAAAATACCTTCAAAACAATAGTGAATATGCTGCCCACTTCTCTTCATGGGGTAATTGGAAAATTGTATAAATAATAAATATCTCAATCTTTGGTAATGCAACTTTGCTTGTTTCCTATTAAAGGTTTATTAGCAATAGCTATGTTCTCTGATAGAAGCTGTAAAACATACTAGCATTTATCATTTTATTATACTTTATTTATTTATTTATTATAATTTATAATCAGAGAAAAAAATAACAGAGTTCTAGGAATCAGTGCTCAAGATCCATGAATCAATAATAGCAATGAGTATAAAGCTGATCAAAATATTCAACTTGCTTGGAGATGGACATTAAAGCCTCTGTGAGCTCAGATAAAGGGGGTCCTGAGTATAAAGTTCTATGGTGTACAGATGGGACGGCCGTTATTCGAACGGATCTCAAATCAGTTTTCGTGTTGACCGCTGTATTCCATTCGGTATATCCGCATTTTGACCACTATTCATGCCGCGTTCGCGCAATCCGGCAAAGGGCAGCCACACACGGTTGATCTGTTTAATTTAATGGTTTATTGCTTCATTGGATGCAATTCTTCGCATATCCGCCATGTTGCAGAGGTTAATGAAGCATAATTTGGTTGCTATTCTTTGCGTATCCGCCATGTGGCAGAAATTGATGCATTTAATGAATTGTATTGAATTGTAATGTGCATGGTACAGTGCTACAGTATACAGTATTTTGCTATTATGTAAGGGTGCAGGTGTTTAAAACAGATAGCACCCACGTCTATACTGGTACATACTTACAGTGGCCCATTGTGAATTGACCTTGATTTTTCGAAGACGTTATCAAATTAGGCGTTCTTAATAAAAAAGCTTTAAATACTCAATGTGTGCCTTTTTCTTTCCCCGCACAATTGCTGTGCTGAGTGGACATTATGGCTACACCACAGGCATATAAAAAACCTGACTGTAGTTATGCATTTTTAATATATTCGGCAATAAATGTTGCAGCAGATAAAATGGCGACTGTATCTGAAATATATGAATATTTAATTTCGAACTACGATTTTTACAAGTTTTCACCAGACGTTCATGGGTGGAAGCATGCGATAAGAAAAACCTTAAGTAACGATCAGTGTTTTTTTCACATTGCCCCTCCTGCCGGAGAGATTTGCGGGTATTGGGGTGTCATGCCAGAATTTCACAGTATGTTTGATCATGGCAATTTCAAAGAAGAAAGGTCGTTTTTTTTTTTTTTTATAACTTGTATTTTATTTAAAGGTCAGTTTTAACCCATATAAGAATCGTTAATCCCGATCCAGCAATGTGCCGGCAACAGCACCAGCACCGGCCGGTCCGACCGTCAGTGATAACCTGGTGAACGGCAATCCTTTGTACCTGTGCCCGCCTGAATACCTGGAAAATTTCCAGCCTGAGCATGATTTCGTGTACAGGTACCAGCAAGCTTGCATTTACCAGTACCGAAATGATTTCCCGCTTCATCAGCTGTCAACTACAAGTGTACCAGGTCAGCTGTCACCTGTCAACTATAATGCAGACTTGAGGAGTCACAGTGAGTCATCACCTCCCGTTTGGCAAAGTTTATAATGAAGGTAAATAGTACAGTAATGTACTACACTGTATTACACTATACTGTAAAGGTGAAATGAGGATACCGGGCGCTTAAAGAGTCACTGTGTCCATAGGAAACAAAACCAGTCTTTGAAGAGTGTCTCAAAGTCCAAGACTTGAAGTGGATGGCTGTAGTGTTTCTTTGCTGCTGCTATTCTTCAATACACCTGAAATTGATAAAAGGGTACACCATTGCGCAGTACTACTGATGTTTGATATTAACCCCTTATTCCAACTTCCCCAGTGTGGACTGATTACACTTACAAGAGTGTCTCTTTCAGGGTACAGTGGAGACAATCTGTGCTTTATTCCCTTTATGTTCTTATGTACCTCGAATCCCCTGGGTACATCCTTGATCTCTTGGGATTTCGTGATTCCCAGAATCACCCGAACTCCACGAACCCCCAGATGAGGAAGGTGAACAATGGCAAAAAAGGGGGGTCACAAATTTATTAAAAATCGGCTTATAACAAGCCTTACAAATCCGGCTATTTAGCCTGCACTAAAAACAAGTGAATGGTTACTCACATGTACTCACATGAATACATGCGTTTCAAAACAACACGAGGATGCCGTCCGCAGCTTGTAATGCGCCTCCTGTGCTTGCTCCGGAAGAGAAGGGCTCTCTCACAGCTTATCTTTTCCAGTTGGGTGTATTAGAGTCTCTCCCCCCACTCGGCTGCGTTCCGGTTTGCAACCAATGGTTCTGGCAGACTCCTCACCTCTCAAGCCACAGAGACTGCACTGCTCTCACGGGATCCTAACTCCTCCCACCCTAACGCGTTTCGTGACGTAGGCACGCCACTTTCTCAAAGGAATGAGGAGTTACTATTGGTCTCTCTTTATTTACCATCTAGAGGTGATTAACCCTTCGAGTGATACACTTATATGTATCACATGTTGGTGCATACTTGTCCGCTATATACCAATGTGTATCTAAAGATGTTAACACCTTGGGATTCAGATAACAGCATTCCCAGAAGACTAACACCTAAACGTGATACAACATTTTAAAACATACATAAAACATAATAAAATCTATACAATTTATAAAATAAACCAAACCCTATAAGGTTGAAACTAAAGGCATTAATGTTAATAAAAAATGGCATATTAGCTGTTTATTCTTTTAGAAATGAAGCCAAATCAAATTCTATGTTCAAACCCTTAGGGGCTAAGGTTTTTAAAGTGTATATCCAAAAACTTTCCTTCTTGGATAGATTATTTAACCTATCACCCCCCCTCCAATTAGGTTTAGGGCAATCTATTCCCTTACATATTAAACCTTTGGGATTTTGATTGTGGACTAATCTGAAATGATTGGAGACACTGTGTGTCTCCAAACCTCTTTTAATGTTATAGATGTGTTCTGCTAATCTACGTGTCAGTGGTCTTCCCGTTCTTCCCACATATTGAAGTCCACATGGACATTGTAGGAGATATACACAAAACCTGCTTTTACAGTTGATAAATGAGCCAATTTCTTACGTTCTATTCGTAACTGTGGAATGGAAATTGACACATTTCTCACTATAACTGCAGGCCGTGCACTTTCCACACACAAAATAACCTTTAAAATCAGATAGCCATGTGAACGTTTTACGCTTCAATCTATCATTTGGACAACTCGGTGCTAACAAAGCCTTTAGATCATTAGCTTTTTTATATATGATCTGGGGCTGTGGAGGTAAAATAGATTGTAATATGGGGTCTCGCTGAAGATTCCCCAATGTTTTTTTTAATGTTTTTACTATTTCTGGGGCCATACTATTGTATTTTGTGATAAAAGGTATAAATTCTCCTTCTCTCACTTTTTTGGTTTTCTTACGGTTTATGTCAACTAATGATGTTCTGTCTATCTGATTCACTTTTTCAATAGCTAATTCTACTTTTTGTTTGTTATAGTTTCGTGCCATAAACTTATGTTTTAAATCTTCAACTTGTTCCTCATAGATGTGTTTTTGAGAACAGTTTCTTTTTAGTCTCAAGGCTTGTCCTTGTGGAATATTATCTACCCATCTTGGGTGATGATGACTGGACGCCAAGAGATATGTGTTGGCATCCACCTCTTTAAAGTATGTTTTTGTGTGCACAACATTGTTCTCTACATATAAGGTAAGGTCTAGAAAATTGATCGACACAGGGTCACTATTAAAAGTGAATCTAATATTGCAGGAGTTGGCGTTTAAATATTCTTGGAACTTGGTTAATTCTTCTTGAGTGCCTCTCCAGACGCACAGCACATCGTCAATATATCTTTTCCAGAGTACCAGGCCCGCACAGAACGGATTATTCCCCCAAATCTGCCCATGTTCCCACATGGCCATGAACAGATTGGCATAGCTCGGTGCAAACCTGGTACCCATTGCGGTGCCGCACGTCTGGAGGAAGAACTCCCCATCATGACTGAAGTAATTATGCTGGAGAATGTATCTGATACCACTAAGAACAAACTCCATTAGTGCTGAACTAACTTCACTGTCTTGTTCCAATGCCATTTCAATCGCTCTTAAACCTGTTTCATGCTCAGTGACAGTGTATAGAGACACCACATCACATGTGACCCAAATGTAGTCATTTTCCCAAGTGAGTTTTTCAATTAGGTTCAACACATGTGTGGTGTCCCTTAAGTATGATGGGACTTGTGTGACATATTTCTGTAATATATGATCTAAGAATTGAGACAGGTTTGAGGTTAGGGAACCGATCCCTGAAATGATCGGTCTTCCCGGGGGTCTGATGGGGTCCTTATGCAGTTTGGGGATGAAGTAAAACACTGGTATCTTGGGTTCCTCCACCATGAGAAACTCATGTTCTCTCTTTGTTATCACTTCATCCTCCAATCCTTTGTTTATAAAAATTGAAAGTTCTTGCTTAAACTGATCTGTGGGATTTTTTTCCAGTGGTCTGATCACTAAGGATCCTAATGGATTCTTCCTGATACTAACTTGAGTCCATAACTACTAGACCCCCCCCCCCCCCCCTTATCAGCTGCTTTGATTACAATGTTGTTGTTTTCAGCTAAGGTTTTAACTGTCTCATTCTCTTCTTTTGTGAGATTATGTTTTTTAATTTTGAAGGAATCCCCTAATGTTTCCAAATCCCCAACGACGATAACTGTGAAGGTATTTCTGAAATTGCCTTTCATTGCCCTCGGGTAAAACGTTGATTTATTTTTAAATGGAGTGAGGGGAGGTTTGTCTTTAATGGCGGGAATTGGACCTGACATGATGGATTCTCTACTAACGGCTCTCTCAGGTAATATTTTTTCAAAGTGAGTCTCCGAATGAACTTCTGGACATCCACATATAGTTCAAACATGTTAGGCGCTGAAGGATTCCCCAATGTTTTTTTAATGTTTTTACTATTTCCGGGGCCATACTATTGTATTTTGTATAAAAGGTATAAATTCTCCTTCTCTCACTTTTTCGGTTTTCTTGGTTTGGCAAAGTTTATAATGAAGGTAAATAGTACAGTAATGTACTACACTGTATTACACTATACTGTACTGTACAGTACATGACAGTATTACTGTAAGTTTAGAGGTGCAGTTCAAGCTTGCGTGTGTCAAAACAAAATTATTTTGATAAGAAGTTGAAATCCTTGAGTGTGTGCGGGGGGGGGGGGTGAGGGGGTGCGAGCTGTACGAAGGATAACCTGTACTGTAGTTCAAAGACATATTCTCAACAGGTCATCATAATGTTTTGATCCCCACACCCCAAAAGAAAAATCACAGTACTACAGTATGCCACCCACCTCAGAAAGAACGTACAGTACATGACTAGTGTGGAATTAAAAAGCAACAGTACTGTTTGATTCTCATAATATCCATAATTGCTATGCAAGCCCATGGTGATAACCCCAAAAAATATATACTGCATTTGTAAAACTTGAATCTCATAATATCCATACTTGATATGCAAGCCATGGCGATAACCAAAAAAAAAATGTTATACAGTACAGTATATATTTTTAAAACTTGAACTAACTTCCAAATGAATGGGAAGTTATACACGCATGCACATTAATAATCAACAAGGTCCCAGGTCCCAACTAAAGAGAATTACATGCAGGCGCAGAACATTGAGAGCAGGCTCGGGAAGATTAATGAAACCACAAAGCCAACCATTTGAAAATGAATGGTTTGTCAGAGGTGTTGATAAGAAGTTGAAATCCTTGAGCCTTGTGTGTGTGCGGGGAGGGGGGTGGAGGGTGTGTGAGCTGTATGAAGGATTACCTGTTCTGTAGTTCAAAGATAACGTTTCATACGTTATTTTTGTTCAACCCCTTGAATTAAAGCTGAAAGTCTGCACTTCTATTGCATCTCGGTTGTTTTATTTCAAATCCATTGGGGTAGCGTACAGAGCCAAAATTTTGAAAATTGTGTCAGTGTCCAATTATTTCCGGACCTAACTGTATATATACATACACACACATACATACATACATACATATATATATATATATATATATATATATATATATATATATATATATATATATATATATATATACAGTGGTTGACAAATCACCAAAAAATCTACTCGCCACACAAAAAAATCTACTCGCCACCTAGTACCAAACGTGTGCTGCTTGGGCCAATATTTACTCGCCCGGGGGTTAAATCCACTCGCCCGGGGTGAGCAAATGTATAGGTTTGTCGAACACTGTATATATATATATATATATATATATATATATATATATATATACACATATATACACACACACACATACACACATATACAGTATACATATACAGTCTTGTTCCAAGAGGAGAGGAGAGAGTACTCATAGTCTGAGGCAATCCGGTACCACTGTGTGCATCACGTTGACAGCTTACTAAGAGGAACCCAAGTAGGTAAAAAAAGAAGCACATCTTTGCAAAACTTATAGGGCTACAAACCATAAACGAAGTTAAAAACAACTTTATTTACACTGGTGACAACATGGAAGACAGGTCAGTCAGACATTAAACTGGGAATGGATGGAAGGGAAGTAAACATATTTTTTCCCATCTACGGTATAAAGCATTAGTAAGATCATACCATGAATATGGAATTCAGTTTTGGGCACCACTCCATAAAAAATGCATTATGGAACAAGAAAAAGTGCAGAAAAGAGTCTCCAAATGAATACAGGGGATGGAAAATCTGATTTATGAGGAGATGCTAGATGTGTTTAAAAAAGGTGTTTTAGAGGGGAGATGATAACCATATACAAATATATTAGGGGGCTATATATGAGCTTTCAAAATAACTATTCATCCCATGGGCAGTACAAGTTACACAGAGATTCCTTAAATTGAAGGAAAGGAGATTTCACCAGCAACAAAGGAAATGTTTTTTTTTACAGCAAGGGCAGTTAAAATGTTGAATTAATTACCCAATTAATTATGATGGCAGATACAATAGATATCTTCAAAAAATTGTTGGACGTCTTTTTTTTATAGGAAAGGTATACAGGGATATACCAAACAAGCTAACATAGAAAGGAGGCCATTGCGTCCACCTGCTTCCATATCTTAACGTTTCATGGAATATAACCATTGGGATAGTCTGGGATGCCCCTTAGGTGTGTTAATGTTGAGTGTTAATGTTGAGTGGCAGTTTGTCTGGTTAGTTCTTGTTTTCCATCTATCCCATTATAACAATGGCAAGCCAGTTTACAACAGCTTGAGGTGTTTGTCGGCCAGGCAGTTGTTAATCCCTACCTGAAGGAAGACTGGACTACAAAGGAGCCCAGTTGTGTCTATAAAGTGGTTTAAAAGACTGGAAAGGGAAGTGTATATCTTTCGTAGTCTGCATACAGATCACATGTGCATGTCCTTGATCTCTAGGGACACCAGGACATGCAGGCTATATCTCTATGTCATTGATGCTAACGGACCAGATATCTATATTAATGTCTATAACATCTATGGACTTTCATACACCGGGGAAGCTGAACTTTGGCCTTTAATAGCCCTATACTTTATATTGTCCTGTTTTTTGCTGCACCTTGGCTACATTTTTGTTCCTTAAGCAAGTCTCCTGTTTTCAACTCTGCACTCATCCCCTACAACCATAAACATAGGGAATTATTTATAGTGGGTGTTTTCTTGGGTCTGGTGTTTTTCTTGATTCCTAACAGGTGAGATGAGGGAGTTCTCAATATTTATCCATATCCTAGAAACCTGCGGTATCATTCAAGGTCATTAGTTGTGATAGTTGGGCTGCCGGATAATTTAATAAAAGATTGGGTAAAGCTAATCCACCTTACGAGGTGGGTCTCTAAAGAACAGAAGTTGAGGTTCTAAGTTTATTTCCCATCCACAAGATTTGTTGAATGTACCCATACATTTTTGTAAGTTTATTTTGAGAGATTGGGAGAGTTTAAAAAATTTGAGGAAGAATAGTAATTTTGATTGTAACGATGCGTCCTACCCATGAGATCTCAAATTTATTCAAAGAGCATAGATCTTTCTGAAGAGTGTTAAATAGAGGAAGATAGTTTTCTTGGAATAAATTGGCCAGATTTTAGGTTATTTTAAGTCTGAAGTACTTAATATGCAGTATGCAATCTTGCCATTGATAGGAAAATGTAGTTTTATGAAGTTCCATTGTTTATTTTGGGATGCAAATAGCCATGGCCTCTGATTTAGCATAATTAACTTTGAATTTGAATGGAGAGCTAACATTTTTAAGGGAGTTTCCAATTTTGGTTGGGGAGATTAGGGGGTTGGTGAGAGTGAGAAGGATATTGTCTACACATAGGCTGGTTTTGAACTCTAAAGATTCTATTGTAATTCCAAAGATGTCAGGAGTGTTTCTGAAGTTTATTGTGATGGATTTTATTGCTACAGCAAAGAGCATAGGGGATAGTGAGCATCCCTGTGTGGTTCCATTGGATAAGGAGAAAGGGTGAGAGTGAAGATCTATAGAATTTACTTTGGCTGTGTGGTAGATATATATCGCTGAGACTGCAATAATGAAAGTATACCCCAGACCAAATATCCTCAGCGTCATGAATATATATTGCCAAATTAAATGGTCAAACCTTTCTCAACATCAAGGGGCCTATGCTGTAAGCGTTCATAAAAAAAAAGTCGCCAGCCCATTTAAAATCACCCTTTTTTGAGCGTTGTTTTCACGGTATTCAGAAAGCGTTGATTATCTGTGATAGCAAAATTTCCAAAATGGGCGATTCCTTTCTGATGCAGAGAGAGCTGCTCAGAGAGAGCCGCCTCTCCCTGCGAAAATTTAACCCGAAATGTATCTTTTGTAATATACATTTTATTACTAGTCTAGATGAGCCGGAGGTCTCCAGAGCAGAACCGCGTGGTTTTCAGGTCCGGGGACCCCCTACTTACCGCGGGTCATCAGGTGGTACCCATGGACATCTGGGGGTCCTCGGGTGGTACCCGTGGGTCCCTGATGCCTGCGGTACCAATCCTGTATTTAAAAAATAAAACATGACCTACATTTAAATCAATACAGCTCCCCCTCTTGTCCCCACCCCCAAACACATACAGTAATGGGCAAAATAACTATTATCCAGATATGGATAATAAATGATATGCCCATTATTAAACACAACAATAGCCAGCATAAATAAAGTAAATAAAATGTTCTACTTACCCCTGACATTATGATGGGCATCCTTGTCAGGATACTGCAGGTCCCTGTGCTCCATTGCCAGAATTATACAATACAATCTATTGGCCCCTAACCCCTTAATCACCTTAGCGGTTAATAAATGCTATAGTAATTAAGGGAGTAACACACCCAGCCCTACCACCCACCTGGGAGGCCTAACCAATCTCTCCAGACCCACCATACCCACACTGTACCCATGGATAGTTATAGTGGTACATCACACCCTACTCGCGGCTACAAGAATTGCACAAGTTGATGAACGTTCTGAAAAGCGGCGATAAGTGGCTTATCGTCACTCCCTCTGCGATTTGGTTTTGAATAAAAAATTTGGGGGCGATTCAGGCCTTTATCGCCCACTTATCGAGGCTTACTGAATAGCAGTAGGCATTTGGGGCGATAAGTGCTCAATAAGTGGCTTATGCACGCTTAGTGCATAGGCCCCCAAGTGAGAGAAGAACTGTGGGAATATTATGGGAACGTGTGTACTGTATAAAATCAATGTTTTTTCTGGTATTGTCCAGAGCTTTTCTTAATTGCACAAATAACACCTTATCTTATCTGGGTGAATTAGTTAACGGTGGATTGCAGCTAAACAGCTAGCCAAATATTGGTACAGTATATCATTTGCCGTCTGTATTGATCAACGTAATTGGCATAAAATTGGAACATAGAGAGTGGTCCTTACCTTCTTTTGGAATTGTGACAATGGTGGTATTAAGAAATTCACAGTCATTAAATAGGTTGGTTACGTGTGAGGCTAACAGTTCGCTAAATGTTTTATAGTATTTATTTTTAAAACCATTGGTCCCGGGATATACATAATATATGTTCCTTAATAGCAGATGTGACCTCTTCCAGACCAATCAAGATATTTAATTTCTCAATTTTACTAGGATCGATTTTTTGAAGGGGAATATTAGTTAAGTTAATAAGTCTAGTGCTGCTTTTCTGGATTACGTTTTCCTTTTATCCGAGTTCAAATTATATAGATTAGAGTAGAAGTTTCTAAAAGTTTCGTTTATTTCCTTTGTATTATAGGTTGTTGACCCAGAAGAGTTTAATTAATATGGTTCTATTTTACAAGATGTTAAAGCCTCCTGGGGAGCGCATATTTTCTAGTTCTACTGTAGTTTGGTCAATTCTCCCTGAAGGAGATCATTTCTTCTAAGGTAGACACCCTTTGTTCCATTTTGTTCTGGCCATATTCTGTGTCATACATACCTAATTCCAGGGCCTCAGTTTTTTCATTGATATTTGTGAGTTTGAATTCATATAGTTTGTGTTTAAAGTTTTTGAAGAAAGCGTGCATTTCCTTTGTTGTGACCAATGTTGGGTCTATGAATTCTCGTTCTAAACAAGAGGATCCATCAATTATATGTATTGTATGTATCGTATGTCTTTCTTTATATAGCGCCTTTAATGTAAATAGTGCTTCACAGCAGTAATACAAGTGACAATCAGATAGATAACAAATAATATAAATAACACATAAAGGGGAGAAGTGTTTCAGAAATACCAGTAACATTTTGGAAAGGGAGTCCCTGCTCCGAAGAGCTTACAATCTAATTGGTTGGTAGGAAGGACGTATAGAGACAGTAGGAGGACATTCTGGTAAGTGTGTCAGCAAGGGGCCAATGTTTATGTATACGGTGTAAAACTATCACTCAGCTACTCATATGCTTCCTTAAGCAGGTGTGTTTTGAGTTGGATCTTAAAGGTTGATAGAGAGGGTACTTGTCGAATGTTGAGAGGAATGGCAATTGGGATATTTTCTTCCACCTCCATATTGCCACCTGGTGGCTTGACTCTGCACCCCACTCTTTACCAGAAAAAAGGTCTGGGAGACCTGCATCTATCCACCTCTTTTTTGTTTTGTTCTCATCCTATTATTCTCTTTATAAAACATTGTCAACTGGTATTTTTCTGATTTGAGAGTTTTTAAACCTCTATTTAATTTAATGATTCGCCCCTTCCTTGCAGAGCACTAGCTTTAGCGCCATCTTGGAACTCCATTAAGCCACGCCCCCCAAATAGGATTTATTTTATTCTATACTTTTACCAGTTTCATTGATACATAGAAATGATAAAAAGTCATATGCAGTAAGCAGCACATCGTTACATATTGCAAGAAAATAAAATATAATATGTATATCCTTTTTGTCCTTCAGCATTGAAAATATATTGAAACAAAATGCTAAGTGTTACAGTACCACTTTCACTCGTCAATGTTTTTGACAATATTGTAAAAACATTTTTTTTTTACAACATCCCCTTTGGGTTTACAATGTTTTCTCTTATTAATGTGTTTTCCTAATTATTAAACTACGTGCCAAGTTTTTATATCCATGCCAAAATAATTTGTAGGACCTGTGCACCAGATGGTAAATAAAAACTCAAAAGATACTGTATTTTACTAGCTAAAAATCCAAAAAAGACCTTAGCAAATAAATCAGACACATTGTAGGGTATACCAATGACATTTTGCCTATTATAGAAAAAGTCTACAATGAAATCAAGAAGGTTTAATTGAGGAAATATACATTTTTATAGATATCCATTAAATTGTGACATTATTAGCAATTTGTAAGTATAATTGTTATTACATTAGTATGTTTTGAATTTTAATTGAAAGAATAAATTCCACACAACACCGTGGTAAGCACATTGTTCTCATTATTTTCTGCCAGAAAAAAAACAATTTAGTCATTTTTAAGAAAATGAGCAGATGGAAATTGACTCAAATGCTGCCTAATTTGCCCTATAGAAATCCAGACCTACATTTTAATTCTCACCCAGGTATCACAACATGAATAGGAACAAAAGTGTATGTGAAGTTAAAAAATAGTATTACAATTATATGATATTTCTATTGCAATTCAAGTTATTGAATACTTTATAGTTTAATTATGCAAGTAAATATGTTAACTAACCGGCATTGTATTCTAACAAATTTTTTTTCCACTCATCAATATAGTTGAAGTTCTATAACAAATATGAGAGTAATGTTTGACTTTTCTTACAGTAGCTTCTGCCTCTGCTCCAATATGGGGAATGAGATATTGTGGAAATTAAATGAACCAGTGTTTGTGCTGAGATTTTGTTTAAAATACAGTCAGATTTAATGTGCAGTAAAAAATAGAAGGATTTGAAATAAATACAGTTTAAAACAGGGTAGGTACTGTAGATTAACTTCATAGTTTCATATTCACTATATGTATTCCCTTTTGCATAGTTGGAAGCAGCATATTGTGTGAGGAAGGATTTAGAATGTAACTCATACAGTATATGTCCTTTTGGAGAAGCCATTCCAGGATGTATACCGTACTGCTGCGACACACTTTATTCGAGCAAATACCCAGTATGTACCTGGCAGATACCTGGAATGCGCCGCTCCTCACCTCTGACAAGCCCCGTTGCATTTGCCTTCCCAGCCTGGGTTCATGCCTGGCTGATGGGCGGCTGATCTGTTAAATGATAATGATTAGGATTTAATAGGCTGCAATGCTTCGCGTGTCTACCAGATGGCATAAATTCATGAATTGTAATGCAGTATATATATATATACTGTGCAGTATTGCAGCCAGCGGGAATAAAATGCTTCAATCCCTGCCTGGAAAATAACTCAATGCACTCGGGCAGAAAACAGTCACAAACCTCAATACACCCGGGTATACCCGAATTCGTGGGACTAGCCGAGCTCGAATAAAGTGTGTCGCCAGTGTACATTTATGAGTCTCAGGGAGTGATGCACTAAGCAGTGATAAGTGGGTTTTCTGGGTGCTATGCACAAAGCAGTGATAAGTGCTTTTAAGTGAGATAACTGCCTTTATAGCGTGATACTGCCTGCTGTGAGATTCACAACGCAGTGATAACAGTGCAGTAACCTGCTATAATGGCTACTTAAAAGCACTTATCACTGCTTTGTGAATCTCACAGAACGCAGTATCGCGCTATAAAGGCATTTATCTCACGTAAAAGACTTATCACTGCTTTGTGAATCTCACAGAAGGCAGAATCACGCTATAATGGCTTTTTATCTCACTTAAAAGCACTTATCACTGCTTAGTACATGACGCCCTTAGACTGTTAATCGAGAGAGAGGAAAGAGAGAGAAATACATACAGTAAAACACATTACAAATGAAATTAATAAATGTTTTACTTACCCCTGCCAAAAATGAAGGCGTCCTCCTTCTCTTCCTCCTCTTCATCAACATTTAAGGGCCGATGCCCTACCCTTAAAACACCATTATCCCTGCAAGTACCTAAGCGATTTCTAACGCTAATGTAATTAAGCGGTTACTGATATTTTAATGGGGTGGATGAAGGGTGTACTGTATTTGCTCCGAAGAGGGTGGTTAGGCCTCCTGGGAGGGTTGAAAGATGGGAAAACCCCTTCATTACCTTAGCAGTAGTAACCGCTAAGGCAGGGAGGGGTGCACAAAACATGTGTGCTGCGCTCCCCCTGCCTGCCAGCCCCTGTGTTCGTGCCCCCCTTTACCTAAAATCCGGCATCAAATGATGCATGGGGTCACGTGACGTATCGTGACCCACGGCGTCATTTGACACGCGTTGCCATGGCGAAGACAAGGTAGGAGACACTGCAGAGGCTTCACGCGATCCCCCCGGCACTTAATTTAAATGCCGTGGGGAAAAGCGCAAGACCTCTGCAGGCGCCGCGCCCCCACAAAAAAATCTTGCCCCCCACTTTGCGCACACCTCTGCTAAGGTAATGAAGAGGTTAACCCCTCCCACATCCCTCCCGGTAGGCCTAACTACCTGCCCTAGCACAACTACCCCATCCTCTACCCCTCAACATCCAACAACCACCAACCCCATCACCACACACACAGAATAATTGAGTGTATGTGCATAGCCCCTCTGTGTAGTAGGATAAGTGGTAAAGGGCACAGTTAAGGACAGTCAAATAATTCCTAAAAAATCTTGTTCCACTGGTTTCAGGCATTGACAAACTAATTTGAATTCTAACTGTACAGTTGTCTTTGTAGACATCCTTCATCTAGTTTACATTTATTAAACATGTCATTGGCATTAATTCACTTAACCTTCAAATAGAGTTCACACTTCAAACTAAGCTGTCTTGAGTTCACTGCTAGAATTCTCTTGTTATTTCCCTATGAAGTCTGAATACTGTAAGATTCCATATTTGTCTTAGCTTTTAACTAGAAATGTGCAAATCCGTACATGAGAACTTTACAAAGCAATGTGTCCTTTCTATCACCTAGTCTTTCTCATTAAATCGACTGCACCTTTACATTCTTCCCCCTTCTATCGATGACTGTTACTTTCTATACCATACTTACATTTAATTTAGCTTTCAGAATATAATACTAGGGGTTGACAATCTTGTTAAAACTTCCTCTTGGCTGAATAGATTTATTTCACTGCTTTTGCCACTCTTTAAAAGTGTAATATGAAGTATGATTGCTACATTCAGATCTTCAGGTTGACACCAAAGTGTATAATAAACACATATTTACAAAATATATGACCATGTATTAAAAGTCACATCACCAGCCTCCCAACATGTGCAACTTAAGCATAAAAGTTAAACTCTCCCTCCATTAACAAGCCCTTCAGCATGAAACTATCCCTACAAGAATCTTAAATACACAAAACAAAAAATAGCCCATCTATTGGTTATCATAAGAATATCCTCCAATTATATATTCAGCTATTCATTGTCTAACCTGCAGCTCTGTTTTAGGGCTAGCTACACTAAGCTTCATTAAATAAGGACAATTAACATTAGGTTAAATAAATTATAATGGACAATATTTTCCCGAAGTTTAAAGCATATCCACAAACAACAACGGCCCGTCTTAAACTCATGAGCATAGGCTAACTTCAGTAAATGAGCACTGCTATGCATTACCTTCAATTAATATGGTGTAACGCCTGTCTTACCTAAGGAGGTGTTTTTTACATCCAGACCCTGAAAGATGGATTTTGGAGAGGAGGGATAGTGGGGAGAGGGAGAGAGGGGAAAAAAAGTATATTTTACTAGAGTCCCAATTCTTATAACAAACAAGTATTTACACTTTTAAGTACAGTACAGTACCATCCAAAAAAATGTGGATGGGGAAATTACAAAAGTGAGAAAATAATGACTGTTTGCCAATACATTCACTGGAGCTATCGCACCAATCACTATGCATGAAAAAACTAAATTATTCAGAGGTAAAAATGCCCCAAAAAGAACTAGATTACTACAACTCAACAAAATGATGGGACAGAGAGGCAGATAAGTAAGAGTAAGTACCGTATAGTTTAGTATCAGTAACAAAGTAGCAATTAATAAAACATTTAAGTAATGCAGGCATAGATAAAACAGCATTGTGTCGATTAGTTATAATACCTAAGATTAAACTATTTTCACGTTTTTTATCGGTACTCCATTCTAGCACTGTAGCATAGCAATACCGAAGTGTATACAAATGACGTCTGTAATAAATGAATAAAAAAAAGGAACTGCAGAAATAGGACATTAAATCTACTTCCAAAACTGTTGAAAATGTTTCATGTACTGGATGTCTGGGAAAATGGAAATAAAAAATATAAAGAAAATGAAATATTTACTTAAATATTAAATAATATGCTGCAGCCATTATCCAATGATCCAGTTATTACCTAGCAGATGTCAAGCATGAAAAGTTGCTTGAGACCCAGATACAGGCAGAGGTACTTATTACATGAACGTGAAGCAGGATACAATATTGAATACAACAATGCCCAGTAGTCTGTAGTCTGTATGATGAAGAAATCCCAGGTCATTAAGATCATCTCATAAGATAATAATATTGAACAAAGTTGGAGTCTTGTGGTTTAAACAGATGATGTAAAATTAAAGTTGCAGTTTATTTATTTATTTACCAAGAAGTAATACGGTACATTGAGAGTTACCTCTCGTTTTCAAATATGTCCTGGTCACAGAGATATGATGACATTGAACCATGTCAGTGTCAACTGAATTTAGGAACCACTTTTGTAGATCCCTAATGTATTCATTAATATAAATGGGCAAACTTTGTGCCAAAATTCAAATCCACAAATTTGTTTCAGCCGGGGAAAGGGATCAATGTCAAAAGTGCAAATTTGATTTCAAATCCGCTTGCAGATTCTACAAAATGGACCCAGACCCTGAAATATGGGGAGAGTGAGAGGCCAATATTAGTAAAGTATAGTCTCAAGAACTATATACATAATATTGCCCAAAAACCTCCAACAGAAAATAACATATGCAGAGACACGTGCTCAAAAAGGAACACACCTTACATACCTGGGAGATATGCTAATGCGATAAGGGACCGTTGAATTGTGGGTCCATGTTAATCGGCGGCGGTGACCGTTGGATAAGCAGGTTCAGTGTGGAATAACGCGTCCGGCGTACTGCATTATGCGGCGTCGAATAAGGCATCTGACGGAAAGCAGGGCGTCAGATACCGAGGACCGACTCTATTTTTAAATGACACACACCTAAAAGATTTCCATAAGACCTATTTGGACAAATCTAAGGCACCTTGTGAGGATGTGGGTACTGGTGTCAGGCCCAACAGGATCACAACCCACAACCACTGTTGTTCAGGGCAGCAGCTCTAGCATTGAACTAAACATGTTGCTGGAAAGCTTCACTATCACAGCATACTTTAGATCTCTGCTGCTAAAACCTCTAGATAATCCTATTAGCATATCTCTCAGGTATTTCAGGTGTGCTCCATTTGGTGCACAAGTCCATTTGAACAGGCAGCCAGGAAGTGGATGTGGAAGTGGTCTGCTTTTCAAGGAAAATAGAAGTGAGAAGATGCGGTGCACCTCTAACATCATCTACAAAAATTTCATTTGGACCTGGTTGGGGATACCTTACTATATCAAGAGATATAAGTTTGGAGTTGATATTGTGTCTGACTGCATGAACTCGGTCTCAAAAAAAATGTTGTGATTACATTTTGAGTCCCCTGGTTTGGTCTTTTGGACTATCTTCTGATATTAAATGAAGCAAGGGGGTGGGTACATGTGTGAGCAGTGAGAAGTAGAGCTCAAACTTATACTTCAACAATGGTGCTACCCAGCAGCTTCTTTTCCTCACTACTAGAGCTGCAGCCCTGAATATCAGAGGTGTTGGGTTCTGATCCTCTTGAGCCTGACACAAGTACCCTTTTTCTCACAAGGTGCATTAGGCTTGTCATTATAGGTCTTATAGAAATATTTTAGGAAATGTGGGGTGTGAATCATTTAAATATACTTGCCATATGCCATTAGCATATCTCCCAGGCTTCTAAGTTGTGCTTCTTTTTGAGCAGAGGTAGCTCTCCATATATTATTAGGATGGAAGTTTGATGGGGATATATAGTGCTTTAGACTTTACTAACATACTGTAGTTCTCGCTCGCTTACTCCGGGTTGTGTGAAAATCATGTGGATTGAAAATGATTAGAAGAATCCGCCCAATTTTGTTGCCATCACATTCATCGGTGGATCAAATTTTGTTTGAAAATTTGAGAAAAATCTGCTGATCGAATTTTGACAAGTTTACCCATTTCTGTTCATTATTACAGATGAGACCACGAGTATTCTAAAGGTTGCCTTAAACTAGCTCGGTTACATTCTGGGTATGTGCTGGGTATGTGCTGGGCTAGTTTAAGGCTAGTTTAAGGCATTTCTGCATTGACTAATGACCCATAGGATTAACACAGCAGGGGTCCCTGGCAGTCCCCCTGGCAGTCCCATTCAGTTTGAATGGGACTGCAAGGGACCCTGGCTTTTAATATGATGGGCCATTATTCAATTCAGAAATGCTGGGTCTAGTTTAAGGCAAGTTTAAGGCATGTACAGTATCCAGCATGTACCTGCGTCTTGTTGGGTTTGTGTTAGAATAACCGTGAGCACTACCGTATATAGGTTAGTAGTCTTGTGGCTGAGAAAAACATGCTACAATAGTATAAAGTTCATTGCAGTATCAACCAGTGGGCATCAACTAGTGTGCAATATTATAACTTCTCGGTGGATCCAAAGCCCACAAGTATGGGGTCTAGTACAAAAGTATTAGTCCAATAAAAAACAAAATGTGTCAGTCCATACAGATGCAGCTGTTGTTATCAGACTATTTATTGTGTTGAATCACGCACTATAGTGCATGGTGGTCCGAGATGTTCCGCTGCAAACTAAATGGTAGGATTAACAAAGCAGGGACACCTGCTGTGTTATTCCGATGGGCCATTAGTCTGTCGCGGCAAAACTAGGAAGAATCACGGGCAGATCTCGAAAAACAATTTGAGAAATGGTCGGATAACGGCCGCTGCATCTGTATGTCTAACTACAGGTGTAGTCGCTGTCATTGTCCCTAGTGATAATACAATATATCCCGTTATAATTCAGGATATCACAGAGTTTCTATAGGATACAATGGCACTGATGGCACAAATATAACAATATTTCATCATAATGTATCCCACTGGATGGAACAATAAAGTCTGCTACATCTGTAAGTAGTACATTTATTGACAAATCTATCATATATATATTATATATATATATAAAACAGGTTAATGTTAAGTCCTTCCCAATATAAAAAAAATATTGCCTTCACCAAGTCGACAATTCACCTGATTATCTGTGAACAACGTGGATTAGATTTGTTTGGTCATGTTTATGAAGTGGTGCTAAGTCACAGAACAACTTGCAGCCCATTCAAATTAATGGGAATTAATCGGTTTCATGGCATATGAGCTGAACTCCAACCGCTCGGCTCTCAAGACAATTACTCTCCAGTGCTAGTGCTCCCTTCTGGGGAAACAATCTCACACGATCTGTGGGCAAAAAGGAAGCCAAAACTAATGATATTCTTAGTAATATCTTTATATATTTACCTAATATAACCTCCTGGCTCGGGGTTAATCGTACTAGTTTGAGTGTCAAATACACCCATCAGTAACTCCAAGTTAAGCTGTGGGCCACACCTGGGACCCAAGTTTACAGAGGTACAATTTTAAGGACTTTGCTGACTACTTACTAGCAGGTCTCTCTCCTCATTTTGCCTTGTGGTGTCTTTAATCATTGACCTTTGCTGTATGTATACCTCAGTGGTTAAAGTGATACAATATCAGTTGAATGATACATTTTAGATTCACTGTAGCTTTTGAGCAAATTATGTGAATTCTATTGCATAAGAGATACAAATTAGTCTTTTGTGATGCTATTGCAAGTTTACAGAGACTGTTGAGCTCTAAAGCATGTTACCAGAAGTATAGTACATGTGAACATCAGCAATTCGAAAGGCTTTATTTACTGACTTGTAAGAAAGAGGATAGTGTAAGTGTCTGTTTCACTAACAATTAGGAGGGGCTAATAACTCACCCCTACCGTGAGTTAAGTTCACTATTATAAACACACTTAATTCAGTGGACCTTCAATAAGGATACATGGTCTACAAGTGTTTGTGCTATAATATGTAAATATGCACTTTCATCCTATTAGGATCACATAAAATGATGTCCATTTCTCTGGTGAGACACTCCAATGAGTGGAGTCCTCTTGGTGGTACATTTTTGCCATTATACTTTGAGATCACATATTCTACGTGCCCCTATAATAAACCACTATATGGTATTATAGAGAGGACACGTATATCACTGTCTGACCTGCATATTCCAGCAGTTTAACGCTACTTTATACGTTTTAATTCGTTCCCATTTTATGTTTTCTTCATATATTAATAAAACTTTATTATTTTGTAACTTTGTGGGGTTGTGTGCACCGCAGGGGATTCGTTCTCTCCTCCTATACAATGTGGTTCTATTTTGCCCACGTAATACATTGAATAAAAGCTTTTAATCTACTGTACAGATGTAGCCAATGTTATTACACCCGTTACCGTGCAATAACAAATTTCTGCTGTTTTAACAGGTAATGACGCAATTTACTATACAATACAATGGAGCCATAAGTTTAAAAATTGGGCAATTTGCATACCGTATCGTACGGTTTAGTGCCCCACCGTACAATAACAGGTGCATATGCATGTGAAACCGATGATACCTAATGCATGTCAGTCTGACTGTTTATTTGCTCTCCCCCTGGGTGGGTGGGTGAACAAACGCCTTACATGTAAAACAACCATAGAAAGGAAAACTGCCTGCCCGGGGAGTTAAACATAACATTTACACAAGCCAACCCTGGCAGTATAAAGTAATTTACTCAAATGTGAGGTTATTCATCGAATTTTGTATATATGTATAAATGGCTAAAGCAACCAGTAACACAATTTCTCTGTTCTTGGACTATGTGGATTATTAAAACCCAAATGTGTCCAATGTCAGGTTCTTACCTACAGTGTTGCTAATGATATCCCCTCGTACTAAACCTCCTGCAACTCTGTCAAACATGCTCTCAGAATGCTGTCCGTTAAACAATTCACATAATTACCTTGATATGCTCTTCTAATTCCTGATACATGATGCACTTAGGGCCTCATGCAGTAAGCCCCGATACAAAATTTTCGGCACGAATTGCGAAAATGTATTTTTTGGGCGATTTGCCCTCGCAGTATTCAGTAAGGGCCGAATCCTTCCGATCCCTGCTGAAGCACTGCGAAAGCAAAGCTGCCGATGAGCTGTGGCGATACAGCCTGGCTCCCGATAAGGCTCCCGATAAGCCTTTGGTGCCGATAGATGTTTGCAGCTGAGAGAGACAAGCCGCTCTCTCAGCGCAAACTTCGGCACCAAAAAAAGTATTTAAAAACAACTTTTATTTATACTCTACATGTGCAGGGGGTCTTCGGAGCTGAACCGCGTTGGTTTGAGGTCCGGGGACCCCCTGCCCCCCGAGATACAGGCCCCTTTATGAGGTGCCGGTATCCCTCGGCGTTTAAAAAACACATGGTTTTCACGGCCCAATCAGGGCCGTGGGAACCATATGACGACAAATGTGACGTCATAGGCCTATAAAAGCCTATGTCGTCTCATTTTGAAGGCAGATGCCGAGGAGGACGGACCTCCTCCTGAAGATTGAAGACCAGGGCGTGGCACCGGATGTCAAGAAGACCCCGGAACAAGGTATTGTAATACAGATTCACTAAGAATAAAACTAGTACAACCCTTGATTGTCATGTTTTATTATTTTAATGTTTAATTTGTTTTTTTCTTTTATGGGTTCCTGTTCCTGGATCGTGTCGTGGATTGTTTCTTGGATTTCTTCATGGCTTGCTTCCTGGATTGGTTCCTGCACTTGTTCTTGGATTGGTTCCTGGTTTGGTTCGTGGATTTGTTCCTGTATTGTGTCGTGGATGGTGTCGTGGATGGTGTCGTGGATTGGTTCGTGAGTAAGCTGTTATTGTGGGTAGTGGGGGTGTGTGAAGGGGGCATTAGCCCCAACGGTGGTTGTTTAGGGCTTGCGGGTGGGTAGCGGGAGGCCTTAACCCCTTCAGGACCGTAGCGGTATTAACCGCTATGGTCGTGAAGGGGTTAAGTGCCCCCGCATCCCCCCCGCAAGTCCTAAACTCACACCCAGGGCCAAATACCCCCCTCACCCATCCCCGCTACCCACAATAACGCTGGCACGGTGGGTTAACCCCTTCATTGCCTTAGCGGTTAGCCGCTAAGGTAATGAAGTGGCTTTTAAATGCCTTTTTCCTGCCTCGGATGCATGCCGGGGGGCTCCGGTGCGGGTATCAGCTCCGGAGACCCCCGGCATCAATCACAGGCAGGAAAAAGGGCTGATTTTTCCTAAGTGTCGCCCTTGCCGATGCTTCTCCTTCAGCAAGTTGCCAACTTTAGTTGGCGGGCTGGATTGGCCATAAAATCTCCAATCTGGCCTGCCGATCAGCACCAAAAAGCTGATCGGGGCTTACTGAATTCAGGCGGGAAAAAAAAGTCCCGATAAGTGGCTTATCGGCAGCCGGGTGGCGAAAAAAATTTTTTCGCAAGAAAAGTTGCCGATAATTCCCACTTATCGGGGCTTACTGAATCAGGAGGGCAAAAAACGGCTATAAAATGCCGAAAAAGCCTTATCGGGGCTTACTGCATGAGGCCCTTAGTCCTTAAACCTAACAAGAAACAATCACAGTTTATATGAATCTACTTTTTCAAATGTAGTTTTACGTTCCACTGACTGCAGTAATACATTTTCCAAATCATGAAACAAAAGTGTTAGCTCTTGTGCCTATATTGTTTAATTTAATGAGCTGCTAAATAATTTAAATGCCTTTGCCATAGAATTGAGAGGCACAGCATGGTATACAACATCAATGTAGCCAACTATTTATCCTACTTTATTATCAGAGAATGATAGCTTTTGTCTTTTGAATGAGTTGTAGTTTGTAGATACAACAGAGCAGAGTATTTTTCAGTACAATTTGTATCTTTTTTTAGAGAGAGGACATGAACATAGTTGCTTTCCAATGATCTAGGGCTGCAAACATTGTGACATTTTTGAAGATCATTGACTGTACCTTTCCAACTTACTAGAATATAGAACTTGTACTCTTACTAAAATCCCTTCCATCATCAAATACCAAAAGATTGTACTCTGCAGAATGCGACTGGGAGTTGGAATGTTGCAAGAGAGAATAACCTTTATTTGTTACTGTAATTTAAGATGTGCCAAACCACCTAAAAACCAGCCAACTCGATGCACATTTATCTCAGTCGCTATCTCCCATGACCTACATTTATTTTAAACTAGAGAGCTTGAGATTTCCAAAGGCAGTACAAGTTAATGCTGCAAGTATCAAAAAATGGTAAAACAAAGAAAGCAAATGGTGCATGTGAATCCATGCATATCATTAACAAAGAATACCCAATGACTGGGGCGTGGCCAGGACGTTAAGGAGAGTGGTCGCAGGTTATCTCTGCTTCGCCACCACAAAAGAAATAAACCTCAGAAAAAAGCAAAATAAGCCCTAAATTAACAACAATAATACTAGTCCTAGGACCTGCTAGTCTTGGACCTGACTCTTTGGCCAAAGGGTTTAACGAAATAACCCTTTTTCATGCGATCGCTATTTTATTTTAGCCTAATTGGTAGGAGCGCAGGAATCGTTATTTTTGTTTTTCTATATGTAAGACCTATCTTTTTACCTGTAGAAAACGTCTACAGGGAGGAGCGCAGTAATATATACAGTCTTTCTCAAATATTAGGCCAATCCTTTTCCTTGCTGCATACTCCATAAGGGCATTTTATTATAGTGTCACTGAAACGTCGTAGGAGTAGGTTTATTGGCTCATCTGTTTTACATAGAATTTTCTTAGAGGTGTATGTGTCCTCCCTTCAGGAAAGAGCCCCTACCAATTTTCCAATTAGTACAGGTATATCACACTTCAGTGTCAGTCTGCACATCACCCTCCAAGAGTAGGTGAATGTATTAGGCTGGCAGAAAGAGCAATATATGTAAGTTTTATTATTTTCACACCAGGGAATTTGTGCACCCACAGTTTACCTCTATAGTAAGGTAACTTCTGAATGATACTGGCTTTAGCCAGCTTTTAATTGCACTGCTCACAAAAGCATACACTTTATTTAACCCCTTCAGGGCTTTCTCACATTTTTCACTAGTCCATGGGACAATAATTACATATATTCAGTGTAGGTACCTGCAATCGGTTATGCCTTGGCGGGGCTGTAGGCTTATGACGCTTTGGCCAAAGGGTTTAACTAAATAACCCTTTTTCATGAGATTACTATTTTATTTTAGCTTAATTGGTAGGAGCGCAGGAATCGTTCTTTTTGTTTTTCTATATGTAGAGCCTATCTTTTTACCAGCAGCAAACTTCAATATATAAACTTCTTCTCTTACCGTGCACCCCAAAACTGGAACAACCTACCGGAGACTCTCACATCCACCACTAGTTTAAGTTCTTTCAAAACTAAGGCTGTCTCACATTTTAATCTGGTCTGTAACTGTTACATAAGCCTATAATATACATCTTCTCTAACTGTGCATGCAATGTATTGTATATAATGTATACCCTGTTAATTTATGGAACTGTATTTGTAACCATGTATTATTTGTCATATTAACTATGTCCAGGACATACTTGAAAACGAGAGGTAACTCTCAATGTATTACTTCCTGGTAAAATATTTTATAAATAAATAAATACATAGGGAGGAGCGCGGTAATATGTATAGTCTTGGACCTGGTCTGGAATCCCTGGTTAGGCTGAGGCCACGAGGGCGCTGACCGCGCTCATAATTGGAGAGCGGTGACATCACCAGCTCTCCAAGCATGAGCGTCGGGCGTCCTAGCTATTTCGCAAGCGCTGGCAGGGGGGAGGGGGGAGTTGCAGGCAAACTGAGCGCGGTTTAAACTGACTTTTTTTGTTTATGTAATCGCCAAATGTGGGTGAGTGTGTGTGCCGGCGCGCACCGCGTGAGCGGGAACGGCAAGATCTAAATTGTGAGAAGTCACCTCGCCAAGCACCGCGCGGTCAGCGGGAGCGTGGCCGCAGCCTTAAGCAGGAGCCAGAAGATCCCAGGTCCTCCTCAGTGCGGGCGCGAGGGAGCTAAAATGGCTGACTGCAGTGCTTAATTGATTTAACCTATCTCAAATTGATTCACAAAGACCAAAAGCTACAATCTTGGCTCTTATAGAAGCTTACTTATAAGATGTAAGATGTTTAAAAGCAGTGTATAATTAAAGCTGTGGCAGTCTCTCCAGGATAGGTATGAATCAGCTCAGCAGCATCCAAGTACTCAGAGGAACCGACCCCAATAGAGAGATGAGAAAGAACTACATAGCACAGATCAACTAGGTATAACAATGTTTATCTATTAAAATATGAAGTTTACACTTACAATAAAAATGAATAAAATGGGCACATAACACAAAAATAGTGTAAAGGAGAGGCCGCACAGCGTGCAAGCTCACCGTCCCTCCTCCCGCGAACGACTGCTGTCCCTGTGCCAGTTCACAGCCGTTTGTGTATCACGGTCTAAGGTCGCTGTTCAGTCGCATCCTCGCGAGTCTGGGCGGCTGACGTCAGTTCCAGTTCCGCAACGGCGGTGTTCAGGCAGCTCCTGGCGCGTCTCCTGTGTGCTCCGTGAAACGGAACACTACCACTCAACTACAGTAGTTTCACCACGTAAAGTGTATGGCTTAGTCAGGACATTATTTTATGTGTATTTATTTATATGTACACCTTAAACAATATTGTAATTAATAGTGATCACCTGTTAAGTTGTTTTGCGCGTAATATATCACTTTACAACAAGATCCTAAATCAGCCTGGATAAAATTGAAAGTGAGTGAGTGGAGCTGTGCAGCTGGAGGAGCAGAAGAGGTCCCTATTTAATAACAGGGGAGATCGGAGTCCTGTAAGCATTTATACCCCTAGCAGGCGGTTGATTACCACTGACTGTACCAGGCAGTAAGGAGCATGCCCCCCCCAAGAAAAAGCAATATAAAGAATAAATAAACTTTAACTTGACATGCTGCTGGGGGGCGGCTGTAATTACGTCCCCCACCAGGCAATATTTACAACTAGGAAAATCGCACTTGCAGTGAAAGAAGCACTGACCTTGACTTTATTTCATTCAAAAAGTTTATATTCTAATTGAGGCGCATGCGCGGGAGCTGAAGCTGATGGCAGTGTAAGATCAAAGCTTCTCCGCAGCAGGGACATTTATTTACGCTATAAGCTATAATAAACGCTTAAGACTCTTCTTTATTTTTTACACTATATCAGTCTTAGGAAAAACCAATGAATTACTCTGAGTAAAAAAAACAAGTTCAAGCGACCTGGTGACATACTTTAAGAAGAAGAAGGATATGACGTTTTCTTCCAGGGAGTTACGTCCCATCCTTAAAACAAAATGGCTGCCATCACATGGTACTATACCACCTTCACCCACCCCCACTACCCATAATAAACCGGGCACTGCTAATTAACCCCTTCATTAACTTAGCGGTTAGCCCCTAAGGTAATGAAGCTGACATTTTTATCGCATAGGATTGAAGTCGAGGATTTCCGGAGCTGATATTAAGGTGTAACCTCCGGAGACTCCCGGCATCAATCCGATGCAGGAAAAGTGCATTTCCCACTCTCAAAACCCTTCTCGCCACCCTTGGGGTCGCGAGATCTGTGATAAACTCATTATTTCAGAGCCCCAATGAGATTATCAGGGATACTAGAATAGCGTGATCTTATCAAAATTATGCTATTTTGCTGTTTGTCACCTCCCGCTCGATTTGTTTGACCAGGAGCAAGATCTCGTGTGAAAATGTACTCCCCGTATGAGTTTGGAAAGTAATCCGAAGCTTTCTGAATAGCAAACTTGCTAAATCGTATGGAAAGTGCTCAAAATCCTCGATGAGTTTGTTAACGAAGTTTATAGAATAGACTTAAAAGTTTGCGCACCCCTCCACTAATCTCTTGAGTGGAAATGTATCAAAAGCCTTTGCAAAATCTAATTAGGGAAGACGGTCCAAAGGGTCCAGAGCGGAGCACAGCTGTGTGTGGAAAAACGGGGGCTACAAAGCAGCAAAAACGTTTAAAAAACCTTTATACCATGGTGAGTGAGGGGTACAAAGAACACCATGGAATAAGGGTTTTTTAAACGTTTTTGCTGGTTTGTAGCCCCCGTTTTTCCACACACAGCTGTGCTCGCTCTGGACCTTTGGACCGTCTTCCCTTACTACTATTGGCGTGATGCACGCATCCGGATGAGCTGCTACAAAAGTGAGTGCCCCATTCTCTTTATTTATGAGGAGTCTATGGCCATTACATAGTGCTACTCCAGGATCGTTGTCCCAGTGGCATCACAGACATGACCATGATCTTGACACATAGATCTGTCTTTACACAGGGACTATATACTTTCCACTATACAGGAGTTATATGCACCGGTCTCATGAGTCTCACGAAGCTTTAATTAGACCCTATCCCTTTCAAGTGATTATTCATATCAGAACGTTATACGTCACTGTCCATCTTTCACTGAGCCCTGATATTTGGGACCTAGTTCCCTTTCACTCTGCAAATCTAATTAGACCACATCAACTATGCATTACCCTGGTATAAATTCCTAATTACCCTCCTCAAAGAACTAATATGGTTAGTTTGGCTGACCTATCCTTCATAAATCATGCTGAATATTACTAATAATGTTGTTTTCCATTAGGTTTTCCGAATAGTATCCCGATTAACTTTCAGTAGTTTCCCCCCTATTTATGGCAGCATACAGGCTGTAATTCCCCGGTTGTGATCTACCTACCTTTTTAAATATAGGCACCACACCTGCTTTACGCCAATCTTGTGGTACTGAGCCTGTGAAATGGGTCCTTGAAATTAAATGTAATGGTTTGGCTATTACTGAACTTAACTCCTTGAGAACTCTTGGATGTATGCCATGGGGGCAGGTGCCTTATACTTTAATTTTATCAAGCCACCTAGAGACTTACCATTTAACCAATTGTTCATTAATATAGAGGTGGTGGCTTCCTCCTGCCGCACTACTATTGCAATTTATTCTTCCCTTGTACACAGAGGCAAATATTTTTTTATCACCTCTCTGCTTTGTCCTTATCTCCAATAATTTGCCTGCCCATCTCACACTGAAAGGGCCTAAGTTTTTTCCCCACAATGTTTTTGTTATTAAGGTACTAAATAACTTTTTAGGGCTGATATTACTTCTATTGCAATCCTTTTTCTCAGATATAGTCAGGGATTCCATGCAAAAACAAATTAAGATAAATAAATAAATCAGAAACATCTAGTGAATTTAATAGGGTGAAAAAAAAAACTCCAAAACAAAATAGTGCATCATCACAAATGAAAACATACCCCCAGAATAGAAAAAGACAACTGAAATTTTCAGGCTATTTACAACCCTTAAAAGCCTGGCATTACTCACTACTGGGACCACCAGTCTTCACTTATACTCCCCACAGAAAACAACCCAGCTACATACTGTATGGGCTGGCTTAGAAAGGGCAAGAAAGAGAAGTATGGACCATACTGTAGCTCACTGTGGTTTTACCTACTTCAGAGTCACTGTATTTTACCTTTTCGCCAGTCTGCTACATCTTAACTAGAAACATTTTAAAGAATAATAAAAGTTTCTTCCTTTAGTGAAAAATAGCCTGAAATCAATATATTTAAAGTTCTACAGAAATGATAATAAAAAAGTTATTTCTAAGTTTTATATGTTTTACACGTAACCTTGAGATTACTCTCCTATATCTCTCTACATTTTAAATGTCTTTGTCTTCTGCATGACCATTAAAAAAAATATGGCTTTTGGTTAAAGCAATTTCATTTGCAAAGCTTAATGAAAATGAAAGTGACATTAATATTTCACTCCATATTTAATGTTTATTTTGGTGTGAACTTTTGAAAGTTGTTAACGTGTTTTGTTGTCTTTAGCAGATTTCCTTCATGCAAATGCCCATAATCTGTATCGATAGCTGCAAATATCTAGACTAGGCCATCAAATAAAATATTGAGATTGCACAATGGACAAGTAATACAATAATAACATCAAAAAATGAACAATGTATAATTCTTTTGGGCAACTTTTGTTTCAAAGGGTAAAATTGCACTGTAAATATGTCAGGCTTAATTCAATTTCACTGAAAATAACTGCAATGAGAAAACTGAGTCAAATTATGTCCCTATATAACATTCCTAAAATTGCATTGCATGTACTTTATAACTTCTGATTTACAGCAGTATTACATATATTTTACTCCTTCATGCTCTCAGTTTTTTCTAGCGGTTTCAGACAAGTGCTACTGTAGTTTAATATGCGGTTCCCCTTGGCGGTTACTAAATGCCCTTGAATTTTTTGTGATGTTTATTATATAATAGTGTTGCAAATAATTTAGACATCGTAGAAGATGAAGAAGTTCTTCAAAAAAATAGCCAACCTGACAGTATAAACTTTACTAAACTGCTAAGAGCCTTTGGCTGAGAGTCATTAACACCTATTTTTGTGAGTTATACAGAAGGAAGAGTATAGAAACACATGTTTTGGGGCTCAATGGTAATGCCCTTTTATCATTTGAACACACCCTGAATTTTTTTTAGCACAAAGAACTAGATAATGAGGATTAGAATTATATGGCCTATAGCAAAAGCTTGATCTCACCATAATTAAGAGAATGGGTACAGATGTTATACACCGTTGTATCTGACCACCCACTAAACAGGCTAAAATATACCCAGCATCCTCCCCACAATGCCCCAAAGGATGTGGAGAACAGGGAAAAATGTTTTTTGGGGGGGGCACAGACTGTGATACTGCAGGCAAGCGGGGACCCCTGCGGAAACACCCCGGGGGGCCACCGCCAGCCTATAGTACCATTCCTTTGCCTAAAAAAATAACTATGGGTTATGTACATAAGGGGGGTTAAGGGGTTGTTGGGGGCACAGAGGCTGATTGTGTTGTGTTTTGCTATGTTTATTGGGGCAATTGTCCCCATAAACATGCTATTGTCACTTAACCCCTTCATTGCCTTAACGGATAGCCGCTAGGGTATGAAGCAGCATTACTGTATTTTTATTAATAGTGTACAAGGTGTCTCCGACATGAACCGTGTTGGTTTTATGTCCGGGGACCCCCTGCTTCCGAGATACAGGCACATTTTGGGGTGCCGCTATCTCCTATGAATGGAAATGTCCGCGTCACGTGATCGGTCTATCTCCATGCACAGGATATACCGCACCTCATAACGGGGCCTGCATCTTGGGAAACAGGGTGTCCCCGGACATAAAACCAACGCGGTTCATCTCCGAGACCCCTGCACATCTACAATAGTAATGATTTGTTATGTGAACATTTTTTATTTGCCACCAGATTTGTGCAGAGAGAGGCGGATCTCGCCTCCTGCTGAACAGATCTCGCACCGGAGCCCTTCTTGCCAGGGCTCGCCATCTCTCGGCCGGATTCCTTCTCCCAGATGGCGAATGGCCATTCTCGCAGTTCTCTGCATAGGCCCCTGTATGTGGTGGGGCTGTGCAAGGTTAAAAAACTTTGGCGTAACTACTCGGCTGGCTAAGAAATACTGGCACCGACCAGTGGCTTTCGACCCTG
Organism: Ascaphus truei; assembly: GCA_036426205.1. NCBI lineage: Eukaryota > Metazoa > Chordata > Amphibia > Anura > Ascaphidae > Ascaphus > Ascaphus truei. Next base: position 11,097,618 of record CM071567.1, read on the forward strand.
GACTTTCTTACTTAAAAAAATCAATAACAGATTTCTCGCAGAAGACAGGATGGCCCCGCCACTTAAGTACTCTTTAGGAAAGCGGTATGAGACTCAAACTAACCTAGAATGGACTGACACAGAGAACCCATCTAGGCTAGAGCATTACAGGATGATACACTATATTGTATACTGTAATGTTTTAAAAAAGAGAGAGACTGTACAGTATACCTGAAAAATCTGTGAACAGTATGTCATTCATGACCTAAGCCCTGAGTGTATTGATATGTACTCCCTCCACCCTCCCACCCCCCCTTTTCTGTACTCCACAATTTACAGAATTGAAAATGAATAAAATACAAGTTTAAAACAAAAAACCCTATATATAAAGTACTGAGATTTTTTTTCCATACAGAACTAGCTCAGTTTTCTAGTGTCCATTTTTAGACATCCTGTATCTACAGTATAAATGTAACAGGCGCATTGTTCCCTCTGGTCAGGATTGTCTATGTTGTGATATTTCTGCTCCATACTCCCATATGGAACTCTGATGTTTTTGGAGTTATAACATATATGCTGTATGCATGAAGGGTACACTTCTTCTTTATATAGCGCCAACACTGTACCAGTGCTTTACAAATTACATTACAGCAAGCAATGGGGGTAATAAGAGCAAAGGAGACCTTGCTCAAAGGATTTAAAATCTATTGTTTTTATTCAGTGGGTACAATGTCATTAGCTTCATCTATAAGTCTACAGATAAAAGTAAAAATAAAGATTTGCAAATTATTCTATATTTGAAACATCTGTTGGTTAAAATCAATGACGATTTGGACTTCCTGTGTATTACCAGTAGAAACCAATAAAGAAACCTCAGTCTGCCTAAGTGGAGAGTGGTAGGTTCCCTCTGGATGATATAATACAGTCAATATTTAACCCAGAAAAAGTAATCCCAGTTGTGGGCACTCAAACCATTGTGTGGTGAGTGGTGGTCAGAGATAAATGTACTTTTAATAAGCCAAATAAAAGGGAGTAGAAAAACCCGCCAATTGGATAAACCTATTATATATAGGCTACGCTGTTAGATTCCGGGCATTTTTGAAATCCCTGCTCTCTGATTGGTTACAATTCCGGGCATTATCCAATCAGTAATGGCCTTGATTTGTGGTACCCTGCCAATTTTTTTCAGCCAATCAGCTTTCAGTTCTCATTCACAAAGAGTGAGATCAGCACTCAGACAGGGGAGGTGATTGGACAGGAGGCACCACAAGGCACTGACTCCTCCCCCACCCTGCCTCAGAGAGCTCCGCACGGAGAGTGAGGGGAAAGGTTTGTGTGTCTGTGTGTTGTTTTGTGGATGTAAAGGTGGCAGCAGAGTCTTTTGTGTTGGTGTGTGTCTGTGCTTTTGTGTGTTTGGGGGGGGGGGGGTGCAGTGTGTGTATTTGTGGGTGGAGGAGGGGTGCAGATGTTTTGTTTTCAAAAACAAAATGAGAGTGCAAAACTTAAATATAACCCCCCTGCCCCCCCCCCCCCAACATATACAGTACAGTAATGGGCAAAATAAAAAATATCCAGATATGGATAATAGTGCATTTGCCCATTTAAAATAAACCAGCCAACTAAAGTAAATAAAAGTTGGACTTACCCTGCAAAGAAGGCAGTCCTCATCTTCCACCCGTCCAGTCCTCCATTGGCAGGAACATTACAATAATAAAAAACTAATGGCCTCTAACCCCTAATCACCTGCGGTTAGTAACGCTATTTTAATTATCGGGTTAACCCCCCCCCAACCTGGGAGGCCCAACCACCATCTCTGGGCAGCTTCTATTTTTTTAAAGATGTGGTCACTCCATTTCAGAGACATCACTTCACTTGAAAAAATGGAAGCTGTCACATGGTTACTACAACCAATCAGATTGGGGGTGTTCCATGCATGCTCACATACTCGTATATCTCACAATCTGATTGGGGCATCAGCCATCAGGGATACAACAAGATTGTGTTACCATGCGGAGCCCGTCACATGGTACGCTGTGGCCAATTAAGAGGGAAGATCGCCGGAGTCTTGCTTTTCTCCAAGCTGGATGTGTTCAATGGAAGCTCTGTCCTGAGCAAAATAAAAAATAATGTGGATATGGCAGAAAACAACACCCAGCTCATTTATAAGCAGGCAAGAAATATTGATAGAAAATGCTTCAAATATAATGTATTATTATTGTTAATCCGCTTTTCTTCTGTTAATTTAGGAACGTATTGTAACCATGTATTATTGTCATATAACTATTTCCAGGACATACTGAAAAACGAGAGGTAACTCTCAATGTATTACTTCCTGGTAAAATATTTTTTAAAATAAATTAGTGGAGGAGCGCGGAAATATGTATAGTCTGGACCTGGTCGGGAATCCCTGGTTAGGCTGAGGCCACAGGGCCTGACCCGCCTCATAATTGGAGAGCGGTGACATCACCAGCTCTCCAAGCATGAGCGTCGGGCGTCCTAGCATTTCGCAAGCGCTGGCAGGGGGAGGGGGGAGTTGCAGCAAACTGAGCGCGGTTTAAACTGACTTTTTTTGTTTATGTAATCGCCAATGTGGGTGAGTGTGTGTGCCGGCGCGCACCGCGTGAGCGGAACGCAAGATCTAATTGTGAAAGTCACCCGCGCAAGCACCGCGCGGTCAGCGGGAGCGTGGCCGCAGCCTTAAGCAGGAGCCAGAAGATCCCAGGTCCTCCTCTTGCGGGCGCGAGGGAGCTAAAATGGCTGACGGCAGTGCTTAATTGATTTAACTTATCTCAAATTGATTCACAAAGACCAAAACTACAATCTTGCTCTTATAGAAGCTTACTTATAAGATGTAAGATGTTAAAATAAAAGCATGTATAATTAAAGCTGTGGCAGTCTCTCCAGGATAGGTATGAATCAGCTCGCATCATCCAAGTACTCAGAGGAACCGACCCCAATGAGAGATGAGAAGAACTACATAGCACAGTCAACTAGGTTAACATGTTTTATCTATAAAATTGAAGTTTAACACTTACAATAAAAATGAATAAAATGGGCACATAAACACAAAATAGTGTAAAGGAGAGGCCGCACAGCGTGCAAGCTCACCGTCCCTCCTCCCGCGAACGACTGCTGTCCCTGTGCCAGTTCACAGCAGCGTTTGTGTATCACGGTCTAAGGTCGCTGTTCAGTCGCATCCTCGCGAGTCTGGGCGGCTGACGTCAGTTCCAGTTCCGCAACGGCGGTGTTCAGGCAGCTCCTGGCGCGTCTCCTGTGTGCTCCGTGAAAGGAACACTACCACTCAACTACAGTAGTTTCACCACGTAAAGTGTATGGCTTAGTCAGGACATTATTTTATGTGTATTTATTTATATGTACACCTTAAACAATATTGTAATTAATAGTGATCACCTTTAAGTTGTTTTGCGCGTAATATATCACTTTACAACAAGATCCTAAATCAGCCTGGAAAAAATTGAAAGTGAGTGAGTGGAGCTGTGCACTGGAGGAGCAAGAGGTCCCTATTTAATAACAGGGGAGATCGGAGTCCTGTAAGCATTTAATACCCCTAGCGGCGGTTGTTTACCACTGACTGTACCAGGCAGTAAGGAGCATGCCCCCCCCAAGAAAAGCAATATAAAGAAAATAAACTTTAACTTGACATGCTGCTGGGGGGCGGCTGTAATTACGTCCCCCACCGGCAATATTTACAACTAGGAAAATCGCACTTGCAGTGAAAGAAGCACTGACCTTGACTTTATTTCATTCAAAAAGTTATTTCTAATTGAGGCGCATGCCGGAGCTGAAGCTGATGGCAGTGTAAGATCAAAGCTTCTCCGCAGCAGGGACATTTATTTACGCTATAAGCTATAATAAACGTTAGGACTCTTCTTTATTTTTTACACTATATCAGTCTTAGGAAACACCATGAATTACTCTGAGTAAAAAAAACAAGTTCAAGCGACCTGGTGACATACTTTAAGAGAAGAAGGATATGACGTTTTCTTCCAGGGAGTTACGTCCCATCCTTAAAACAAAATGGCTGCCATCACCATGGTACTATACCACCTTCACCCACCCCCACTACCCATAATAAACCGGGCACTGCTAATTACCCCTTCATTAACTTAGCGGTTAGCCCCTAAGGTAATGAAGCTGACATTTTTATCGCATAGGATTAAGTCGAGGATTTCCGGAGCTGATATTAAGGTGTAACCTCCGGAGACTCCCGGCATCAATCCGATGCAGGAAAGTGCATTTCCCACTCCAAAACCCTTCTCGCCACCCTTGGGGTCGCGAGATCTGTGATAAACTCATTATTTCAGAGCCCCAATGAGATTATCAGGGATACTAGAATAGCGTGATCTTATCAAAATTATGCATTTTGCTGTTTTTCACCTCCCGCTCGATTGTTTGACCAGGAGCAAGATCTCGTGTGAAAATGTACTCCCCGTATGAGTTTGGAAAGTAATCCGAAGCTTTCTGAATAGCAAACTTGCTAAATCGTATGGAAAGTGCTCAAAATCCCTCGATGAGTTTGTTAACGAAGTTTATAGAATAGACTTAAAAGTTTGCGCACCCCTCCCCTATCTCTCTTGAGTGGAAAATGTATCAAAAGCTTTGCAAAATCTAATTAGGGAAGACGGTCCAAGGGTCCAGAGCGGAGCACAGCTGTGTGTGAAAAACGGGGGCTACAAACCAGCAAAAACGTTTAAAAAACCCTTATTCCATGGTGTTCTTTGTACCCCTCACTCACCATGGTATAAAGGTTTTTTAAACGTTTTTGCTGCTTTGTAGCCCCCGTTTTTCCACACACAGCTGTGCTCCGCTCTGGACCCTTTGGACCGTCTTCCCTTACTACTATTGGCGTGATGCACGCATCCGGATGAGCTGCTACCAAAGTGAGTGCCCCATTCTCTTTATTTATTGAGGAGTCTATGGCCATTACATAGTGCTACTCCAGGATCGTTGTCCCAGTGGCATCACAGACATGACCATGATCATTGACACATAGATCTGTCTTTATCACAGGGACTATTATACTTTCCACATATACAGGAGTTATATGCACCGGTCTCATGAGTCTCACGAAGCTTTAATTAGACCTCTATCCCATTTCAAGTGATTATTCATATCAGAACGTTATACGTCACTGTCCATCTTTTCACTGAGCCCTGATATTTGGGACTAGTTCCCTTTCACTCTGCAAAATCTAATTAGACCACATCAACTGCATTACCCTGGTATAAATTCCTAATTACCTCCTCAAAGAAACTAATATGGTTAGTTTGGCATGACCTATCCTTCATAAATCTATGCTGAATATTACTAATAATGTTGTTTTCCATTAGGTTTTCCTGAATAGTATCCCGTATTAAACTTTCAGGTAGTTTCCCCACTATTTATGGCAGCATTACAGGTCTGTAATTCCCCGGTTGTGATCTACCTACCTTTTTAAATATAGGCACCACATCTGCTTTACGCCAATCTTGTGGTACTGAGCCTGTGGAAATGGAGTCCTTGAATATTAAATGTAATGGTTTGGCTATTACTGAACTTAACTCCTTGAGAACTCTTGGATGTATGCCATGGGGGCCAGGTGCCTTTTATACTTTAATTTTATCAAGCCACCTATGAACTTACTCAGTTAACCAATTGTTCATTAATATAGAGGTTGTGGCTTCCTCCTGCGGCACTACTATTGCAATTTATTCTTCCCTTGTAAACACAGAGGCAAATAATTTGTTTATCACCTCTGCTTTGTCCTTATCTCCAATAATTTGCCTGCCCATCTCACACTGAAAAAGGTCCTAAGTTTTTTCCCCACAATGTTTTTGTTATTAAGGTACTTAAATAACTTTTTAGGGCTGATATTACTTTCTATTGCAATCCTTTTTTCTCAGATATGTAAGATCAGGGATTCCATGCAAAAACAGAATTAAAGAATAAATAAATAAATCAGGAAACATCTAGTGAATTTAATATGGGGTAGAAAAAAAAAACTCCAAAAACAAAATAGTGCATCATCACAAATGAAGAACATACCCCCAGAATAGAAAAAGACAACTGAAAATTTTCAGGCTATTTACAACCCTTAAAAGCCTGGCATTACTCACTACTGGGACCACCAGTCTTCACATTATACTCCCCACAGAAAACAACCCAGCTACATACTGTATGGGCTTGGCTTAAGAAAGGGCAAGAAAGAGAAGTATGGACCATACTGTAGCTCACTGTGGTGTTTACCTACTTCAGAGTCACTGTATTTTACCTTTTTCGCCAGTCTGCTACATCTGTAACTAGAAACATTTTAAGAATAATAAAAAGTTTCTTCCTTTAGTGAAAAATAGCCTGAAATCAAATAATATTTAAAGTTCTACAGAAATGTAATAAAAAAAAGTTTATTTCTAAGTTTTATATGTTTTACACGTACAGCCTTGAGATTACTCTCCTATATCTCTCTTACATTTTAAATGTCTTTGTCTTCTGCATGACCATTAAAAAAAAATATGGCTTTTGAGTTAAAGCAATTTCATTTGCAGAAGCTTAAATGAAAATGAAAGTGACATTAATATTTCACTCCATATTTAATGTTTAATTTTGGTGTGAACTTTTGAAAGTTTGTTAACGTGTTTTGTTGTCTTTAGCAGATTTCCTTCATGCAAATGCCCAGTAATCTGTATCGATAGCTGCAAATATCTAGACTAGGCCATCAAATAAAATATTGAAGATTGCACAATGGACAAGTAATACAAATATATAACATCATAAAATGAACAATGTAATGATTCTTTTGGCAACTTTTGTTTCAGAAGGGTAAAATTGCACTGTAAATATGTCACAGCTTAATTCAATTTCACTGAAAATAACTGCAATGAGAAAAGTACGAGTCAAATTATGTCACTATAATAACATTCCTAAAATTGCATTGCATGTACTTTATAATCTCTGATTTACAGCAGTATTACATATATAGTTGTACTCCTTCATGCTCTCAGTTTTTCTACAGGGTTTCAGACAAGTGCTACTGTAGTTTAATATGCGGTTCCCCTTGGCGGTTACTAAATGCCCTTGAATTTTTTGTGATGTATTATATAAGATAGTGTTGCAAATAATTTAGACATCAGTAGAAGATGAAGAAGGTTCTTCAAGAAAATAGCCACCTGACAGTATAAACTTTACTAAACTGCTAAGAGCCTTTGGCTGAGAGTCATTAAACACTATTTTTGTGAGTTATACAGAAGGAAGAAGTATAGAAAAACAATGTTTTGGGGCTCAATGGTAATGCCCTTTTATCATTTGAACACACCCTGAATTTTTTTTAGCACTAAAGAACTAGATAATGAGGATTAGAATGATATATTTGAGCCTATAGCAAAAAGCTTGATCTGCACCATAATTAAAGAGAATGGGTACAAGATGTTATACCGTTGTATCTGACACCCACTAAACAGGCTAAAATATACCCAGCATCCTCCCCACAATGCCCCAAAGGATGTGGAGAACAGGGAAAAAATGTTTTTTGGGGGGGGGCACAGACTTGATACTGCAGGCAAGCGGGGACCCCTGCGGAAACACCCGAGGGCCACCGCCAGCCTATAGTACCATTCCTGTGCCTAAAAAAATAACTATGGGTTATGTACATAAGGGGGGTTAAGGGGTTGTTGGGGGCACAGAGGCTGATTGTGTTGTGTTTTGCTATGTTTATTGGGGGCAATTGTCCCCAATAAACATGCTATTGTCACTTAACCCCTTCATTGCCTTAACGGATAGCCGCTAAGGTAATGAAGCAGCATTACTGTATTTTTATTAATAGTGTACAAGGGTCTCCGGACATGAACCGTGTTGGTTTTATGTCCGGGGACCCCCTGCTTCCCGAGATACAGGCACATTTATGGGGTGCCGCTATCTCCTATGAATGGAAATGTCCCGCGTCACGTGATCGGTCTATCTCCATGCACAGGATATACCGGCACCTCATAACGGGGCCTGCATCTTGGGAAACAGGGTGTCCCCGGACATAAAACCAACGCGGTTCATCTCCGGAGACCCCTGCACATCTACAATAGTAATAGATTTGTTATGTGAACATTTTTTATTTGCCACCGAGATTTGTGCAGAGAGAGGCGGATCTCGCTCTCTGCTGACAGATCTCGCCAGCGGAGCCCTTCTTGCCAGGGCTCGCCATCTCTCTGCCGGATTCCTTCTCCCAGATGGCGAATGGCCATTCTCGCAGTTCTCTGCATAGGCCCCTGTATGTGGTGGGGCTGTGCAAGGATTAAAAAACTTTGGACAGTAATACTCGGCTGGCTAAAGAGAATACTGGACCGACCAGTGGCTTTCGACCCCTGGACTTTCTTACTTAAAAAAATCAATAACAGATTTCTGCAGAAAGACAGGATGGCCCCGCCACTTAAGTACTCTTTAGGAAAGCTGTATGAGACTCAAACTTAACCTGAGAATGGACTGACACATAGAGACCCATCTAGGCCTAGAGCATTACAGGATATGATACACTATATTGTATACTGTAATGTTTTAAAAAAAGAGAGAGACTGTACAGTATATCCTGAAAAATCTGTGAACAAGTAATGTCATTCATGACCTAAGCCCTGATGTATTGAATATGTACTCCCTCCACCCTACCCCCTTTTTTCTGTACTCCACAATTTACAGAATTTGAAAATGAATAAAATACAAGTTTAAAACAAAAAACCCTATATATAAAGTACTGAGATTTTTTTTCCATACAGAACTAGCTCAGTTTTCTAGTGTCATTTTTAGACATCCTGTATCTACAGTATAAATGTAACAGGCGGCATTGTTCCCTCTGGGTCAGGATTGTCTATGTTGTGATATTCTGCTCCATAACTACCATATGGAAACTCTGATGTTTTTTGAGTTATAACATAATATGCTGTATGCATGAAGGGTACACTTCTTTTTATATAGCGCCAACACTGTATCCAGTGCTTTACAAAATTACATTACAGCAAGCAATGGGGGTAATAAGAGCAAAGGAAGACCTTGCTCAAAGGATTTAAAATCTATTGTTTTATTATCAGTGGGTACAATGTCATTAGCTTCATCTATAAGTCTACAGATAAAAGTAAAAATAAAAGATTTGCAAATTATTCTATAATTTGAAACATCTGTTGGTTAAAATCAATGACGATTTGGACTTCCTGTGTATTACCAGTAAGAAACCAATAAAGAAACCCTCAGTCTGCCTAAGTGGAGAGTGGTAGGTTCTCCTCTGGGATAGTAATACAGTCAATATTTAACCAAGAAAAAGTAATCCCAGTTGTGGGCACTCAAACCATTGTGTGGTGAGCTGGTGGTCAGAGATAAAAATGTACTTTTAATAAGCCAAATAAAATAAAGGGAGTAGAAAAACCCGACAATTGGATAAAACCTATTATATATAGGCTAACGCTGTTAGATTCCGGGCATTATTGAAATCCCTGCTCTCTGATTGGTTACAATTCCGGGCATTATCCAATCAGTAATGGCCTTGAATTTTTGGTACCCTGCCAAGTTTTTCAGCCAATCAGCTTTCAGTTCTCATTCACAAAGAGTGAGATCAGCACTCAGACAGGGGAGGTGATTGGACAGGGAGGCACCAGCAAGGCACTGACTCCTCCCCCACCCTGCCTGCAGAGAGCTCCGCACAGGAGAGTGAGGGGAAAGGTTTGTGTGTCTGTTGTGTGTTTTGTGGATGTAAAGGTGGCAGCAGAGTCTTTTGTGTTGGTGTGTGTCTGCTGTTTGTGTGTTTGGGGGGGGGGGGTGCAGTGTGTGTATTTTGTGGGTGGAGGAGGGGTGCAGAGTGTTTTGTTTTCAAAAACAAAATGAGAGTGCAAAACTTAAATATAACCCCCCTGCCCCCCCCCCCCCCAACATATACAGTACAGTAATGGGCAAAATAAAAATTATCCAGATATGGATAATAGTGCATTTGCCCATTTAAAATAAAACCAGCCAACATAAAGTAAATAAAAGTTGGACTTACCCTGGCAGAATGAAGGCAGTCCTCATCTTCCACCCCGTCCATGTCCTCCATTGGCAGGAACATTACAATAATAAAAAAAACTAATGGCCTCTAACCCCTTAATCACCTTAGCGGTTAGTAAGCGCTATTTTAATTATCGGGTTAACCCCCCTCCCAACCTGGGAGGCCCAACCACCATCTCTGGGGCAGCTTCTATTTTTTTAAAGGATGTGGTCACTCCATTTCAGAGACATCACTTACTTTGAAAAAAATGGAAGCTGTCACATGGTTTACTACAACCAATCAGATTGGGGGTGTTCCATGCATTGCCTCACATCGTATATCTCACAATCTGATTGGTTGGCATCAGCCATCAGGGGATACAACAAGATTGTGTTACCATGCGGAGCCACGTCACATGGTACGCTGTGGGCCAATTAAGAGGGAAGATCGCCGGAGTCTTGCTTTTCTCCAGAGCTGGATTGTGTTCAATGGAAAGCTCTGTCTCTGAGCAAAATAAAAAAATAATGTGGATATGGCAGAAGAACAAACACACAGCTCATTTAAATAAAGCAGGCAAGAAATATTGATAGAAAATGCTTCAAAATATAATGTATTATTATTGTTAATCCGCTTTTCTTTCTCACTTTGCCGGAGCGGCCGCAGCAAAGGGTCTCTTGGCGGCTAAATGCAGAGGCTATGGTATGGGAGACTGAGCAATTCAGTGCAGCTATCAGCTGGAGACGAGCGAATACTGGTAATGAAGCCATTATGCTAAGCCAACCCCCTTCCCCCCCGTGCCACTGATCACGGCACCGATTGCGCCTTACATACCGCAGATCACGGTTTTCCGCTTAGCACGCGCCGCCAGAACGCCAGCCGTGGTGCAGCAGCCTCCAGTGGGACCATAGCCAAAGAAAGAAGAGAAGCCTCAAGAAAGAAGAATGATAACAAGAAGAAGTTACCTTACGATGAGGAGCATTACATCGCGGATCGAGAGCTTCCTGATGCAGTCAGAATCGGAGGATGAAGACTTCAAAATATAAGAAATACATTGATTGTATGTAATTTATTTATTTTTTATATTTTTATTGTATTTTTTAATTTGTATTTTTTTTGGTTGCCCATTGACTGCCAATGCGTTTATCTATGCCCATTTTGGGCTGTAGATAAATACAGTGACAGGCAATGCATTTTTAGGCAAATGCTTGTTTTTATTTAATTGTAATGTATTTTTGGTGCTTGTATTTTTTTATTGTTGTGTATTTTTGTTGATTTGATTTTTTTTACTTGTGTATTTTTGGTACTGATTTTTTTAACTTGTGTATAATTTTGTGCTTGTTTTTTTATTGTGTTTCTTTTGGCGATTGATTTATTTAATTGCTGTGTAGTTTTGGTGATTGGTTCAATTACATTGTTGTTTAGTTTTGGTGCTTGGTTTGATTTAATTTTGTATTTTTGGTGCTTGTTTATTTTAGGCTGCCCATTGACTGGCATAGGGGCAAATCTTGCCCACATTATATGGGCATAATGTAGCACGGTGCCAATCAATGGGTAGAAGATGGGACTAGTTGCCCCACGGAGGGTGGTTAGGCATACCGGGTGGGTAGCAGGAGGGGTTAACCCCTTTCATTACCATAGTGGTTACCGGTAAGCAGGCGGTCCCTGAGGCTAAAATTAATGTGGTTCAGCTCTGGAGACCCCCTGCTCCCGTACACTATTTGTAAAATTCACATTAAAGCAGCTTCATTACCTTCATTTTTTTTATATATATACTAATTTACAGGAGTAGGGGGTCTCCTGAGCTGAACCACATTGATTTCAGTTTCGGGGACCCCCTACTTCCCAAGTTACCGGCCCCATTATGGGGTGCAGGTATCTCCTGCAGTATTTAAATCCCCTGGTCACGTGACGCCGAAGATTTAAATATGGCTGGGATATCAGAACCCCATACTGGGGCCTGTATCTCAGGAAGTAGAGGGTGCCCGAGGCTGAAATCAGTTCGATTCAGATCAGGAGACCTCTTGCTCCCATACACTAGTATTAAAATTAATATTTAAACTACATGATTGCCTGTAAGAGCTGTGCATGGAGACGCAGATTCTCCATGGGGCTCTTCCAGGCTACAGTTTAAACAAACAGTTGCTGATTGATAGGACTTATAGCGTGATAACACTTAGATAAACAAGTCTTTTGATGCTGTATTTATTTACCGAACTTGACAAAAATGCTATTTTTTCATAGTGAATACCGTTTTGACCTACATGTTTTATAGCATAATAAAACAATGCAATGTCGATCGGCAATGCACTGATTTTATCACTGTTTAGTGAATAGGCTCCATAGTCTGTTATTAGTAATATATGGATATTTAGTAGACGAGTGTTTCTCAAACTCTTACAATACTTAGGTCCGTAAGCCAGACCATATTTCTGAAGCAACCAACATTGTATTTATTCTTCAATTAGGTGCATTTACCTATGTACAAGTGCATTGGTAATTTGCTAATACAGTATACTGCTGCGGCACACTTTATTCTAACAAATCACCGGTTTGTCCCTGGCATGTTCCTGGAATGCCACGCTGTTCACCCGGAGCATGTCGCGGTCCTTTTGCTTTCCCAGCCAGTGGTCATGCCCGGCTGACGCGCGGTTGATGTGTTAATTGATAATGGTTCAGGATTTACTAGGCTGCAATGCTTCGCGTGTCCGCCAGATGGCATAAATTCATGAATTGTAATGCAGTATATATATATATATATAGTAGGGGTTATAGGGGTTGTTGTTATACAGTATGTATATATATATACATACTTTATACAACAACCCCTATAACCCCTATAACATACAGTACTGTACACATACAGTATTGACTGTAACTGTATCACATCAATGATACTATCAGGCCGGGCGGGGCGAGATGTTTTGCAGCAAAGAGAACCGCTGCTCTCTCTGCGCAAACATCGGCACATTAAAAATTATTTAAAATCATTTTATATTCATAGTGTATATGTGCAGGGGGTCTCCCGGAGCTGAACCGTGTTGGTTTCAGTTCCGGGGACCCCCTGCTCCCCGAGTATACGGCCCCTAATAATTTTAATGTCCGATGTTTGCACAGGAGAGCAGCGGTTCTCTCTCTGCTGCAAACACATCTCGCCAGGGCACGGCCTATAGTATCATTGTGCATGTACAGTACTGTATGTTGATGTTAGGGTTATAGGGGTTGTTGTTATACAGTATATACTGTATATATACAGCATATACTGCATTACAATTCATGAATTTCTCGGCTTCAAAGACAACAGCTCGCAAACGCCCCATGCGTTTTTACGCAGCATTGCAGTATTGCAGCCAGCGGGAATAAAATGCTTAAATCACAGCCGCGAAAATAACGCAATATATCCCGGGCGAAAATGATACAAAAACCCACATCACCGGGATATTCCGAAATTCGCGGAGCTAGCCGAGTTAGAATAAAGTTGGTCGCCACTGTAGTATATGATATGCTGGTTGTCCCACAAGAGAGGTTTTAGAACCACTACTTTTGACTGATATTACACTCCAGTAACATGTTCCATTACCAAATGATTAGAGTGTAATAGGATCTTGAGAGTCTTAAGAGTTTATGTTAGAAATGTACCAATTGCTTTTCTTGAAACAAATAAAATACAAGATTATCAAGGGGATAACACAGTCATAGGCGAAACATTAAGCTACCAGCCAATATAACAACACTGACTTCTTATTGAGCCAGTGATCCATGGAGTGCTTAATGAAATACTGTAAGTTTCCCCTTGTGCTAAATTGTATGTGACAGGGTAAAGGCTACACTATTTATTTGTGATTTTTTTTTTTAATGAAAAGTCTGTGCTTTTGCTATTTCAAAATGTTTCTTGAAGTCTAATTACCTACACACCTGTGTGCAAAAGACTTTAAAGCAGGAAATGCATGTTGCTGCTCATGCTTGTCAACCTCAGCTGCTTCTGATGCTTTGTATCCTTTACATCAACATACATTATTATATATGATTAGGTCCACACACGAAAACAGTTTGTTTACTTTTTCTTTTCTTTGCTAAACGATGTAAATTGGTAATATCAGTACTATTATCAGTATTATCATCAATCCTTGAGTTTCTTAGCATACTGTAGAGAATATTCTTGTGGACTTGGGTTTGTGAAAGATTTTGGTTGCAGAATGGATAATTTGCAGGTTCTAAAAAATAGATATTTTTGTTTTCTGTTGTGATTATTGAACAATTCAGAAAATGTGTTCTTGACACTTTTACAAAAGTACTGTAACATTAAATACAATTTTCCCCAAGTACAGTATGTACAGACGCATTCAAAATCGATACACAGCAAGAAATGACACAGCAAGAGCTAAAATTGTAATAAAAAATGCTGTTTTCCATTGTTTGGAAATGAATAAACTATATAATGTTTGGTGGAGGATTCTATACAGATGTGACTGAAAAATGCATAATTGTAGTAAACATACAGGGGCCTATGTGGTTTAATGCACCATAATGCATTTATAGCGTGATACTGCCTGATATGCTATAAACAAAGAAGTGATAACAGTGCAGTATCACACTATAATGGCTTTTTTACGCCCCTAAACAGTCAGAGAAAAAAATGTTATCCAAAAGGGCAAAAAATGGCAAAACTGCAATTTTTTTGCCAGTTACAGCTACACTGTATTCACAAAGCTGTGATAAGCTTATTGGAATATAAAAGCTTGTGATATTTTTTGACCAGCTAGATGCTGGTGCAAAAAATGTTGAGACATGCATAAAATCTTGTTTTTTTTTAGCACTGGTATCAATCATGAGGCCGGCAGAAGTCTCTGGGTGGTCCCTGCAGGCCTTCAGGTGGTCCCCAGGAGTGTCTGGCAGTCCCAGGGGTGTCCGGGGGTCCTTGAGTGGTTCCTGTAGATGTCCAGGGGTCCTCGGGTGGTGTCCGGTGGTCCCCGCAGGCCTGCTGTATCAATCCTTTGCCAAAAAAAAATTGTGCACTACATTCAAATAAATACACTCCCCCACCAATATATACAGTACAATAATGGGCAAAATTACTAACATTTGCCCATTTTAAAACAAAACATTAGCAAGCATAAAGTAAATAAAACTTGCACTAACCTCTGCCATGATGAAGGCCATTCTCATCCTCATCTCTGCCCTTGCCCTCGTGGGCAGCAACAGCACAATAAAAAAAAATACAAACTAATTGCCCCTAACCCCTTAATCACCGTAGCGGTTAGTAACCACTATAGTAATTAAGGGGTTAACCCACCCACCCCCACTAACCACCCACCCTACTGTGGACACAACCTCCACTACCCATTGATTGGCACAGTGTTAAAGCAGGTCCGTATAATATGGGCATGCTTTAACACTATAGCAATAAATGGGGAAGCAAAAAAAAAACAGGCACAAAATAAAACACATGACATAGAAAAATAAGATAAGCAATGATATCACAATTATTTCAAAATGAATTAAACTGTATAAGTAACAGACAGAAGATTAAAATTTAATAACAATAACATTTTGGAGAGAGAGAGAGAGAGACTATAAAAGAGACAGATAGAAGGATATGTCGGTTGAAGAAGATTGAAGATTGTATTAATTCAATTAATTCAAACAATATTTGCATTTTTTTAGTCATTGTTTAATCCTTGTTTTCATCCTTTTTTTGCAGATTTAGGCAGGCTGATGAACATCAACAGTGATAATGGATAATAAAGTTAATGTCTGAGTTCTAATAAATTGTCAATAACTGTACTGAGCATGTGTTCCATACAGTTTGCATGCGCAGAAATCCCAAGACAAGGATATGCATTTAATCCAGGTCCTATATAGTACGCATGGCAGAAATTAAAGACACACATGCTGTATGCATTCCATATAAGTTCTATAGAACACGATTGTGCAGAAATCAAATTATACACATGTGTACCATAAACGTTTATCTGAAGTATGCATTCCACAGTGTAATTCATGCATCTATTTCTTCTTGATTATTAATAAATAATATTCTCACAATTATTTTTGCAGTTGAGACTGCCAAAAAGCCAACCTGAAGAAGATGTTGTTTGAAGAAGACTGTATATTTGAAAAAAGATTGTATTATTTCACAATGTCTTTGTTATTTATCTCCAAACTGTCAGTTACTGTACTCTAATAAAAAATATAATACTTAAAAAATATATGTTTTAGTCATGTGAAGTTTTTAGGGGAATAAGTGGTGAGTTATATTGAAATAAATGGGATATCATATCATACGAAATTTATGGGAATACATGATGTGTTACATTACATTCAGATTAAAGACAAACTAGTCTGCCTACCATTACTGCAGAGTACTACAACCAACGCTAAAGTTCAATTTTATCGGGACGCGGCACACACACGGTCACTCGTGGTACCCGCAGCTAACATGCAAAATGGAAATCATTGGCGTGGATTTAGACTTAGCTTCTCGTTTTAACAGGAAGTTTAATCCTTGCTACATCTGTTCAACTGTACTAGCCTTTAAAGAGAGAGTAATAGGTCCCTTAAGGCTCTGAAGTTAGCTAGTAATTTTAGCTCAAATACAGCAGTCTCCTCTTACTGTGGTACCCAAGGCAGAACTAGATTCCTACTTCATATCCCTTTTAAGTCAGACATGAAGGGAATACTCAATAGTAATCGTGTGACCAACCTGGAAATATTCATAGTTACATATTCCTCTATTTAACAATGTAATGAAGCCTGTGAAATAGTGAGACACTTCTTGTTAACTAAGGCACAATTCTGCTTTCCCTACATCTTGCATGTTTGCGCCTATTGTAATGTTGTTTTTCAGAAGGCTATTTCATAAAACTGTGTTTGCTAATGGGATGTTAGATTTCCTTCTTTTTTTTTAGATGCTTATTTGATTTTTTTTGTCATTTCTGAAAAATCACATATCACACTATTTGAATGCATGTTTTTTCAGATACAGCCACCCTTACTGTAAATGATCACAAACCGTTAAGATAATACAGCTTTTCTAGACTTATCACAGCTTTGCAAATTAATTATTTTCACTTTTTAAATTTGCCATGAAAGTTACACAGTTTAAGTAACTTTTAAAGTAAATGCCACTTGGGAATAGGTCAGTACCAAATTTGCATATCTAGGAAGCTGATTAGAGACACTCTTTAGAGTGTACTGCTGCGACACACTTTATTCGAGCAAATGCCCAGTTTGTACCTGGCAGATACCTGGAATCCGCCGCTGCTCACCTCTTGCATGCTGCGTTGCGTTTGCCTTCCCAGCCACGGTTCATGCCTGGCTGACAGGCGGCTGATCTGTTAAATGATAATGATCAGGATTTACTTTTCTTTAGAGTGTACATAGCATAACTAATGCATCATATGATCCATATACTGTAGTATAATTCTTACATAGTAAAGTCTCCATGACACTTCAAGGGTGAACACATTTTGTACTACTGTACTGTAAGTCTCCATACATAAGTGGAAGCCACATTAAAAGTTGCATAATTTGCTAAATTTATGTATTGTAAATGGGATTTATGCTTTCCATAATCTTTAGAGATTTAATTTTGTTATGTAGTCCGGTCTATTTTCCTCCTCAGAGACCCCCTTGCAGTCTCCCCGAGCAGTCGCGGGTGCCGCCGGAGGCAGCAACGGACTCGGTGGCACAAAGGAAAGGTGGGGGCCAGAGCAGGGAGCGCTCCGAGTCCTGGGAGTCCCGGCGGCGCACCCGGCTAGCGGGGGCCGCCATTACAGATGCGCTTGCATGCGCACTGATCGCGCATGCGCAGATAGGGCTAGGGAGTTGCGGCGGCCATTAGGGAGTCGCGCATGCGCAGTGCAAGCGCGCACGCAACCCCAATGCAAAAGCAGCCTCCACGGGACTACAGTTCCCATGAGGCTTAGGGCCAAAGACCCCAGGTGTCCCAGAGTGGTCAATGAGGGCCAAAGATTCTCAGACAGGGAGAAAGGGATACATTTCGCGGGCTTAGCAGAGGCAGTAGGAGCTGGGAGCAGGAAGGGGGAGGAAGGGTGTAGGGAGCAAGTGGCTCCTACACCAGGTCAGGTAATCCCCAGGTCACAGGTAGGCCCCAATCCCCACTAGGGTAGTGGGTAGGTGCTGAGGGAAGGCCCCTAAGGTAGGGACCCTGCCCTTAGGTGCGTGTGAGGGTGTAGTATTGCCAGTGACACAGCTGTCAGTGCTGTGTGCGCTGACAAGAAGGCACAGGGAGTGAGTGCAGTGCAGCTGCAGCGGTTATTAGGTTAAGCTAGTTAGAGGGGATCCAGAGGGTGAAGGGAGAGGTAGTTGTGAGGAATCAGGGATTGCGGCACCCGCGCCCTGGTGCCTCCTCACCTTCATTAACCCCCGCTGCCGTGGCGCGCGCCCCTCGCTGGCGTCACTTACCTCCGGTGGCTCTGGGGGTTCCCCGGTAATTAGGCGTTTCCGCGCTCCTGCGGGACCTTCCTCTCTCATGCGGCTGCTACCGCTTACGAGCGCGCGCCATCTCTGTACAAGAGCACGCGCAGGACTCTTTTAATTTATTCACTGCTCCTGCAGTGAGGCTCCGCCCACACAACACAAAGGATCAATCAGGCAAAATACCACTCACCTGTATCCTCTTTGGACAGCCTATCCGGACAGCTCCATGCACTCTCCATCGCTGCCTCCTCTTTATTGGTCAGCCACGCTTTTATTGCTGTCCTGTCATTCAGTCATTGCTCGACATAGTTTCACACTAGGATCATATTCTGGCATTCTCTCTCTCATCACTCAGGTTACGACTTGGCTTGGAGGACGTCTTTCTCTGGCTCTCGCACCCTTGCTTGGACAAACGACCTCCGAATTCTCTATCCCTGACCTTGGCTAAAACGGCAACGACGACGGCACTTCTAAACCGGTACCGGCAAGTATTGTAGCTAACGTCACCTGGCCTCTGGCAGCGCCAAAATCACCACACCCGGAACGCTCCTTTTGCTGGGGTGCGTGTCCATATATGTTCCTCACCTCGTAGAAGGGACGGGTGGTGTCTGCGGGCAGTACGGCGTCGCGTAACATTATTCGAGCCCACCAAGACGCCGACCAGACTGATGGTGGACTCTATGATGACGGCCATGTACCCAACAGATCAGGCCTTAAGGGATCAAGTGACTCTCCTCTCCCAACAGGAAGGACCGTACTCTACAGGCACACCATGCGGCTGCGCCGCCGGCGTCAGTCTGACTAACTTCACTTCATCCTCAGTATCGAAGATTCCGGCTCCGTGGCCTTAGCAGGGGACCCCCAGCCTGTCGTGGTTTTTCTCAACCAGTGTGAGTTCCAGTTCGAGATGGTTCCGCAGTTGTATACCACTGGCGGAAAAAGGTAGCCTACGTAATACGTACTTCTCACAGGTAACGCATTGCGTGGGCCTCCCCGATCTGGGAATTACGCCTGAGATTACCCGAGATTACGCGGCCTTCAGACAGAGAATTCCGACGGTCTTCGACACCCCGCAGTCAAGAGACTGCTCTGATTCCCTGCTGGAGCTTACACAGGTACGTCGGCCTGTGTCTCAATACGCCTTGGAATTCAGTACCATAGCAGCTGAGACTCATTGGGTCAGGAAGGCTTAGTCTCCGTCTTCGGAGAGGTCTATCGGATTCCCTGAAGGATGAACTTGCTTCTACCCAAGGCCAGGACCAGGAGGACCTCATCTCCCTGGCCAATCGTATGGATCAGCGCCTCCAGTACGCCGCGCTCAGCGTCAGTTCGGTCGGCTAGCCTTTCCAGTGCTTCCTTTTCCGTTTCTCTGCTACCGAGACACGTGTTCTCTCCGCTGCCGGCGTGGGAGGCCCCAGAGCCGATGCAACTCGGGGTCCAGCAACTCGGACACCATTACTTCAACTTCGCTCTACTGGAGAGTCGTGCCATCATTGCGGATTCTGAACAGCGTACAAGTACAATCCACCATTTCCGGGAAAAGACTAAACAGTGAGTAAGAAGTGGCGCTCGCTGGGTGCTAAATTCCTTGTCCCCCTCTCGAAGGGAACTTCCCAAGAATGACCATTCCGTCTCCCTTCAGGGCCGACTTTCCGCACCTCCACGGCAGCATTTATCGATTCCGGCGCAGGAGGAAATTCATGGATCAGACCTTTTCTGAACAAAATCAGATTCCACTTTCAAAAGAACTCTCGTTGCCTTGGTTGGGATCGATACTCAGCCTCTCACTGGCTTATATCTCCTTGGAGACGGTACCTATCACTTTCTACTCATTCGCACAAAGAGACTCGGGTTTGACGTTATTCACGCCCCAGGAACACCGATTATGCTCGGCTTTGCCTGGGTACAGAAGCATAACCACTTATCGATGGGTCTTCTAATCTATAACTGGAGGGCAAGGTCAGAGGAATCTTCCGTGTCTACCGAGCGATCATCATTCCTATTAGGTAACGCTTCCAGTTCTCTCGAGAGAGTTACCTTCTCCGTACGCAGAATTTTTGGACTTTTTTAGCAGACACAGTCTGAGCTCCTACCCCCTCATCGCTCCTCTACAGATTGTCCAATTGACTTGGTACCTGTTATACCTTGCCTAAGGCCAAATCTACCCTCTCTCGTGCCCGAGAGACGGAAGCTTGGACGAATATATTCGTGAGAATCTCAAACGGGGCTTATTACGTCATTCCAATTCTCCTGCGGGGGCCGGATTCTTCTTTGTCAAAAAGAAGGATGGTACTCTCAGACCATGCATTGATTACCGGGTCTGAACCATATTAGTGAAGAATGAGAATCGTACCCACTCCCACTCATCTCCGAACTCTTTGACAGACTTCAGGGGCCACCTCCTTCCTAAACTGGACCTCGTGGGGCATACAACCTCATCCGCATCCGTGAGGGCGATGAATGGAAGATGCCCAACACCCGTAGTGGACACTACGAATATCTTGTGAGCCCTTCGGTTGTGCAACGCACCAGCAGTTTTTCAGGACTTCATCACATGACATTTTTCGGGACGTCCTCAATCGCTTTGTCATTGTTACCTGGATGTATCCTCATTTTTTCTCAAAACTTACAGATCAATTATTCACACGAAGTTTGTACTTTCACGCCTCGAGAGAAACGGTTGTTTGCTAAAATGGAGAAATGCAGTTTTCATCAGTCCACCACTGCCTTCTCGGATACATCATCTCCAACAGAGGTTTGATGGACCCAGAACTGAAAGCCGTCGTGGATTGGCCGCCAACCCAATTCCCTCAAATCATTCAACGGTTTTTTAGGTTTTTCTAACTATTACCGAAGTTTATCCTAACTTTTCTACCATTGTCGCTCCTATCAAGCCACTAACCAAAAAGGTGCAGATCCTTCAGCTTGGCTCTGAGGCACTCACGGCATTCGAAACACTGAAACAAGCTTTTGTCTCGCTCCCATCCTTCGACACCCAACACTAATTTCCATTCACCCTAGAGGTTGACGCTTCGATTGGGGGCTGGTGCGGTTCTGTCTCAGAAATTTTCTCCCCAGGATAAACTTCATCCTTGCGGGTTTTTCTCCAGAAGATTTTCATCGGCAAGACCGAGAGGAATATGACGTGGGCAATAGGGAACTTTGTGGCCGTCAAAATGGCTTTCAAGAATGGAGACATCTTCTGGAGGGTCAAAAGAGCCATTCACCATTCTTACGACCATAAAACTTATTGTAATTGAGAATGCCCGTCGCTTAGGTCTCCCAGCCGCTGGGCGTTATTTTTCTCTAGATTCAATTTTGTTCTCTCATACATTCCCGGCACTAAGAACGTCAAGGCGGATGCTCTTCCCGCAATACACTCTAGAGAGATCAGAGAAATCCACTGAGTCCATCCTCCCTAAACAAAGAATTTTAGCAGCCGTGGCATTCAAGAATCTTGAGAAGATCATCAGTCTCAAGAAAACCTCCCGTCCGGTCTGTGGGTTCCTAAGACTCTTTGTATGTGGAACCCAAATTATCCCTGAAATACTGGACTGGGGACACGCCGTCCGTTCGGCAGGGCATCCTGGATTCAAGAAAACCTGGATCTCATCCTTCGTACCTTTGGTGGCCAATCATGGTTAAACCATTCTGGAATTACACGGGCCTTCCGGTATGTGCGCGTAACGAATTCCTCGTCAAGAACCTCAGGGTCTTCTCTTACCTTTACCTATTCCGGAGCGTCCCTGGTCCACATTTCGATGGATTGTTTTATTGTGAGTTGCCTAGCCGAATGGCATGAATACCATTCTTGTGTAGTGGATCGATTTTCCAAGATGGCAACTTTATCCCTCTGAAAGGATTACCCTCTCACCCGCCCTTGCGGATATTTTCCAAAGAGATTTTCCGGATCCATGGGATTCCCACATCCATAGTGTCCGATCGGGGTTCCCAGTTCGTCTCCAAGTTCTGGAGAAATTTCACCAAGAGACTAGGTATCTCGTCTTCCTTTTCTTCTGGATTCACCCTCAATCAACGGCAAGCAGACCGAGGGTTAATCAATCCCTCGAAATACATAAGGTGCTTCGTCTCTAATTCTCAAGATGAGGGCAGAAATTACTTACCTGGGCTGCGTCATAGCATTCATTCTCCAGAATGAGTCCACTCACGAGACCCCTTCTTTATCAACTAGGATTCCATCGGCTCGCCTCCACCTTACCAAAGAATCCTCTGGGGTACCAGCCGTGGACGAACATATTGCTCTCCTACAAGACTCTTGGTCCAGAATACAATCTGCATTACAAAAGCATCCTTGACATACTAAATCAGGCTGATCGTCACCGTCGTCGGCACCCGAAACAAACCCTGCGAACAAGGTTTGGCTATCATCCAAGAACATCCGTCTAAAACGCCTTCCCTCAAATTGGCTCTCGGTTCCTGGGTCCCTTTCCATTTTGGAGCAGGTAAATCAGTTTCTTTTCGACTCCAACTTCCTCAAAGCGGAGAATCCCGATGTCTTTCACACCTCACTTCCTCAAACCTTTTATCTCCAGTATTTTTCCGGATCACAACTTCTAAACCAGATCTGTGATGGTACAGGGTAACGAAGAGTATGAAATACAGGCTCTACTGGATTCCCGTCTTTCCAGAAGGTAAGTACACTTCTTTGTCACTGGAGGAGGTTTTGGACCCGAGAGAGGTCATGGGTACCCTAAGATATTTCATGCCTCCAGGACTCCTCAAACGCTTTCGAAAGAAGTTTCCATCAAAACCATGGAAGGATCGTCCTGAGGCCGATCCTGAAGGGGGGTACTGGGGTATTGAGATAGGGATCGCGGCACCCGTGCCTGGTGCCTCCTCACCTTCATTAACCCCGCGCCCGTGGCGCGCCCCTCGCTGGCGTCACTTACCTCCGGCGGCTCTGGGGGTTCCCCGCGTCCTCTGCGTTCTCGCGCTCCTGCGGGACCTTCCCTCTCTCATGGGCTGCTACCAGGCTTACGAGCGCGCGCCCATCTCTGTTACGAGCACGCGCAGGACTCTTTTAATATATTCACTGCTCTGCCAGTGAGGCTCCCCCCCCAACACATACACAGGATCATCAGGCATAAATACCACTCACCTGTATCCTCCTTTGGACAGCCTATCCAGGACAGCTCCATGCACTCCTCCAGGCCTGCCTCCTCTTCCTATTGGTCAGCCATGCTTTATAGCCTGTCTGTCATTCAGTCATTGCTCGACATAGTTTCCCCTAGATCACTATTCTGGCATCTCTCTCTCATTCACTCAGGGTTATGGACTTGGCTTTGGGGACGTCTTTCTCTGGCTCTCGACCCCTTGCTTGGACAAACGACCTTCCGGAATTCTCCTATCCCTGACCTTGGCTAAAACGGCAACGACGACGGCACTTCTACACCGGTACCGGCAAGTATTGCTAGCTAAACGTCACCTGGCCTGGCAGCGCCAAAATCACCACACTCCGGACACGCTCCTTTTGCTGCAGGTGCGTGTCCATATACGTTCCTCACCTCAGTAGAAGGGACGGGTCTGGTCTGCGGGCAGTACCGGCGTAACAGTAGTGTGAGTGCAGGGGGTCCGTGACCCACCTGCATAGGACAGTTCTTCCCCACAGGCCCCTAGGAGAATTCCTGAAGTCACCATAGGTTGCAGTGCTGCAAGGAAGCCCTATAGTGATAGGAACGCCATCCCTTACTGAGTACCAGTTAGGGACACAGTACAGAGTTGCGGCGGTTGCAGTCATCTGGGACCAGACGGCTGGACACAGTGATATCTGGAGGCCACGTGTCGGATCGATGGATCCTTTTTGAAGCTGTTGCTGGTCAGCGCCGTGACGGAAGTATTATTTACATCAAGTGCACCAACACCGGTCAACAGGCGCTGATCCCGCCTTAGGTATAACTGTTTGGGGACACTAAGCGAAGTGTCCAAAGGACTGAGCCTTTACAAATACATTACCGTACACGGTGTGGAGCATGTGGTGGCGGGACAGAGACAGTACTCATTAGGAGCGTGGCTGAGCCACTACCGTTATAAGGACGGTACCAGTTATTAGGGTGTTAGGCATTACTGCTAAGGATAGTGTTATAAGTAATGTGATATGTGTTATTGCCACGGTTCATAATCAAAAGGTTGTATGTTATGCGTGAATTGATATGATAAAGTGATAAGGTATTATTGCGTTACAGTAAAACAAGTTAAAATCATATGTGTGTGTATATGTTTCTTGACCAGGGGAATCTCACATCACGGGGATCCTGGGTAAGTGGAGGCGCTGCGCTATAAGTGTTACCCCAGGCTCCCAGCTAGCGGAGGCTCAGATCTCCTGGAGTCACTCCACCTACTCTAACTTTCCTACAAATCAGTTGGTTTCTTTAAATGTGTTTATTTTCATATTCCACAAACCTTTGACCAATTCAACAGTAGCCCTTTTTCTGACGCTCCCAAAAAAGAGACTAATAGTAAATAGTGAAATGTTTATGCACATTTTGGTACAAATTGGAACCCATCAAGGTGATAGACTTTTTGATAAGTATTTTACCAAGGATGAGAATATGTTATTGTTTAATTGTATTATTGCTTCATATTAACAAAGCCATGAATAGGTTAAATCTGTAGATGTAAAATTTACTACAGTATATGACTCTGTTTTCAGAGTATATGCTTTAAAACGTAAGCAAAAATGAGCAATACTAGCAGAGGCATCATTTGCCATACGTTCTCCTAGCCTGTAGGCCTATTTTTGCCTGTTACCAGTATTTCGGAAGTTTTTAGCTTAATATTTTGCCACTAGAAGAATAAAGTGGAAACTGCTAAGAAATATCTGTGTGGCGTTTTATTTCTACTGAAAGGGTACACAGGGGTCTAAATACAAAAAACAGGAAATTTCTTAATCTCCATCATCTTCCAAAACATTTATTTTCATGCAGGAAGTTTAAAATAAATGAAAGTGCTTTTGAAAGCTGCTGTAAACCTTCGTTAGTTCTGGAGCAACTTACTGTACAGTATATGAAAAACAGGATATATCCCACTGTGCTTTAGCACCACATGCATGTACCAGTACAGTAAGCCTGCATCAATCTGTATCCTACCCTGCATGACCACACACTTTCCAGTATTTTTATTAAAGGGGTTATTTTCATTTTTATTAAAGATCCATTTTATATTAGAAAGTTATTTTTTATATTGTTTGATATATAATTTGATTGTCTAGGCAGCAATGTTTCGCATCCTTTATTTTTCTTTGTATATTACTAATGACTATAAAACATAGTGCAAAAGGCAGTGACGCAGACCGTGTCTGCCGCGATCGCGCTGCAGGAGAGCAAGGGGATCATTACTACTGGGAACCCCCAAAACGTCAATCCTTCGATCCCATGACCACTGTGGTCACATGGCCACGGGTGGCAGCGGAACGAGTACAGTTAGCTTAGCTGAAGCTCTATTAATTATTTACCGTCCAAAAATAAAAAAAGTATCAGTTACCAGTTTTTATGTTATTTCTTTAAAAAAAACTGTTCTGTTCTTTACTACTATTCTCTATCTGATATCTATCATTGCAACTGTTTTTGAACTTTCACTCCCCATCCTGTCATTGGATTACTGCTTGTCCCTCAGCAGTTTGTTTCCAGAGAAGTAGAACAATAGCAGCATAGACATTGTGTGCTCATGTTAACTTTTTATTATTAACTATTTACTTAATAACCCTCTTCTAGCCACACACTGTACTCAAAATATTTTTTTATTTGGAGACTGCACCAATTCTGCTTTTTGAGTTGTACAATGTATGTGTATATGTTTTTCTACTGTAGGAAGCTGGCCTATTAGAACACCTTTGTATTAATTATTATTTTTTTTAATTCACTTGAGCAATGGTTTGCTGTATTCAAACAAGGATTTATTTTCCCGGGAAAGGTATGTAGCACTCCTAACCCCCCAAGGGAGATGTACTGGTCAGCTGGTGTTAGTGGTGCTGTGGTGCACACCTGTTGGTTCTCAGGAGGACTGAGTCTCTGCGATGGTATAGGGAGTAGGACACAGTACATTCTCTTCTGCATGGTACAGCGCCTCCATTCTGCCGTGCTTTGCCAGGGGCAGGAGTAACTCCCCACAGTATCACTCATAGTAATTGCAGTCACAGACCAGGAACAGTACAACTGTATTTATTGGTGGACCAACATACACTTCATATTCTTCTCATGCAAGAGAGGATGTATTCCCTGAACCCTTCCTCAATTCAGGTCTCTGACACCTCCCAGCTTGCATACTTTTACATGATCGGAGCTGTGCTCGCAAGACCCTTTCCCTTGACTAGGCCCCCAGGAGCTTGAGGCCCTTGGGCTATTCTTAACATCCTTACCCCATGATGGGGCAAGGGAGACCCATGCTTCTTCCTAAGGTGCAGGCTACACTTGGAGGACCTACTAAATTTGAAAGGGAGCAATAATTTATACCATGGGTTTGCCCAACTCCTAAGCCCCAGTATAGGGGCAACAGCACAGGAGTGAAAAGGCATATGCTCCAACAGTTTCAAGACTAGCACCTGGAAACTGCAACAAAATAACTTCCCAGTGAGAAGGCTCACATGCTGACTCATGTGATAGGAGTTGAACCCCAACACTGCCTGCTCCTTACCAGGACTTATAATGTTAGGGCCAGGAATGTATAGTCAGGGGCACATGGCTACACACTCCCCCTGGTGAAACCACTCATCGCCCCCGTAGGAGGTAGATACATTTGTATACGACCAACAAATTCATAACATAACATAACCAAAATCCCAAGTGTAAAGTGCAAACAAAACAAAACTGTGTATTAAACCATAGCGTCATATACGGAGGTGCATGCACACTGCAAAATGGTGCTGGAGGGGGGTACTTATCTGCCTGTGCACTGTGTCCAGGGAGGTCCAGATGTCCCAGTGGAGATCAGCGTAGAGAATGGAAGCAGGCACACGGTCTTATGAAAATTCAATTTAATGTGCCACGAAAGGGTCCAACGTTTCGGCAAAAAATTGCCTTTATCAAGGAGAGGGCTACAGAAAACACATAAATCACCACTATATATACACTGATAGGTAGTCACCCCTCCATGATTACTGCTGCCATGCTCCTGGAGGTCGACGCCCACATCGTGACGTCAGGACGTCAGCGCGACTTGGCGTGAAGACGTCACGTGCCACCAGGGGAGGGGGGGTGGGTACCTGGGAAGAGACTACCTCTGTGATGCCTGCAACAGGCAAAGATGGGATCCTGCAACTGCAGGTCATGGAGGGAGCAGCCCTTCTACTGGCAGCCAAAGCTCCACTGATGACGTCAGCGTGGCCCCATGACATGACGCGATGACCTCAGACGTCCAGGAGGGGACGGGCCCCAGGCAGCAGACTTGCCAGCGAATGTAGATATGGCAGCCTGATGCCTAGGGGAACCTGCAGCATCATGTGGGGGTGAGAGCCCTTACAAAAGTAAGCAAGTGCGTGAAACCTTAATACATTAAAGTGAATAAGGTAATAAGTGAACACTATAACCAATAAAACACGATGAGTCACCTAATAAAGTGTATTCCAATGAAAGGCAGTAACCGATAAAAGTGGTATTGAAATGTATCTATGCTAGCAGCTGTCTGTATTAACATGAAAAACATGAAAGGATACATAGCGTAAATTAATGCATATATAGAAATCCACAGAGGAGCATAATGATCCATAGTGAGTCGCAGGAGTCCATGACGAGATGCACAGAGATCTACAGAGTCCATCGGCTACCTCCTGTTAAGAAAGCATTTGAAATGTTGTTGTTCATTCAGACCCCTTCCATTACTTGTCTGCAGTGTGTGAATCCAATAAGCCTCACGCCTAAGTAGAAAGTGTCTCTGTCAGGGTATCCTTGTCTTGGTGCTACGTGTTCTATCCCCATCACTCTAATGGATGCTGCATTGTGTCCGTGTTCTACACAGTGCTGTTCCAGTACAGTGGGGTCGGTGCCCTTACATATCACACTTTTGTGCTCAAAGAATCTCACCTTTAGCATGCGTATAATCTTACCTACATAGATAAGACCACATGGGCACCTAATGATGTACATCACAAATGTTGATCTACACGTGATGCAAGTTTTAATTGTAATCGTCCTACCACTATGTGGATGACAAAACATCCCCGGTAATGAGACTGTTGCACACAGAGCAATTCATACACCTGAAGTTGCCCGGTTTACCACCTTCTAGGAAGTGGGGCGTATGGTAATGGTCTCTGTTGTCAGCATGTATCAAGTTGTCTGACAGATTCCTCCCTCTCCTATAGGCGACCAAAGGGGCTGTCCGACAACTATCTGCTAACACCTCATCATTCTGCAGCAGGTGCCAATATTTTCTGATTATTGACCTGACAAATTTACTTGCCTGATTATATGTGTTGGTACACTGGCGACACACTTTATTCGAGCACGGCTAGTCCCGCGAATTCGGGTATACTCGGGTGTATTCAGGTTTCTGATATTTTTCAGCCAGAGTGCATTGCGTTATTTTCCGGCAGGAATTTAAGCTTTTTATTCCGGCTGGTTACAATACTGCAATGCCGTCAAAATACACATGGTGGCGCTTGCGAGCTATTCTCTGTGAAGCCGTCCCCTATAATGAATTGTAATGCAGTATACAGTATATATATATATACAGTACTGTATAACAACAACCCCTGTAAGCCCTAACATACAGTACTGTACAGTACTGTACTGTACTGTATATGCACATACATAAATGATACTACTGTATGGGCGGCGGGGGCGAGATGTGTTTGCAGCAGAGAGAGATCCGCTGCTCTCTCTCTGCGCAAACATCCACACATTAAAAATTATTTGAAATACATTTTTATTGATAGTGTAGATGTGCAGGGGGTCTCCGGAGCTGAACCGCGTTGGTTTTAGGTCTGGGGACCCCGTGCCCCCCGAGATACAGGCCCCTTTAGGGGGTGCCGGTATCCAGCTCTGCGTTAAAAGCCCCGATCACGTGACCGCGGCCTGTAAACCAAGCAGAGCAGAGGGATACCGGCACCCCCTAAATATTGTGACAGGGTCATTGACTCCGTGTATGTGAATAGGAGATGGCAGTATGCATGCTATCCAGTAAACGAGGGGTTAACTCAGCTTGTCAAGCAGACCACAGGTGATTTGAATTAAGCTCCTTCACCTGCTTTAAAACAGGAAGAGGAAATACCTCTGGGGCGGCAGTCTCTCTCTCTGAGGCATAGAGGGAAGACAGAGGAAGTGTTAAGACAGACACAAGCTGCCCAAAACGATCCTGTCCCAAGAGGGAAGAATAAAGCTCCCAGGTAAGGAGCCAACTGCGTTTGCTGTACTTTATTGGGCTGGAATAGGTTAGCTAGCCAGCCAGATAGTTAGCCTGCACTTTTGTTTAGCTAGTACCCCGACCGGGGTTAGGATTTTTGTTTCGTTTCAATTTTAAAGGGACAGTGTACCCATTGTTTAGTTACCGTTTTTGGACAAATAAACCCATCAGCATTATTTCACCGGAAAAGACGTGTTGTCTCCTTACTTACCATGACCATCCTGTCACTATAAATATATATACACAGAGAGATATATATATATATATATACAGTATATACACACACATGAGGAACCAATATACAGATAAATGTAGAAGGGTTATCAAAACCATACTGTACTACAAATAACACTTCTCCATACAGACACCCCCTGCACATCCACACTATGAATAAAAATGTATTTTAAATAATTTTTAATGTGCCGATGTTTGCGCAGAGAGAGCAGCGGATCTCTCTCTGCTGCAAACACATCTCGCCAGGGGACGGCTTCTCGGCTTCAAAGACAACAGCTCGCAAACGCCCACAACAGCTCGCAAACGCCCCCATGAGTTTTACACGGCATTGCAGTATTGCAGACAGCGGGAATAAAATTCTTAAATCACAGCCGCGAAAATAACGCAATACACCCTGGGAGAAAACGACACAAAACCGCTGATAACCGGGATAATCTGAAATTCGCGGAGCTAGCCGAGTTAGAATAAAGTGTGTCGCCTCTGTACATGCAACTTTTTAGAGAGGTAGATGCCTGCACAAATATATGCCCTAAAGGTAATCACCATGTAAAATAGGTGAATAACATCCTTAATGGGCAGTTGTCAAGACTAAAACAAAATAACTCCCAGGATAAGAACTTCCTAAAAAAGCAGAGGATCTCAAAGTCAAATTCTCTAGTAAAGGATATGATAAACAATGTGTTGAGACAGTTCTAAATATAAAGTTTGCCATAGATAGGAGCACTTAATTAAATAAAGAAGAAAGAAGAAATGTAAGAAGAAAAATAACTTCAATAATACGAATCCTCTATTTATAAAGAAATACAATCCAATGCATTATAACATTCAGAAGGCTTTAAATAAACATTGGAGAATTTTCAAGAAAGACCTTATTTTAGGTACAGTAGCTGTTTGGAGAATAAACCTAACATTGGCTTTAGAAAAGCCACATTCCTTAAAAAATGAATTAGTCCAAGTTTATTTAAAAAAATCACTAAACAAGATGATGGCAACATTTAGTTGACTAGCAAACCGACAGGCAATTATAAATCTAACAATACAGACCCGCAAAAATCTTTCATTACCTACGGGCAGTGTTAACAAAATTAACAACTTTATTAACTGCAAATCTAAATTCATAGTGTACAAAATTAGTTGTCCATGTAAATTGGAATATATAGGGAAAACGAAACAGGAATTTAATATTAGAATAAAAGAACACATAAATAATATTAAAATGCTAAAATAAACACTTGCAGTTGAATAAAAAAACTACACAATTTACCAAGAAATATTTTGTTGCACCATGATTATGATCTGACTCAGTTCAGATTCATAAGCTCAGAACACGAAGCATAAAATGTCAGAGGTGGAGATCGTAATAAAGAAGAACAATGGATATACAATTTACACACTGAAACACCTTTTGGGCGCAATGAACACAGATATTTTTCATTTTCTTTAATAGTATTTCTTAGAAATTATGTCATTGTATATATGTTTGTGAATTCAAATAAAATAGAATATTAGATGTATTTTATTCATTTTTACTATAATTTTTATTATCTATTAATTATTGTTATTTGTCAATTAATGAATTATCAGATTATTTTTCTGAATTCTATTGTAAAGAAAGATATATACAATATACGATTTAAATCATAGAGACAATTATTTCCCCCATTCCCTTTGTCTGAAAGTCTCATTGAATTTGTAAGTATTTGATAGATAATTGGATGTAGCATAGATAAACTCAGCTTTACTCTAAGATAGTTATCTACTTTTGGAACAAAGGTAAAATTAATATACACTGGCGTCACATTTAATTCTTACCTTTCCCGCACGGCTGGAAGCGTGCGGGCCGCGTGGTGACGGCGGCATGTTGGCGCGTCACTGTGACGTCACTGTCACGTGGCTTCCCCGGCTTCCCCGGCTTCCCCGACACCCCTGAAGTTGAAGTGAGGTAAGCGGGGGTGCGGGGAAGCAGAGGGGCAAAGGCAGGAGCAGCTAGGGTGTCGGGAAGGGGAACAAAAATGCGCGCGTAGTGGAGGGGGTGCACGGAGGGGATGCGGCTGGCGCGCTGTTTAGTCACGGCGCCAGCCGGAGTAAGTCCCCGGCCAATTAGTTGCAAATGTAAGAATAAAGACTGCCGCAGCAGTATGCTGCATACAGTACAGTATGTCTATATATGAATTTTGTATCAAATATGCACTTTATGAACTGAGCGAGCAGGGTGCTCCTCTTACGTACCTCCATAGGAGACATATTGGCTGATGTAAAATAGCAGGACTATAACTCCCAGAAGCCCTGCGGGGGATGTATATTCACATGGGCCATTACAGCCAATCAGGAATGCACCCATAGTAAAGCAGGGAGCTGTTTCTGTGGCTGAAGGATCGGGAAAGTTGTTGCGTCCATCTTGTTGTTGGCACACATGTTAAAGCTGCAGTTCAGTCAATATCCTGCATGTGTGTTTTTTTAAATAAATCAGTTCTGTAGTAAGAAAAAATACTTTTAGCATTTTCTGTTTTTAAAAAAACAACTTTGAAAGACCAATTTTCTTGTATTCTATTTTGACAGCCATTTGCTAAGGCACTGCCCCTTCATGTCCTGTCACAAGCCCTGGCACACCCCTTTGTCAGCCCTGCCCTCCCTCTAGCACATGTCAGTGCAGCAGTGCTCATGAATATTCATGAGCTTCCACTGACAGACAAGCAGAATATAAACAGATCCCTTCACTAATTATGTCACCAAATTTCGACCTATGAATACATGGAGAACGAATTGACCTGCAGCTATACAGTTCTTTAGGTAATTAGAGATTGCACACATAAAACTATTGAAATTAAAAAAAAATTTTTTATTTTTTTTAAAAAAAGACTGAATTGCAGCTTTAAGTATAGGTGGTGTGCAGCACAGCGGTGGACATTTTGTTACTGGTGCGGACGGAAGGAAAAGCCAAAACTGACAGTATTTCCTCCGCAGTACAGTACAAGGGTTACCTTGTCAGATCATCCGGAGCCAGGGAAGAGGATGGTAGTGTCCGGGGAGGCTGCCAAGCTCCCGGACAAGGCCCAAACCTGCCCCTAGGCCCCAGATAGATTCCTTTCACTACAGACAAGTGTGCAGGGCTGGCCTTAAGTATATGGAGCTCCGGTAGAGAGAGATAGCTCAGCGGAACCCATCGGAGCAAACTGGAGCGCAGAGGGAGGCTTCCCACTGTGGACTGCGGAAAAAACATCACCCAGGACCCTAAGGTGTGAGGGGCTTGTGTTGGAGACCCCGCAACATGGGACATGGTTGCTGCGCTTTCTCCTGCTGGAAGTGTGGCCTGGCTAGACATTGATCCAGGGTGGTATTGTGCATCATACACAAGGGGGAGGGTAGCGCTGTCCTCACACACATTGGGAGGGATTTGCTCACAGGACACTGGGTCACAAGTGCACGGGCACCCTAGGTACTAGTTGGGGCTAGCTACTTTTTGAACTATTGTTTTTACTATTGTATTTCTGTGCATTGGGTTGCAAGTGTCATGTTATGCTTTCTGTAGGACCACAGTAAAGGAGTTATTTTATTGATTGTGAGGGTGTTATTGGAGTATACACTAGGGATATGAGTGCTATGAGGAGTCAATACTATTGCCCCAGGATCCTCATAGGTGGAGGAGCTGCACCATATAGAGATATAGTATACAGAACATAAAGTCACCCCAGGCTCCCTATGAGCAGAGGCTCAGACCTTATGTATATCCAACAGGTAGCACCAGTACTGTAGTAGTGGCATTATTTCCCTTAGGGTAGGGGGAATACCTGTTAATGTATTTTATATTATAATTGTATAATGATTTATACTAATTGCAAGGAAGTATATGTGACTCAATTTTCATAGCCACCATCCCTTGCCGAAACTAAATACAGCCAAACGCGAAGAGTCATTTGTTGGCGCTGTGCTAAGTTGGAGGAGACGCGAGATACACGTGACATCAGATGTACTGTAGACAAACAGAGTGTACCCGGAAACCGACGGATTAGTACTGTCCATGTGGACTTGAACGCAACTGCTCAGTGCCCTGCTGTATTCCGGCTAAAACAGGACTTGAAAAAGACATCTGTCTTCTGGACTACCCTTTATACTGTACACCTAACCTGGACAGTGGTGACTATATGGTGTGGACTACTCACCTGTCTCTGACTAAATGCATGTGAGGTACCTTAGATGTACAGTAAGTGAAAATTGGGGGCTGTTATTGCTCATATAATAGAGTTTTTCTTTTTACTAAGAAGGTTGTGCCTGTCCATAATATACATATACACACACAGAAAATGGAAATAAGAGAAGGTGAAAACATACATCAGTGTGCATACTAAATTTCAATGTATTTGGGGAAAATGTGCATGCGAGTATTACTGGATCTCACAATTAAAATAAGGCTTTAAGTAAGTCTCTTGTAAAGAGCTTTATTAGGTACTGTTGGGAATATCAATGGAAATTGTTTATGCTGCTTATGGTGATGAGGTCCTCTTTAGCACCCTGAGTTCAAATGGATATCTATCCAAAAACAAGTGCAAGAATAACACCCAAGACCATAGCACAACAAGTTTAATGTTTAAAAGCAGGACTGAAGAAAAAAAAGTTTACACTCACAATCCGAAAGCTTAATGATAAGCCTTAAAAGTAAAGATCCATATCTGGTGAGTCTGTGCACTGTCAGTACTTTCCTGCAGGCAGCGTCAGTGTCTCAGTGTCTTCTCTGGCACTTCTGCTTCTGGGGATCACTGGAAGGGACTGGTGAGTATCTTGAAGTTAGATGCAGGATATCACAGCTCTCACCCGGATGGCGCCCAATGCATTTCTCCGTTCCTATAACAGCTTCTTCAGGGGTTAATGAAAGGCAGATCTGATTTACTATAAGAAGCCTCTCATTGCCATAGTTACTTCAGCAAGTCTCCCATGTGAGCCTAACTGTGATTGCTAAAATGAAAACCAACGAAAAATTACTGTGGCCCATATTCTGTAAGGTGTGATAAGCGCAGATGACATGCTATCACATAAAAGACCCATTGATTGGTTCTTTTCTAGCATTTCATCTGCGCTTATTACCCCTTACAGAATAAGGGCCTAAGGGCCTCATGCAGTAAGCCCCGATAAGGCTTTTTCGGCATTTTATAGCCGTTTTTTGCCCTCCTGATTCAGTAAGCCCCGATAAGTGGGAATTATCGGCAACTTTTCTTCCGAAAAAAAAATTTTCGCCACCCGGCTGCCGATAAGCCACTTATCGGGACTTTTTTTTCCCGCCTGAATTCAGTAAGTCCCGATCAGCTATTCGGTGCTGATCGGCAGGCCAGATTGGAGATTTTATGGCCAATCCAGCCCGCCAACTAAAGTTGGCAACTTGCTGAAGGAGAAGCATCGGCAAGGGCAACACTTAGGAAAAATCAGCCCTTTTTCCTGCCTGTGATTGATGCTGGGGGTCTCCGGAGCTGATACCCGCACCGGAGCCCCCCGGCATGCATCCGAGGCAGGAAAAAGGCATTTAAAAGCCACTTCATTAACTTAGCGGCTAACCGCTAAGGCAATGAAGGGGTTCACCCACCGTGCCAGCGTTATTGTGGGTAGCGGGGATAGGTGAGGGGGGTATTTGGCCCTGGGTGTGAGTTTAGGACTTGCGGGGGGGATGCAGGGGCACTTAACCCCTTCACGACCGTAGCGGTTAATACCGCTACGGTCCTGAAGGGGTTAAGGCCTCCCGCTACCCACCCGCAAGCCCTAAACAACCACCGTTGGGGCTAATGCCCCCTTCACACACCCCCACTACCCACAATAATAAAAAAAAAACACCCCAGCACCACAATAACGAATTAAATAAATAATTAAATAATTTATATATATATATTAAGAGAATATACCCAACAACACCTATTAAAACCCCCCCTAACAACAGTATAGTAATGGGCAGAATGACTATTATCCACCCAAATGGATAATAGTGCAGTTGTCCATTTAAAATACATACACAACAATAAAGACATTAAATACATTAGAACTCACCCATGTCCCACTGCACGATGAAGGCCATCTCATCTTTCATACGCCCATGCCACCATCCGCTTCTGCAAAACAAACACAAGAATTACAACATCACAATTAAGTCCCCTAACCCATTACATCACCATACGGTTATTAACCGACTACAGTTTAAGGGGTTTAAGCCACACATCACCCCCATACCCTCCCCCACAAGCCCCCAACCACCCTCACCCCATACCCACAGGGGAGTCCTAACAAATACCCTTGGGCCTAGACGTACCCCCTCCCTAGCACATACAGTACAATAATGTGCCAAATAACTATTATCCACATAGGGATAATACATTATTTGGCCATATTAAACACATTCAATACCGTTAAAATGTAAAGAAAATGTACTAACCTCATCAATAAGAAGTCTCCGTCGCCAGCATCATCCTTGGGGTCCGTTGCCAACATTATAAATAAGCCACAACATTTGAATATCATTAACAAACACGAACCCCTTAATCACCTTACGTCGGGTACTAACCTGAAAGGTAATAAGGGGTGAAAGCCATACTGCAATGCCTATACAAAGGTGTTATGCATACATCCTCAGTTGAAAATAAATACCCATTGCCTACCAAATTCCCATTTAATCAATCAATCTGTAGTCTCACATGCCTCATAAAACATTGCATTTACAGTGTAACATGTAGCATAACATGTTAAATGCAGTTACACGCCTGCAAATCAATGTTAACAAAAAATACCACTCAAATCGCCGTACATACAAGAAGTATATTATTTAATACAATAAACTCACCATCAATGATTACCCACACATCACTACATCCCTAAACAATTTAAAATACCATCCATACAATTACACAATGAACTAAGCTATCCTAACAGAGAACAAACTTCAAAACATAGAAAAAAGTACACCAACAATTACAATATACATAAAGCAAGGCTTTCCATATCCACTGTACGGCTGAAAGCCCAAAACTACATCTGTCCTAAAAATAAAATACATTTAGCACACATCAAGGCATAGCACAATGATTAACAATACAGAATAAGAAGCCTACAACACTATCATTTCTTACCCTGTTAATATATCTGTTACACATAACATCAGACATACATACAGTGGGAAGAAATGATATGCATTATAAAAATGAAAACATGAAAAAGCAACAAAAAAACGTTACATTAAGAACATTTCTTATTTACTTACATTACTTGGCCCCCAACGATCCTTGATCAGATTACTCACGAACAATCCACGACACCATCCACGACACCATCCACGACACAATCCAGGAACAAATCCCGAACCAAACCAGGAACATCCAAGAACAAGTGCAGGAACCAATCCAGAACCAAGCCACGAAGAAATCCACGAAACAATCCACGACACGATCCAGGACAGAGAACCCATAAAGAAAAAAACATAACAAATTAAACATTAAAATAATAAAACAATGACAATCAAGGGTTTTGGTAACTAGTTTTATTCTTAAGAATCTGTATTAAAATACCTTGTTCGGGGTCTTTTGGTACGCCCGGTGCCACACCCTGGTCTTCAATCTTCAGGAGGAGGTCCGTCCCCTCGGCGTCGCCTTCAAAATGAGAAGACATAGGCTTTTAAAGGCCTATGACGTCACATTTGTCGTCATATGGTTCCACCGGCCCGGATTGGGCCGTGAAAACCAGGTTTTTGGCCGATGTAAAAAATGATGACGTCACTAAAGGCAATGCCAGCACAGCCATCAGAATGGCCTTATGCTGCTATTGCCTTTAAGAAAACGTCATGAAATGACACATGGCCGGACTCACATGGTACTTGCAACCAATCAGAGTAGGGATGGATTCCCACGCTCTGATTGGCGGTTACCATGTGAGTCGCCATTGTGTCATTTCATGAGTTTTCTTAAAAGGCAATAGCAGCAAAGCCATTCTGATTGGCTGTGCTGGCATTGCCTTTAAGTGACGTCATCAATTTTTTTACATCGGCACAAAACACATGGTTTTCACGAGCCCAATCAGGGCCGTGGGAACCATATGACGAAAATGTGACGTCATAGGCTTTAAAAGCCTATGTCGTCTCATTTTGAAGGCAGACGCCGAGGAGGACGGACCTCCTCCTGAAGATTGAAGACCAGGGCGTGGCACCGGACGTCAAGAAGACCCCGGAACAAGGTATTTTAATACAAATCATTAAGAATAAAAATAGTACAACCCTTGATGTCATGTTTTATTATTATTTAATGTTTATTGTTATGTTTTTTTCTTTTATGGGTTCCTGTTCCTGGATCGTGTCGTGGATTGTTCGTGGTTTCTTCGTGGCTTGGTTCCTGATGGTTCCTGCACTGTCTTGGATTGGTCTGGTTTGGTTCGTGGATTTGTTCCTGGATTGTGTCGTGGATGGGTGCGTGGAGATGGTGGTCGTGATTGTTCGTGAGTTAATCTGATCAACGGGAGTCGGTGGGGGCAAGTAATGGTAAGTTAAATAAAGAAATGTTCTTAATGTAACTGTTTTTTTTGGCTTTTTCAGTGTTCATTTTTATAATGCATATCATTTCTTCCCATGTATGTATGTCTGTATGTATGGGTACAGATTATATACAGGGTAAGAAATGATATGTTGTTAAAGCTTCTTATTCTGTATGTTAATCATTGTGGCTATGCATTGAGTGTGCTAAATGTATTTTATTTTAGACAGATGTAAGTTTTGGGCTTCCAGGCAGTACAGTAGGATATGGAAAGCCTTGCTTTGTATATTGTAATTGTGTGATTTTATTACTTTTCTATGTTTTGAAGTTGTTCTCTGTTAGGATAGCTTTAGTTCATTGTGTAATTGGTATGGATGGTATTTTAATTGTTTAGGGATGTAAGTGAGTGTGGTAATTCATTGATGGTGAGTTATGGATTAAATTAATATACTTCTTGTGATGTACGGCGATTGAGTGGGATTATTGTATTGTTAACATTGATTTGCAGCGTGTACATGCAGTTTACATGTTATGCTACATGTATACACTGTAAATGCAATGTTTTAGGAGGCCTGTGAGACTACAGATTGAATGATTAAATGGAAGGAATTTGGTAGGCAAGGGTATTATTTCACTGAGGATGTTAGCATAACTGTTGTAGGCATTGCAGGATGGACTTCACCCCTTAAGTTACCTTTCAGGTTAGTACCCGATAAGGTGATTAAGGGGTTCAGTGTTATGTTAATGATTCAAATGTTGTGGCTATTTATAAGTTGGCAACGGACCCCAAGGATGTGATGCTGGCGACGGAGACTCTTATGATGAGGTTAGTACAATTTTCTTTACATTTTAACGGTATTGAATGTGTTTAATAATGGCCAAATAATGTATTATCCCTATGTGGAATAGTTATTTGGCACATTATTGTACTGTATGTGCTAGGGGAGGGGGTATTAGGCCCAGGGTATTTGTTAGGACTCCCCTGTGGGTATTGGGTGGGGTGGTTTGGGCGGGCTTGTGGGGGAGGGTATGTGGGGTGATGGTGGCTTAACCCTAATAACGTAGCGGTTAATAAACGCTATGGTGATTAAGGGGGTTAGGGACATTAATTTGGATGTTGTAATTTGTGTGTTGTTTTGCAGAAGCGGATGGGGCTATGGGCAGGATGAAGATGAGGATGGCTTCATCGTGGCAGTGGGACATGGGTGAGTGCCTATATGTATTAATGTCTTTATGTTGTTGTATGGTATTTTAAATGGACAACTGCACTATTATCCATTTGGATAATAGTCATTTCGCCATTACTATACTGGATGTTGTGTATTGCTGCTATGTTTATGGGGGGCATTTGTCCCTATAAACATGCTACTATGCGTTAACCCCTTCATTGCCTTAGCGGCTATCCGCTATGGTAATGAAGCAGCATTAATGTATTTTAATAAATATTGTGCGAAGCAGGAGGCCCCCTGAGCTGATGCGCATTTATTTGTGGTCAGGACCCCCTGCCTCCCGAGTACAGGCCCCGGTTTGGGCCATCGGTACAGTGTGGACGCCATGTTTATTGCTGGGACGCTATAAAACATGGCGGCGACGCTGCCACCCGATGACACAACCGGGCCTGTAACTCGGGAAGCAGGGGGTCCCTGCTCCACAAAGCAATGCAGTTCAGCTCAGGGGACCCCCTGCTCACTGTACAGTATAATTAAAAATACATTCATGCTGTTCATACCGTTGCACATAGCCGACCAAGGTAAGGAACGAGTCTTATTGATGGTGTGTGTTTTATTTATACTGTTCATGTGCGAGGGTCTCCGGAGCGAACCGCGTTGGTTTGAGGTCCGGGGACCCCCCTGCCCCCCGAGATACAGGCCCCCTTATGGGGTGCCGGTATCCCTCGGATTGTTTAACAGGTCGCGGTCACTGGATCGGGACCTTTAACGCCGAGGGATCCGGCACCTCATAAAGGGGCCTGTATCTCGGGGGGCAGGGGGTCCCCGGACCTCAAACCAACGAGGTTCGTTTTCAGCTCCGAAACCCCATGCACAGGTACACATGAGTAAAGTTGTTTTTAAATACTTTTTTTGGTGCCGATGTTTGCGCTGAGAGAGCGGCTTGTCTCTCTCAGCTGTAAACATCTATCGGCACCAAAGGCTTATCGGGAGCCTTATCGGGAGCCAGGCTGTATCGCCACAGGTCATCGGCAGCTTTGCTTTCGCAGTGCTTCGGCAGGGATCGGAAGGATTCGGCCCTTACTGAATACTGCGAGGGCAAATCGCCAAAAAATGGCCTGTTAGCCACCAATCCGCAACCCTTACCGAAAATGTTGGATCGGGGCTTACTGCATGAGGCCCTAAGTGTTCAGCTTCATTCATCTCCAAACCTAGTACAAAAAGTATCGGTAACATAATAAGAAAACAAATCACAT
This sequence comes from Ascaphus truei, assembly GCA_036426205.1. NCBI lineage: Eukaryota > Metazoa > Chordata > Amphibia > Anura > Ascaphidae > Ascaphus > Ascaphus truei. Next base: position 11,138,530 of record CM071567.1, read on the forward strand.
AATAGAAACAAATGTGTATATCTGAAAAGTAGAAACATGAGTTTTAAATCTCTGGACTACTATTAAATTAGTCTCTGTGGACAGAGACCCTGGAGAGAGAGATGAAGTGAGAGAATGATCGACTGATCGACTAATCACAACGGCACTGGGGTTGAAGCAGGGGAGACTGGTTTAAATTGCGGTGTCAACTCCTTGTGACCTTGGGAAAGTCACTTTATCACCCTGAGCCTTAGGCACCAAAAACATAGATTGTAAGATCATCTGGGCAGGGATGGTGTCTGTAAAATTCTTATGGGCTGCATACCACGAACTATACTGTAATTGTGAAGTGCTTTGAGTCCCTTTGGGAGAAATGCGCTATATGAAATAAAGTTATTATTTTTAATTATCTACCATTTATTCAGTTTAGTATTAGGAGGTATTGTTTATTTTTATTTTTTCATAACCTACAGTATTCTATTGTATTGCAGAGGACAAATAAATCTGTTATAAAATTTGTTATCTGTATAGAGTAAAAAAAAACAACAGTTACATGCAAAATATCTTTTTTGTTCGAAAACATACAGTAGGTCTATTTTTCTTTGTTTCTGCAAAGCATCTGAAAAGATACTGAAAAATATCTTAAGGGCTTCTATGACAGCATGTCAGATGTAATACATAGCATACATTGATAGATTAAAACAAACATTGTGAGCCACATCAAGGCTAGTAAAATACAAAACTGTAAGAGAATTGCCTATGGGAATATAATCTACTATTTCAATGTACTGCTTTTGAAATTCTGATTTCTATATTTTTTACATAACAATATATCATCATGCACACAGTAAAATTTAAAGAGGCGGTTCAGAGATACAATGAAAGAAAATAAGAAATAGAAAAGTCCATTGTTGTCAATTCCGCAGGCACAAAATAATTTAATTATTATTATATTATTGTCTGTTCCAAATATCAAAGCAATGTGCATATAAACAACACCTTTCTAAAATACTGAAATTATCCTATGAAATATAAGGAATATGCTAATAATACAAAATGGCACATTTCTTATGTTCACGGTATTCTAATCCTATTAAAAAGTATTGCTTATTGTGACACATTAGCAAGCCTGATGCGAGTGATTATGTGATTCTATAGCTCCTCGGATTGGAGACCTATATTTCTAAAAATGGCAACATCGTCATCTCTAAATCTATGTCTCTCATTATTTGAGGTGACAAAAATGAAAGAAAAGCTTTCCACTGTGAAAAATAATCACAAGAATAATTATTAAGCTTCCTGAACAGTTTAATTGTAACTCTGAGAATTTATGGCAAGGACAGTCAGGGATAATATATCCAGTGCTGTACTCCAGCTGCAGCAGTACAAACAACAATAGCAGCAGTCCCTCACTCGATGCCATTGCATAGTAATATAGCTCTATACATGTCTACTAGTTGAAATAGCAGTTATACGGGCCTATACTGTAAGCCTTCATAAAAAAAATTGGCGGACAATTTAAATCGCAAAGAAAGGGGAAGGGATGGGGAGTGATCAACTAAATTATACTGATTGTGATGTAAGTGCGTGATAAATATCGATAATTGTAAGGGACAATAGGTGCGACTGTGAATTGAAGTGAATCAGGGAAACAGAGGAGCACAAAATCGTTTGTGCTCCAAAAAGAAAATTCACTTATGTGCACAGTATGTATGTATATAAAATGTAACTTTTATTAGGTATACTTAAAACATATATTACCGTAACGCTAAATGTAATGAACCTTAAAAATAAATTAAATAATATATTTTTAGGTCATTACATTTAGCGTTACGGTTAAATAATGTTTTATGTATACCTAATAAAGTTACATTTTATATATATATACATAGTGTGCACATAAGTGAATTGTCTTTTTGGAGCACAAACGATTTTGTGCTTCTCTGTTTCCCGGACAATTTAAATTGCCTGTTTTATGAGCGTTGCTATCACGGTATTCAGGAAGCCTCGATTACCTATGATAGCAAAATTCGCAAAATGGGAGAGTAGACGGCGACCTGAAGATCGCCTTTCTAAAAAGGCCTTACTGTTGATTCCTTTCAGCTACAGAGAGCTCCCTGTGCAAATCTCGCCCGAAATTAATGTGTTTTAATATACATTTTATTTGTTAACCGCTAAGGTAATGAAGTTTCCTGTAAATGCATTTTTATTTCATGGGATTCATGCTGGGGGTCTCTGGTGCTGGTATTAGTGGGTTTCAGCTCCGGAGACACCGGCATCAATTTGACGCAGGAAAAATGCATTTTTTTCTATGTCCCATCTCGCCGCTTCTAAGCAGCTTCTAACCAGCCTAATGCCAATTTTTCCTGGCGTGGGGATTTTGGGAGAAACTCGCCATTCTAAAGCTGCGATTAGCCTCTATAGGCCTCGATAAGCTAATCACGGCCACTAGAATTGCACGAGTTTCAGAACCTGCTGATAGGTGACTTATCGCTGCTCACTCAGCGATATTTTGTTTGAAGGCTCAAAAATGTGGCGATTCATTCTTTTATCGCCCACTTATCCAGGCTTACTGAATAGCAGTAGGCATTTTGGCCGATAAGTGCTCGATAAGTGGCTTATGAACTCTTATAGAATAGGCCCCAGTCTTTTAAATAAATATTTGGAAAGTAGACTTACAGTGGCGGCCGTGCTGAGTCTAAAGTGGCCGCCACCGCGGGTAATTTAAAACCGCGTGCAGACGCGGCTGTTTTTTTTTCCCCCGATGCGTGCCGCGCGGCCGCGCATCACTGGTGCCTCCGTTGGTGAGCCGGTCACGCGTGCCACGGTTCCGCCAGCATCCCGAAGGCATCCGTGACACGTTGGGTACTGGGGATCACATGCGCAGTATGTGTGGGGGATCAGGGGAAGCAAAGGCAGAGCAGCCAGGGGGTCGCGCGTCATGGACCGGAGGAAGGGAAGATGCGGCTGGCGCACGGTCAAGTTCGGCGCCAGCCGAAAAAAGCCCCGGAAAATTACGGGTAAATGTGAGAATTAAGCTGGCCGCAGCAGTAGAGGCAGAGGAAGATGAGGTAGACATAGTTTTGGCGTAGGTCGTTGATGTGGTTTCGGCAGCTTGGCTGGGATGATTCTGATTAAGGTAAATCCATTAAAAGTGGTGCTATTGGTACTCGTGATGATCTACACAAAGTGGCAGGCAACCTTAGATAGTCAGTATGACAAAAGGTGGTTGCAGCAATAAGACAGGGTACTGTCACAAGTTAAGATGAAAACCACAGATTAAAGGCATTGTAACTTAACACAATCACCCCTAACACAATCACTATTCTCTGATGTCGACATTGCATTTGATCATGAATTTAGATAATTTTGGTGTTATAGGGATGATGATAAACAATACCACTGATGATGATGACGATGGTGGCATGGGTGCTAGACGTACTCTCCTGTGCAGCATCAGTTTGCGAAGCAGATATGAAAATGTGAGTGCTAAAGCACCTAGAGCTAGAACAAGCAGAGGTTGTGTATGTTTTGAGCTCCCACAAAGGGCTTGCAGAGAGCATAAACCTCTGTTTAAAGTGGTTCTTTGTTTATTTAATTGCTTTCTTTACCTTTAGGGCACATTTTAATAAAAAATCAGCTTTCAGTTCTCATTCACAAAGAGTGAGATCAGCTCTTAGACAGGGGAGGTGATTGGACAGAATGCACTGACTCCTCCCCCACCCTGTCTGCAGAGAGCTCAGCACTGGAGAGTGAAGGGAAATGTTTGTGTGTTTGCTTTGTGGGTGTAGAGGGGGCAGCAGAGCCTGTTTTATTGGTGTGTGTCTGCTGTGGGTATGTTTTGTGGGAGTAGAGGGGGGCTGCAGTGTGTGTGTCATCAGTGTGTATTTTGAGGGTGGAGGAGGAGTGTAGAGTGTTTGTTGGTTTGTGTGTCTGAAGTGTGTACAGTTTACTGGGGGGCTGAAGTGGGTGTAGGGAGGGGGCTGTTGGTGTGTTTTTGCGGATGTAGAGGTGGCACAGTCTGTTTTGTTGGTTTGTGTTTGTCTGCAGTGTGTGTTTTGTGGGTGCAGAGGGGGTGCTGCAGTGTGTTCTGTTGGTGGAGGAGAGGTGCAGAGTGTTTTGTGTGTGTGTGTCAGCAGTGTGTGGGTTTACAGGAGGGCTGCAGTGGGTGTAGAGGGGGGATGCTGGTGTGTGTTTTGTGGATGTAGCGGGGAGCAGCAGTCTGTTTTGTTGGTGTGTCTGCAGTGTGTTTTGTGGGTGTAGAGGAGGGCTTCAGTGTGTGAAGGTGGGTAGTGTGGTGTGGGTGTGGGTGTAGGTGTGTGTGTGTGTGTGTGTGTCAGTGGGTGTAGATACTGGAGGAGTGCTGCAAAGTGTGTTTTGGTATGTATGTGTGTATGTGTGTGTGTGTGTGTGTGTGTGTGTGTGTGTGTGTGTGTGTGTCTGCAGTTTTGTGGGTTTACAGGGGGCTGCAGTGTGTTTCTGTGTTTGTGGATGTAGAGGGGCTGCTGTGTGTTGTGTGTGTTTTGTGAGTGTAGAGGGGGAGGAGGGCTGCAGTGTGTTTTGTGGGTGTAGAGGAGGGGTGCTGCACAGTATGTAGGGGGACTGCAGAGTGTGTTTGTGTATATAGAGGGGGGGTTGCAGAGTGTTTGTGTGTATAGAGGGGGGCTGCAGTGTATGTGTGTGTGTATAGAGGGGGCTGTGTGTATGTACAATTTATTTTTAATAAAATTGCAGTAAAAGCATAAGAATGTAGACAATCATGGTGATAAAAATCAATATGACTACAAAAGTGTATCTTTTTTATGAAAAATTACAAATAACCCTACATTTAGCCTATAATAGTAATAATTTTCCCAGAATAGGGTCTTTAGCCCAGCCAGGGCATTATTGGCCAGTAATGCCCTGTTCTTTGGGGATTATTACTTAAATAACATGCCAGCAATATAACCACATCCCTTTCTTTTCTAATATTCCAATAAATGAATCTAGGATTAGGGAAGTTTGATTTGTCTGTGGTAGTTTTAGAGAGTTTAGGGGAAATGTAAAAGTAAACCTTATTAAAGTATTGTAGAAATGTTGCACAGGCTCAGAAAATGCTGTACAATTGATGTTGAGTTTTCAGAGCAGGTTCTGAGTTCAGATCTCTAGACAGAGGAATCTGTATTCCTAATGTTAATTTTGCCTTTTTCTTTGAACAGGTTGAATTTCTGAATCTAAGTAGAGATTTAAATTTAAGAACACATCTACAATTCAGCAAGACAGAACACATTATTTAAGAGCAGGAATTAACTTTAGAGATTCACCTTTGTTTTTCTGTGCTTATCCCCTTCAGAAGTTGTCCAGTTAATTTTCCACTGAACTACACAAAGAGGACGATGATGTATGAAAATAGAATGAAATGTTGATTTACTGTACATTTTGTTACATTTTTCTGAAAGCATTTGTGAAGCAGAGTACTGTAAAGGTTCAACAGCTCTTTAAAGATGTAGCTAGGTACCCGCCGGTCTCCTCACGGTCCTGGTTTCCCCCTCCTAACCTCAGTATGTATCACAGGGCATCGCCATGTTAGGCGTGCGCGGGCACGAGCGCAGAGTCGCACATGCGCAGAACCAGAGAGGAGCTGAGAGAGTGCCTGGAAGGTCGAGCAATGAGCAGGGCAATGTCGCGGCGGCCATTAGAGTCACACATGCGCAGTGTCCTATGCGCATGCGATTCCAATGTTAATGGTGCAGCAGAGAGATTACAACTCCCATGATGCTTAGGGAGAGGCTGCCTGGTGACACAAGATAGCCAATGGGATAGCTGGATTGCTTCTGAAAGAAGGAAAGACTACTGCCTGCTGGGCCAGGAAGTGGGGAGTCAAGACCTGGACACTGAAGGTGCAGGTAGTGTCCACAGAGCAGTGCTCCAGGGACTAGGCCAGAGGTAAACCGCCAGGGCAAGTTAGTCCCCAGAGAAACGGTAGAATAACTGTATGGTATAGGGAACGGCCTTAAGATAGGGACTCCTTCACTATACTCGTAGAGAGAGAAAGAGATGCTGCAGGACAGTGCCTGACTGTCAGTACTGCGTGTGGCTGAAAGAGTATCTGACTCAATAGCAGAGACTGTTCTCAAAGGATCCCTCCCCTGGGGGAATCAGACGGTGTACTCATTCCTGCAAGGAGCAGCACGTTTGCGGCATGGGACCACGTTGCAGAGCTGTTGATCATCAAGGATTATCCGGGTCAGGACTATGACCAGGGAGGTAGTATAAGTGCACCAATGGGCCCCAACACAGGGAAGCGCTATCCCTCACACTCACATTAACATTATAGCTGGTGGACACTCAGAGTTAAGTGCCCTGGCACATTGGTACACCAAGGACAAAGGGTGACGCAATGACAATTCTGTAGAATAATGCCATGATTGACATGTGGGGTGGTAACATGATAATTATGATGTCTATGCAATGAAAGTTATGCAGAAGTTATAGTACTGTATTGTTGGTCTGATAAGGGAACATTCCCACCACGTTGGGATCCCTCATCAGTGGGGGCGCTGCACCGTGTGTAAGTATACCCCAGGGTCCCAGTGGCGAAGGTTCAGGCCTCCTGTTAGCCCCACAGGTGACAGCAGCACACGTAGTTGTAGTACCGCAGGGGTACACCCGCCACATAATTAATTAATTAATAATTCAAGTATATGCAATTCAAATCCTTTAGGTATTAACTGAGAAAAGGCAAATTGGGGAGAGAGCAACTGTAGGATGATGGCAACTAAAAAAATATAAATGCACACGTAATATATCAAAAAATTAATTGTATTTATTTATTTATAAAATGTTTTACCAGGAAGTAATACATTGAGAGTTACCTCTCGTTTTCAAGTATGTCCTGTGCATAGAGTTAAGACAAATAATAAAATTCATGGGGCGCTTGGGCAGAGTCGACCAAGATAGCTGTGACCTAGTCGAGCTCTGTGCCAAGCGGGCACTAACCAGCTACAAAAGCATAAAAAAAAGAGCTACAAACGGCCAAGCTGCAGCCAGGAGAGTTGGAATATTCCCTTATCTTCCCAAATTGTGCCTTCAAAAAACACCAAAAAGGCAACAGCTGGCCGCAGAGGACTTCTTCAAGGGCCGGGATGACACGCAACATAGGCCAGAATATGGTGCCTTCTAACGTGGCACTTCAGATTCTGAGTCGGGGGACGGTTTGACGAGCCAAGACTAAGAAATACATTGTATAATTACATAACAGCAGTGGCCTAAAAGAATCCTATTTGCACTCGCTAGACCAGAAATGCTAGGCTAGGAAAAATTAAATCCTGGGAGTTACCTCCATAGCCATACATAAAAAATTATAAAATCACATTTATTAAACATATATACAAAAAACCTTATTGTCTAAAATACCACTATGTGGCTCCAGGAAAACACAGAGAGGGTGGGGGTTGGGGAATAAGTGCTAATAAAGTTATCCGAGCAATGAGAGACTCCAAATATATTCTGGACAGTATGTGAAATGTCTATACTCCTTGAGAGACTCCCCACAATGGAACTACACTCCTACACTACTGAGAGATAAATATATGTATATATCATCATGATAACAATACCACTACAGATCATGGGGGGTGTGTGCAATAAGAAAACCACTAACATCAGAGGATACGGACGGAGTCATAGATAAATAGTCTTAAACTCAGTACGTCCGTATTGACTTTAGAGGCGGACATTAGTAAAGGCTATTACTCCTACACTACTGATACAAAACAATGGGTTCCCAGTATAAACACCACAACAGTTCATACTTACACGTGACTGCTACGCAGAATGGTGATTACTAATATACCTAGCAGGCATGCAGTTTACAGCACGTCAAGTGTATAAATCATCTTTATTAGAATCTGCCATCCTCCTGACCATCAATTCCCAATATATTTGTTCACTGCAGCATTCACACAGTACATGCCATGCTGATTATGTGAAATCATTCCTGTTCTTTATGAGAACATTAAGTATCTCATTCCTCATTTCGGACAAGTTGCCCGGCAACATGAATACAAAATAGGTGGACAACTGATTCGTACACCCGATAACGGAGACTAGACACACCAGTCCTCCTATAAACACATTCTCTGGATTGGCTGAAAAGTGCCACACGCCCCCAACTATCCAGTACTTATAGCAGGGAGGAGATTAGAGAAGTCACTCCCATTACCCTGACGAAGCGCCCACGAGCGTGAAACGTACGTCGGTACGTGATGACGCACTTCCGGTGACGTCATCCGGAAGCACGGAGAACCGGGAAGCGAGCCAACAGTCTGGAGAGACTATCAGGTCGTATACTCACATGAGGGAGCAGATTATTGTGCGATATCCACTCGTGTACTGACATAGACACTTGCTAACGGCCGAACGAGTCCCAAGTACAAAGACCCACTTGCTTTGAGTGAAGGCGGCGCCACGTTACACACAGTGACGCCCTGCCTGGAACCCTAGGGACCAAGCGGCGCGCATAAAGTTAACATTATCACATCGTCACCAATACGGTGCACCTTACACCTGGTATATGAACGTAGAGTGTCAGGTACTTTGAGGCATAAGCACCACTTTGTCTGCATACCACATATGGTGACGTCACCTAAGGACTATATATCCCTATGCAAAAGTGGTGTTTTAGACAATAAGGTTTTTTGTATATATGTTTAATAAATGTGATTTTATAATTGTTTATGTATGGCTATAGAGGTAACTCCCAGGATTGAATTTTTCCTAGCCTAGCATTTCTGGTCTAGCGAGTGCAAATAGGATTCTTTCAGGCCACTGCTGTGACCTTTCACCGTATTCTAGTACATTACCCTTCCTGTATGCACCCTATCTCTTTAGTACCAGCACATGTCTATAGTAGGACACTCAAGGTGAGCGGTAGCCATTTTCCTACCTTGTTATAATTACATAACAGCCTGAAAGCTATATTCCAGTTGGCGTTGAGAGAGGTGAAACTTGAGATGGACTCCCTTCGAAGAGTGGACAAGGGCCCTCAAAGAGAAACTGGGGGAAAGCCGTGTGTCACGTGTAAAAAAGGGACACAGAGTCCCGCTCGCTAGGAAACCACTTGACAGTTCTCTCTGAATAACAGGTCCCTGCGTAACAACGTACAGATACAGGGCGAGGGGACGGGTGGTTCCCAGAGAGACCAAATTGTTCAACACATTCTAAAGCAACTTTTACCCTATTTGAAAGCAGAATAATTTACCCTTGACTGTACACACGGAGCTCTTCGGGCTAAACCTGAATCATTGGAGCTGCCTAGGTATATAATCATAAGATTCCACTTATACAGTATACAGTATATGCAGATCATTCACCAACAAACTTCACCAGAAGACAGTAGATGCAGCCAATAATAGCAGGACTTCAGAAGAAAGAAATATGGTACAAATGGTGTTACCCCTTCTGTTTGATGATACTTCACAAAGGGACAACAATGATTGCCAGTTACCTTCCTGAAGGCATAGACCTGTTATCCAGAGTGGGAATTGCTGCAATATATCATAGGCTTCAGGCAGAGAATCAACTATGCTAAGGCCCCAGAGACCAGAGTGGCCCAGAGTTCCCCAACGAGAAGGCCATAACAGCCAACAGGTAACAACACAGACCTGAACTTACCTAGGACAGAACAATCTTTAGTGAGGTTTGGTGTTTGTGGGGGGAGATGGGTACCCCCACTAACCTAATCAATGCCACAAAATAACTTAATGCAAAGTTCCATACCTCCTCCCTTTGCTCCGGTTATACCGCGGCAGCGATTTTAACTTCCCCTTGCTTTGTGCTGCATGGTAGGACCCATCAACTGGTCTGTGGGTACAGGAGTGGGGGCCGTGTTGAGACCAGAGGAAGTGGAGCAAGGCCCTGGACGCTAAGTGAATTCTATTGTTTATTATAGTCACAGGTGTTTAAGCAGCCCAGGCTCATGTTCTGTTAAATGTTTTTGTGGTTTAAATGTTCATATTATGTGCAGATCTCAATATTAGAATATACTGTAAATAGCTGGTGCCTTAACCCCCACTACATTGACTGAGCCATGGTCTAATGGTGTTAACATGCCATGTGTTGCGCAAACTTATCAGTAAATTCCAAACATCCATGTGGGAGGCAACCCCATCCACACACTAAGTCCACATCTAGCTATGGTCCCCCGTTTTTTCAATGTAAGACCTGAAGTAAGCTTGAAGCTATATCTGGTTACCAAACCGTGAGGAGGTCCAAAGATATGGTTTCTCAATCAAGCATTCCCCGGAAGAAACATGCACAGTTAGAATCAGCAATAACCCGATGGAAAAGTCCTGCTCAGTCTAAACAAGATTATCCCCAGCTCAACTAAGTATTGCTCATTTCCAGATCCCAGGGATCAGACAAGGTCTCTAGGGACTCCTCACTAATACCTCTGAGTTCACCGCCCCCCAAATCCATTATATTTATAAAGGAGTAATTTGTAGACTCTAAAAAGTTTTAACCCTTTCTTATGTGCCCGGGACACACTTGCATCCCATAGTTTATATTCCTGCCTTATGTTATGCCATTTTTCACATCAGTGTATCTTAATGCACCAAGTTATTAACTTTTTTATATATTTGTTATCAAGTCTTAAATAAGAGTAAAAGAAAGAAGAAAATAAAGAAGATAAGAGGATCTACTCACCAGTTACTTCTCTTCAAGCAGCGGAGGATCATAGAGTTCTGCGCATCATGCTGTACTTCAAGCTTACGATCATTGCTTTGTGGGTCAAGAGTTGATTGGTGCCTGTAAGGAATCCGTTCCTGGGTTTGGCAGGGGCTCACTCTTGAAGAGTTGGTGAGCTCTCAGACAGACCTTCCTTTGGATTTGCAAGCACTATCACCTGTGCGTGCAATCACTGCAGCTCTTTCTCTCTACTCTATCATTTGAGGAATGCCCACACATCACTGTCTTTGGATTGGCTCCCTGCCCTTCTTATTCTGGGCTCTCCCATTCCCTCATTGCTGAGCATAAACCCAGATTCTCTTGGACGTAACTGTGTTTTCCACAATCACCCTGCCTTAGCCTTACCCTGTTCCTGAGACCTGCTGCATTCACCCCAGGCAGAGGTCTGCTTCCTGGTTCATGTACTGAAGCATTGGATCCCTAGTGCTAGTCTTGCCTTGTTCCTGAGATCTGCTGCTTTCCCTCCTGGCAGAGGTCTGCTTCCTGGATCCTGTGCTGAAGTGCTGGTCTCCCAGTGCTACCCTGCGGTGTTCCTAGGCCAGTGCATTCTCCCCTTGCAGAGACCATTATTATGGGCCGCTCCCTCTCCTCGTGCAGAGGCCATTCCTGTGCTTCAGCTGCTATGCTGAAGCACTTCGCATCAGCCTACCTGTTGCCGAACCCCAGCCTGGATATCGATTACTCTGACATCTCGAACTCTGACCCTGGCTTGTCCATGGATTACCCTGCCTTCTCCAACTCCAAACCGGCTACGATTGACTATGGACTGCACAACCCAGAACCGGTTTTGTGGTCTACGGTCGGTGTATTCACATCCCCACCTCAGCCCCACGGTCCGGTCCCAGTTTGTGGCGAGCACGTACAGTTCCGCAGTTGGATGAGGAGGATGAGACTTCTTCCGGGCAAGGGTAAAAAACACTTTCATTGACTATAGGGTGCCCATTGTTTTCCAATGTGGCCATCTATGCCCCTGTAGAGGCCATAAATACCACAGTGACAATCAATGGATTTATCGCCTAGTGTTTGTTTTTATTTTATTGCAATTTTTTTTTATTGTGCATATTTTATTTGTTGTAACACAAGTGGGCAAAGCGCTATTAGCTATATTTGGCTAATAGAGCTATTGCCCATTTGTATGTGTGGTGATGGGATAGAGGGGTGGGTGATGGGGGCAATTGCTTCAGGGAGGGTGGTTAGGCCTCATGAGTGATTAGTGTGAGGGGTTAACCCCTTAATCACCATAGCGCTTACCACCCGCAAAGGTAATTAAGGGGTTACTGGCCAGTATCTAGTGTTTTTATTTAAATGTTGGTGTCACTGAAGATGAGGACGAAGATGGCATTCATCCTGGCAGGGGCTTTTTCACATTACTTGTATGTGTGGGAGGGGTGGGGGTGGGTTTTTTGAGGTTAGAAGGGGTGGGAAGTAGGGTGTCCATTGGTTGCCAATGTGGCTATCTGTGCCCCCAGTGATAATCAATGGCTTAAATGTTTTTTATTTTTAATTGCATTATAATTTGTATTGTATTTTATTGTAATGTGCAGTACTGTATATTTGAATGGGCAAAAGCACTAATAGCCAAATATGGCTAATAGGGCTTTTGTCCATTCCTATGTGGAGTTGGTGGGGGTTTGTTGGGTTAAGGGGGATGTTGCCCCAGAGTGGGTGGTTAGGCCTTGCGGGAGGGGTTAACACCTTTGTTACCTTAGTGGTTGCAACTTCTAAGGTAAGGGAGGGGGTGAATCCTCCCAGGAGACCTAACTACCCACCAAAGGGCAAATAGAGTCTTCATTCATCCGCTCTACCACCAAAAAAAATGGGTTCTTCTGTTTAATACCTTCATGATGTTAGCAGTTAGCCACTAAGGTAATGAAGATCGTCTTTCATTTTTTTTTTTTGTACATAGTATTGAAGAAAGGGGTCACATAGCTGAACCACATTACTTTCAGGTCCAAGGACTTTCTGCTTCCCGAGGTACAGGCCGCAGTATGGGGTGCCTATATCTCCTACTCGTTTAAATGTCCAGTCAGGTGGGTCGTGACAAGGTACATTTAAACTTGCTGGAGATATTGGCACCCACTCAGGAAGAAGAGGGTCCCCAGAGCTTAAATGAATGCGGTTCAGCTTTGGAGACCCCCTGCTTAAATAAAAATAAAATGTAACAGTGCAATCACCTGTAAGAGCTGTTCAGGGAGATGCAGCTTCTCTCTATGCAGCTCTTCTAGACTGGTCGAACAAAATCGAATGTTAAGTTCATTTCACTTGTAAAGCCACTAAAAACTGGTGTAATATATCGTTTTTGTAAGAAATGGTAAAAAAAAAATGCGATTTGTTTTAGTAAATACCCTTTTTACACAAATTTCATGCCATGAGATACTGTAGGAACATGCCAACACATGCAATGTTGCAATTTTATTATCAAAGTGTATTGAATAGGCCCTTTAATCTCCATGAATAGAGGTAGTCCTCTTTTAAAGGTTAGAGGTAGTCCTCTTTTAAGTTTACTAATGCTATTTGCTGTCAGCCTCCAGTGGTATTGGGTTCCAGATGTTAACTGTGCACGAAGGGAAACAGTGCTTCCTTTTATTTGTTTTAAATATGAAATGTCATTGTGTGTGTGTGTGTGTGTGTGTGTGTGTGTGTGTGTGTGTGTGTGCGTGTGCGTGTGCGTGTGCGTGTGCGTGTGCGTGTGTGTGTGTGTGTGTGTGTGTGTGTGAATATTTGTATAGACAAATGTAAAAAAAAATATTATATATATATGCAAGAAAAAAGACAACAGTGCACATCCCTAGTGCACTACCAAAAACAGGAGTTTATTACTGTATAAGGTATAAAATGGTAATGCACACTTACAAGAAAACAAGAGTTAAAAATCACATTCAGTAAGTGTTTCTTTGCTTTTAAGAGGTACAATACCAGTGCTGAGGCTTGAAATCATCTGGCACTCTGTTTGTAGGAAAAGTCAGTGTTTGTTGGTGTCAAATGACACTGGCTCCAACTTCCACACAGCTCCAATGTGCTCAGCTTTCCTCCAGCCTCTGTGTTAAATCAATAGCTCCAAATGCCGTCCGGTGACATCATCACGCACACGTGACCACGCTGCCACGAGGTGCTTTGTTGTGTGTACTGAAGGACTCTTTGCTTGTGCTGCTGTAATTGGCTGTTATAGAGCTATTGATTTAACACAGAGGCTGGAGGAAAGCTGAGCACCTTGGAGCTGTGTGGAAGTTGGACCCAGTGTCATTTGACACCAACAAACACTGACTATTCCTACAAACAGAGTGCCAGATGATTTCAAGCTTCAGCACTGGTATTGTACCTCTAAAAACCAAAGAAACCCTTATGTGATTTTTACCTCTTGTTTTCTTGTAAGGGCGCATTACCATTTTTTACCTTATAATAAACTCCTATTTTTGGTAGTGCACTAGGGTTGTGCGCTGTTGTCTTTTTTTCTTGCAGATTTCCTTTGGGGAGTGATTCTCCCAGATACAGCTGCCTCCCTTTGGCTTTTTGCAATCATCTGATTCCCTACATTTGGATTAATCATAAACTCTGTGCCTTCAGGATTGGACTTGTATTTTAATGTACAGCCTTCAATATATGTTTTATTATAAGTACTAATATTTCAGTTTGCGGTGCACTATTTTTCATTAGCGCTGTTTGTTTTTTCTTTATATATTATATATATATATATATATATATATATATATATATATATATATATATGACAGATTTCTCAGAACTAAGACGAATTTGCAAATTCTGATATGTGAAAAAAACCAGCTATCTTTACAGGAAATACAAATTAGGACAAATCATCTGCTCATCTCTTTTATTAAATATGATCCCTAATATTTTTCAGCCTAGCCTGAAAAGGTAATTGCTCCATACCTATTATCGTTCTTGTCACTCTGTGTTGAATTTTCTCCAGCCTCATTACATCTTTTTCAAGCTGAGGTGACTACAGTTGTACTCAGTATTCTACATGTGGACGGACCATGGTTTTCGGCCATGGCATTTTTAAATTGTCTTTTTTATTTTCCTAAACTTTTGTTGGTTATCCCAAACATTGTCTTTGTTTTCTGTGTCTGCCAATGCACATTGAACTGATATTTTTAATGCGTTATCTACAATGATTCCTAATCTGTTTCCTGAGTCATAGTAGATGCACTGTAGGTTATTTAGGTCTGATCATTGTATATCTATATGTTCATTTTTCTTCTCAATTGACTCAATGGGCTCAGGACTTTGCTGACTATTTTAAGAAAAAGGTGGAATCCATACGTCAGAACATCCCCTCTGTTTCTTCCTCCCATCCTACACCTCTTCCTAACTCTCCTCCTGCCTTCCTTGATTATTTTTCCACTGTCTCAGAGGAGGATGTGTCGCTGTTGATCGCCTCTTCTCACTCTACCACTTGCCCTCTTGTCCCCATTCCCTCCCATCTCCTAAAACCTCTTGCTCCTACTATAATCCCTACGCTCACACACATTTTTAACTCCTCCCTCTGCTCTGGAACCTTTCCATCCTCTTTCAAACATGCAACACCTGCTGTACAAACCAAAGTTTCTGAATGTCTCTCTGCTATATCATCCTGGATGGCCCTCCGCCGCCTTAAACGCAACATGGCTAAAACAGAGCTCCTCATACTTCCTCCAAACCTGGCCCCACTACCTCCTTCCACATTACTCTTGGAACTACGATCATTCACCAAGTAGCCCAAGCACACTGCCTAGGGGTCACACTCGACTCCTCTTTCACATTCGTCTCTCACATTCAAAACATTTCTAAAACTTGTCGCTTTTTCCTCCGCAATATAACAAAGATACGCCCTTTCCTCTGTTGCGCGACTGCAAAAACTCTGACTCAGGCCCTCATTCTCTCCCGTCTTGATTACTGTAACCTCCTGCTCTCCAGCCTTCCTGCCTCTCACCTGTCTCCCCTACATCTATCCTAAACGCTGCTGCCAGAATCACTCTACTCTTTCCTAGATCTGTCCCAGCATCTCCCCTCAAGAAATCCCTCTCCTGGCTTCCGATCAAATCCCGCATCTCACACTCCATTCTTCTCCTCACTTTTAAAGCTTTACACTCTTCTGCCCCTCCTTACATCTCAGCCCTAATTTCTCGTTATGCACCATCCAGACTCTTGCGTTCTTCTCAAAGATGTCTTCTTTCTACTCCCTTTGTATCTAAAGCCCTCTCCCGCTTTAAACCTTTTTCACTGACTGCCCCACACCTCTGGAATGCCCTTCCCCTCAGTACCCGACTAGCACCCTCTCTATCCACCTTTAAGACCCACCTTAAGACACACTTGCTTAAAGAAGCATATGAATAGCACTGTGGATATTCTGAACACATGATACATAAAGCTTGGCCCCCTGCAGATGCACTTACCTGAACTCCCTCCTACTGTCTCTGTATGTTCTCCCTACCTACCAATTAGACTGTGAGCTCCTCGGGGCAGGGACTCCTCTTCCTTAATGTTACTTTTATGTCTAAAGCACTTATTCCCATGATCTGTTATTTATATTATCTGTTATTTATTTGATTACCACATGTATTACTACTGTGAAGTGCTATGTACATTAATGGTGCTATATAAATAAAGACATACAATACAATACATGTGATTTTTTTAAACATTGACTAACTTAGTCTGCCTTTTAATTGCCCCATATCAAAGATGCTTTTGTATCTTATCTCTTTGTGATTTTGACTCTTTTGTACACCTCTGTAGTTTGCATGTTTCTACCTTTTAATTTACATCTTGAAGATTGATTTTTAATTATTTTAAGGACCTGCAGGTTCCATTACAGACCCTTAAATAAAAAGCTAAAACAAGTACTGTACAAAATGTAGGGTTCCAAATAAAAACAGTTGTGGCTATATGTATATTACTCTAATCAGGAGTTATTTTGCTCTCAAATGGGAATGGAAAACTAACTTTGTGCAATACCCAAGCAAAAGCAAATTGCTTCATTATTAGGTGTTTTTGCACTCCAATTTAGTTTTTTTAGAGATGTTTTAAAAATAAATTGCTTCTTGCAACTTCTACCATATAAATACTAAACAATCCGGGACTCTATTTAATGGGAATAATGTATACAAATAAGCAGTTGCTGGTGTCACTTAATGCGTACTTAAATAATAGACCGGGTGGGGTGTTTGTGTGTGTGTGTGTGTGTGTCCAAGGTGCAAAAAGGGGATGTAGAGTACTGTAGTATGTCTTTTATAGCATCACATATATTTGGTGAGAGATACAAGCACAATTACGTCGTTTTAAATAGGCCTTTCTCCAATTTAATTGGATCTGGAACACTGGCTTGTCATCTGGTGAATAGGGACTGGATGTTTGTTTTCCTACACTTTGTTTGTTGTAAGATTCCCTCCAAGATCTGTACCCTCCTGGATGGACTTGTTCTCAATTAGGGTTGAATACCATAGAGGGATAGAGATAGGTAGGAGAAAGATATGTGCAACACAGTTTATTAAAATATAAAAATCCTATAAACATATAGGTAATCTACTCACACTCTGTAAGTATTAAAAGGGCAGTTGGAGAGATTATAATCAAACTGAGTCTCTCACACTCAGTTTGTGCCCCGGTCAGCTACTGTCCATTCTGCAATAGTTACAACCTGATGAGGAGATCTGATAGAGACCATGCTGCTCCATGTACCGACGTCTATTCTCCCTGACTGCCGTACACTTCCGTGTCACATGTCCTTCTCCTAGTATTGCGAGATCTCGCTGGAAGGCAGCTCCGCTTCCAAAATCTTCTCCGTCAGGGCTCTCTCCACCTCTAGCCTCTAACTGTGTTACCGCCGATCAGTAATCACCCAACATGTCACCAAAGCGGCTTCTTCAGGGGTTAATATATACAGTATATAGGGACTTCCGTATTCACAATTACTACGAGTGAAGCGAATCACTAGTGATCACAATGAGTTGGAACCTGCTCTTATCAACATGGCTAATAGTTTCCTAGAGCGAGGGTATAATCCGGCCGACGTCAAAGATGCATTGGATCGAGTAATCCGCTTGGACATTGCAGATCGTACTAGCACCGAACTGGGAGAGCAAACGAATAGCACAAGATTTAATGTTATAAGAACATTCAGCACTGCGTCCCCATGCATACAACGTGGCATTAGAGATAATTGGCATGTCTTAGCTAATGATGACAAAATTGGTAAATTCTTCCATGAACCCCCCTTGTTTTGTTTCCGCCGTGGTCCGTCAATTGGGGACATGATCACGCAAGCTGATCCAGCTGACAAATATAGCAGGGACAAAACCTGGTTATCCCAAAAACCTGGGGCTTACAGATGCAAGGGTTGCACGAATTGCCAATATATGCAGGTGGGGTCTTTCTATTGCCATCCACACAATGGGACCAAAATCAAAATTCATCAACATCTGAATTGTGAATCAAAATTTGTTATATATTTGATTAAATGTCCCTGTGGTCTACTTTATATTGGGAAGACAGTGCGAATGCTCAAAGAACGTATAGCCATCCATCGTTCAACTATTCGTAAAGCATTATCAACAGATGCCAAAGATTTGGAGTTCAAATGTCTCCCTGTTGCCAAACATTTCAGGGACTTCAAACATTCATTGGCAACGTTTAGGTGCATGCCAATCTCACAGGTCCGAGCGCCCACACGGGGGGGTGATAGAAACAGACTCTTGTTGCAAAGCGAGGCGAGACACATCTTTGAATTAAAAACAGTGGCCCCTTTTGGCTTAAACGAAGATTTTTCGCTAGGATGTTTCCTATGAATGAAATTAGGACTGTGACATTTTGTGTTGCTGAACAATTGTTTACTGTTTTGTGGTTGAGTGTGTTTGTCTGTTAATGTTTCTTTTGTAATATTTCTGCATTACGTCTACATGTATTATTTCTTTATGTGCCCTTGTATTGTTATTTTCACTTTATCACTTTATGGTTTTGGTGTGTGCAGCAGGATTGTTCACGATGTCCCGCTTCGAGATCGTAGATACTACATGGTGTATTTGAGACTGCGAAACATCTGACATGTCGTTTAAATAGGTCTTGTCGGTAACGAGCTGTCCTTTGGACAGAGTTTTGCTTACGGAGTGCAATATGAATATTGGCTCCGGATAGACACACTCCTGTCCATCATAAGTTGTCTCATTAGTCATATATGCTATAAGTCCACTAGTCTCATTATCTTTGTAGAGACTAGCTTGACCATACATGGTATCTTGTTTTCGATTTTAGACTTTATTAGTCATTGTAATTATAGTATTTATTATAGTGGGACATTGATAACAACATACTTCACTGTGTTGCACACAGCACTTCACATGTTCATGATTTATTTGGTTTGTGTATGTTTGCTGTGTGTGCCATGCGTTCTCATGCTGGAACAGGTCCTGTTGAGTGTAGTTTCAAACAAATAACAACATACAACACACTAAGCTTTATTGTGCCTGTATATCATAGTGTCCTGTAACACCTCCATTTGTTAGGTGCCTTTTGACATTGAGTTTAGGCATCTTTTACTAGAACCTTATATATGTCCCTTAAGGCTATGTCTGTATATGGGCGCCATTATGCACTTAGTGGGGAAAGCTAAAGGATAGCACAGACCCTGCGCTGTATTGCAGTTTGCCTAATGAGCTGAACGGAGAGGTTCGCGCATGCGCGAACCGCCGCTATAGAGGCCAATAAGCACCATTCGGGCCACCGTAGCAAGAGTAATTTGTAAGATCACTAGATACATCATGGCGGTGCGTTCCAGCGGTACACTGCGGGTCACGGCTTGATGAGTCCGCGCATGCGCGAATGTGCCTGCGGGCGGATCATGTAGGCCACCATAGTTTCATAGGATGTTTCATGTTAACCAGTCCAAGATGGCGATGCGTTCCAGCATTTGCATGCGTGTCACAGCGGCGTGGTTTCGCGGGCAATGTTGCCCCTACACGGGTGAGTTCATTTTAATTTTGATTTGTTTGGGTATATAAGGGGGTGGATTAGCATTCACTTATTGCACGTCCCTGAGGAAGGTCACGTTGAGTGGACCGAAACGTTGGAGGTGGTGCCATGTTACTTTGAATACAACTTCATTGGAACTACTGGACTGTGTGCTGTCTCGTTTTTTCCGTATTCCAATCTGGTAAAATCTACTTTTTATATGTATATGTATATATATATATATATATATATATATATCTCAAATAAAAAGATCGCTTGTGAGCACATTTACATGTCTTTGACAGGTCTGCAACCCCGCCTTTCACCATTATCACCTAGCATACATTGCTTCCACTGCAGCAAAGGTTTCTGGAAAATGACATGCAAATGAGTACACCATGTCATCTTTTGCTTGAAATCCATTTTTACATGGAACCCTTATAAGCTAATGCGCTCTGTTAACACAGTTTTTAAGCACAGCATTGGATTAGATGCAAAGCCAGTGAAACCACTCACAGACAGCTGTTTCAACCTTTTGGGTTTCATCAGTGTGAGGTTGGTTGTACTGGCTTTGCAATTTTCAAAGCTGAGTAGGATTTACCATACACATTTTAAGATATGGTGGGTGAAAAAGGCGACAAGAAACGTATATATATATATGTGTGTGTGTGTGTGTGTGTGTGTGCGTGTGTGTGTGTGTGTGTGTGTGTGTGTGTGTGTGTGTGTGCGCAGCAGGGTACCCCTCTGGCTACTATTCTACCCTGTGGGCTGGCAGTAAACCTGGTAATATCAGATTTCCAGTAGTTGGTATGGGGTTTTCCCCCTCACCTTTGGTAATGCATTTGAGTGACAGCAGAGTGTTGTACATCCTGTTGTAGCTGGGACAATGCGTTGCCCGCCTTCTGGCTGTACTTAAGGGCAGGACCGCCCTAAAGTTAGTAGTTGTTCCTTCCCACTTGAGGAAGGAAGGAAGGTCACACAACTGGGAGCCTTAGATTGGGGCCTTCCCATGTGCTCTTCCCTCCAGGGGAGAGTGATTGTGGATCATACCTCTGTCTCCACTAGGGGGGTGGGGAAGAGCTAGGACAGCTGCAGTGCCCTTGGCCTGTAGTGACGGTCCAGAGACCATCGTCAGTGAGAGCTGAGCTGACAGATTGTATCCAGCAGAAGACTGCTGAGTAACTGTTATTGCAGAGTGTAGTAATAAACCCATTCCTATTTTGCAATATACCTCCTGTCTGGTGCGTGACCTTACTGAGGGGAGAGGTAATAAGTTCTACCATGGAAGATCACCTTCATTTCCTGGAGTCCACGTCAGATGGAGGCGCTGCACTGCTAAGAATATATGTGGGATATGAACCCCAGAAGCCTGTTCCTGTGTCCCCACTACCATCGGCGGACGACTCAGCCCTCCTGTTGCCAGCAGGTATATGCACCACACACCCTGTAATTGCGCCTATCTGCGATTGGGTGGCGGAAACACCGTTACATATATATGGTTGATTTGGCAATCATGATGTTACCAGGTGATATACTGGTCATTCACTTATCACTTTAGCCACTACTTGGTATATTTGTATACACTAAGTCCTTTTAGGGCTCTTACTGCTGCACTTTATTGGGTTTGAGCACCATAGGTAATGCTCGCTCTGTATACCTTTATGCCATTATGACAGAGCAGATACTGTAAACAAATATTGCACAGGCAGTATCACCCATGGAAGCAGATCTATTAACCCAGCAGTTAAACAGCATCTGATTGTGTGGGGTTAGACTTTGTGTCATACTAATTTATTCTTTTGGAGGCACTTATCCTTGATTAACAGAACATAAATGTTCCCAGCACACCAAGAAAAAATGAACTAATAAAGGATCAGCCAAAAAGTCAAATTTAATTAAACATTTACGAGGCATATAACGTCAAACAGCAACAGAGGGACAACGTGTATATAAGGGAACAAAGACAGGGATGGGGAAAGAAAGAGAGGGAAGGAGAGGAAGAAAAAAACACGGGAAATAAAGAGTGCAGGGCAAGGGGGGCAACGTAAGGTTTCGGGGTACAGACCCCTTCTTCTGGCCGTTCCCAGGTAGACCGAAGTCACCTGGTACTTCCCTTACCCTGTGACTAGGTCCCTGAAATACACAGTGACACATTGACACTAAATCTCAAAGGTAATGAAACAGTGGAATACCAAAGATATATAAAGAGCTTCTGTTAGTTCTCCAAGCAAAATGTATTTTGGTAAGGGAAGTACCAGGTGACTTTGGTCTACCTGGGAACGGGCCAGAAGAAGGGGTCTGTACCCCGAAATGTTGCGTTGCCCCCCTTGCCCTGCACTCTTTATTTACCGTGTTTTTTTCTTCCTCTCCTTCCCTCTCTTTCCTTCCCCATCCCTGTCTTTGTTCCCTTATATACACGTTGTCCCTCTGTTGCTGTTTGACGTTATATGCCTCGTAAATGTTTAATTAAATTTGACTTTTTGGCTGATCCTTTATTAGTTCATTTTTTCTTGATGTGCTGGGAACATTTATGTCCTATTGATTATTTGAGAGGAACGAGGGTCCTCTCTGTTCCCGTCTGCACCCGTTATTGCTACACAGACTTTCTTAGTGTGTGCTGTCTGTACTTACTTTGTTAACTTATCCTTGATTACTTCCAACTGTATCTGCAGATTTCCTATCTTTATTAACACTCTCTATGTGCAAATGTTTTCCCTGCCGTTTGCAAATTAGGCAATATTTACCATATTCTAATGGAAAAAAATCATGAAAATGGCAAGCTTTGTAGAATAAACTCATCAAGCATTAAAAGACAATGTTATGTTGCCTTTATGCTTCTATTTACTGCCTTTTTGTGAAATTCTAGCCAAAAAATTGGGAAGATTCTGTCAAAAATGGCAACTTTTTTGCAAGCGGAAAATGTTGTGAACATTTCACGAAAAACATTTAGGCAAAATAATTCCACATAGACAATATAAATAAATTCACAGATCTCTGTCACACACATACTATAAGCTGTACTTTAATACTTCATACTGCATGCACACAATACAAATTATATTAATTAGTAATTAAAGATAAAATAACTTAATTGGGACCAACTAAACATGCTTCCATAAACTGGGTTAAATATCAGTGTCCTAACTCCAAGGACTGGCAATAAACAAGAATGGCAAAGAGAGAGGTGTTTTTTTTTTTACTTTTAGTATCAGCCTGGATTTCACTTCAGATTGAAACAAACCAAGCCAGGTTATCCATAGAGAATACTTCCTTCTGCACTTGCGTAGTATAACTGCATGACTAGCATTAAACAGTAATTGTGCACCTATGGCATTACCTGGAGAGAGGAAAGGTAAAACCAATTAGAAAGTTGTCAGCATGAGGGTATGGGGAAAAAAGCTGTATTACTAAGTTGTTCTTTACTTAGCCACAGTAACATACAGTTTACAGTGAATGCAGACAAAAGAGGTTCTAGTTAAAACAAAATGTGTTAATTCTCTACATTGTTTTACCCCAGTGAGCGATGTAGTTGTTATAGGCGGTTGCTTTGTTGTTATGTTCTTCTGTACTATTTTATTGGCAAAATGTCCCTTTGAGGCAACTATTAAAATACCAAAGAGATATTTCTTCCACAGGCTATTATAATGCATGCTGTGTCCCACAATTAGTAGGGCAAGGTATTGGGGCGTACTTTTATACTGGGAATGCTCAATGCCTTGGATATTGTAATGAAGATCTAAACACTACTGAAAAACAAACCTAAGGGTGCTGATTTCACATTGATTTATACAAAATCATGACAGATCAAATCACTTTGAGTATGTGTAACGTGGCAGTAAAAAAAAATCAATTCTACACTAAAATATGTACCGTAGGCTTATTTTTTAAGATGGATATTTTTTAGATAAGTTTCCTAATCATGTGATGTATGCCAGCTGAGACTTGGAATTAATGAAAAAAGTAGGATAATGCTGGTACAATTTTTTTTTTTTTTTAAACTACATTGATCAATGATCATATATTTGTGAAGCCTTTCACAGCCCCAAGGGCCTGCAAAAGTAGCTTTTAACAAAACAGTGATGGTTAGTGCGTGATCTTTTATGTCCCATTGTATGTGTCATTTGAAAATCCTGGGGCTTGGGAATATGGCTAGAATAAATATGCCCAATTTACAGGTATGCAGCAAAGGCAGCACAATTACATTTAAATCAATGACAAGTTTAAATATTACAACAGGGTTCAGGAACCTGTGGGGATATGGATACAGTTTTCTGTTAAAAAAGTGTACTAGACATATTCATATATGGCCATCTGACAGGAAGAAAAGAAAAGAGGAGAACTGGAGGAGCACTACTGGTAGTATCAAAAAAGTAGTGAAGAGAAAGGTGCGTATCCCATAAAAGATTATTTATTGGTCATGGAAAAAAGGGGCACAGGAGAGCCCCACCAACGTTTCACGCTTCACAGAGCGCTTTCTCACTACTTTTTTGATACTAACAGTAGTGCTCCTCCAGTTCTCCTCTATTCTTCTTGGTTACCCTTCGGATGGAAGAACACCTGGGGACCCCTCACCTGTGGATCGCATGGACTTTGCAGTGAGTCTATCGCTTGCTACATGTTTTCCTGTTCAGGACTTTATTTAGACATTTTGGTACATTATAGGGTGTTATATTCAATTGTCCTGGTACTATTGTTTACTACAGCATCACTTATCTGTGAGCTCATTATCCAGGAGTGCAACCCAGTACCTGTCTTCTATCAAGCTAATGTTTAGGGGTCCCCCCCCCACGAGTATCCGGTCATTTATATACCTACCTATCTCACTGTTGTGAAGTCTATAGCACTACGCATCTACAAGGTCTCAGGTAGAATAGGAGGAAAGCAGTGAAGTTGCTCATCCATCTGTGATAGGTTGACCAACCTGTAACTCAACAAGGGACAGTCGGTGAGGCTGCACATTCCTTCCCCTGCCTGCTATTATAGGAGGAAGCAGCAGGATAGGGGCGTTGCTCCACACTACAGCTCTGGCTGTTTCCTCTCTGCAGCACTGGGCAGGATATAAGGCTGTGCTTATAGTGTAGGCTATGGTGACGCGATCATGTGACGTCAGCCGTCGCCATTGTAATAGTGATTCCTGCTTATAGTGCAGGAGACAAGAGAGGGCGACCTGGGGATGTGGCGGAGGCGTGGCTGTGAGCGGTTTGCCCTCATTGCCTGAACCACTCAAGTGCCGTTGATGTCACACGGGGGTCGCCGAAAAAAATCAAAATACTTTGACTTCCAGCGACCGATCCATCGCTCTGCAGCGCCATTGCGGTTTTGCCCACTATGAGCACCCACAGCCTATACATGCTACAGTGCTGTGTGACGTCGCAGTCGCCGTAGCCAGCACTATACTGTAAGCGCAGCCTAAAGTGGCATTGGCAGTACACCCCCCCATATCCCCCCCCACTGTATGAAACAATAAACAAACCGCCACACACCATTGATCCTCCAGACCCACAGTAAATACAGGCAGAAGGCATGTGCAGGGGTTAGTGGCAATGTGTGGGGAAGCAATTAAAAGAGGTATGTTTGGGCTGGGGAAGGAGTTAATAAGCATGTGTAATGCAGGAGGGACTGCAGGGGGAAGCTGAAGAGACCCAACAGGGTGAGGAGGTATGTGCAGGTGGGATCAGAAGTTATGTGTGCAGGCAATTGAGGCAGATGTGATAGAGAGAAAATGATGCAGGGTAAATTTGCCAGAGATACTGTACATTATTTATTTTATTAATTTTTATTGTAAATCATGTTTTCTTTTTTCTGGACAATACTATTAACTCTGTGCCCAGGACATACTTGAAAACGAAAGTTAACTCTCAATGTATTCTTCCTGGTAAAACATTTTTTAAATAAATATTGCTATTTATTATTCAATTTAATGCCCCGCAGAAGGCTAATTTTCTCTGCCAGCCTGCCGCAGTAGTGCACACACTAAGCTCCTCTGATTGTCCCTGGAAAACCTTTCAGAATGTTGGCAACTCTGCAGAGCTCAGGAACTGTTTTCCCTCCTCCTTTCCCCCATAAACCACGGGGCCACAGTCAACAATTTCTGCTGGGCCCATTCAAGCTGTCACTGGCTCTGCTTTCATACTTTCAGTTACTTTTGCTAATCAGACTCCCGTCCTGTAATGTCAGTAATGGCAAACGATGCCAGTAATTCTTGGAGTTGAATGTGAAATTCATCTTAACAAACATGACAGAATAAAAAGGTCATAATATTCCGTTTCATAAAATATGTGACTAGACAGAGTATTGGGAAGACATTGCAGTTTTAAAGTCCAGTTTCATTTGATGACTCCACATTGGCTGTACAGCACTAAGGACACTGTATTGGGTTTCTATCATACTTGATAACATTGTAATTGAAAACCAAAGCGATGACCTATGCCGCTCAACCAAATACAGTTAGTTGATTAAAAATTAAAGGGTTAAATTCAAGGTGCAAGTAGGAAATATTATCAATAATACAATAAGACCCAAGGGGGTCCAAAAGAATCCTACGATAAGCACTCACTGTGGTGACCATATCTTTATATATATATATATATATATATATATATATATATCTATATGTGTGTGAAAAAATGTTTGTCTGTCAGTTTGTGCCCCCTATGATTGGCCGGCGGACGGCCACTCATTGGCCTGATGTCACGACCACGCCTTCACAGGGCGTGACAGACACACCACCCTTAGCGCACCGCCGCCACCCCCAGTGAGCCGGGAGCTGGGAACCAGCCTTCCCGGCCACCACCGCCACACCCAGTGAGCCGGGAGCCGGAAACCAGCCCACCCCAGCCGCCGCTGCCACCCCCAGGGAGCCTGCAGCCAGCCCCCTCACCTGCCCTAGCAGCGCACCGCCACCACCCCCCATGCCTGTGAACATCCTCCCGCCTCCCCCTCTCCCGCACCCCCCCACGGAGCCGGCACCGTCAACCAACCCGCCACCACCACTGCATCACACCACCCCCCCGGCCTTCCCCGCACCGCCGCTACCACTCCTGTCCCTGTGTTGGGACAGAGACACAGAGAGGGGGGGAGTGGAGAAAGATGGGGGGAGCGGAGAAAGAGACAGGGGGAGTGGAGAAAGAGACATGGGTGCAGAGAAAGAGACGAGGAGCAGAGAAAGAGACAGGGGGAGCGGATAAAGAGACAGGGGGAGTGGAGAGAGAGAGGGGGAGCACAGAAAGAGGGGGAGTGGAGAAAGAGAGGGGGGAGTGGGGAAAGAGGGGGGGGAGCGGAGAGACAGGGGGAGCGGGAAAATGACATCCCAGGCAATGCCGGGTAGATCATCTAGTGAGTCCTAAAGGTATAAATAACATTGCCATTAATGATTATGGTAAATGACTTAACTAATACACAACCTCATATATACTGTAGATCATGTAGAATACGGATGAAAAATAATAACGTTTTATTTATACAAATATTTACAAATGCACGGAATATATACATAAGTAAAGAAAACATCCATGAACAAAGGGAATAGGCGGTTAACTAAAGCTAAATGTAGTGTGAGACTGATAGACATACACCAGCATAAACCAGGCAAAATAAACACCTATATTAGGTATGTGGGATATGCTGCAGTTATAGCCATGATACTGATATATATAGTCAATGCCACACAATAATCCACAAACACATGAATGTGTCAATAGGAGTTATAAAAAAAATGTGCGTGCGTTGGTTAATTTTAAACTTACATACACATCAGCCAGTACAAATAAAAAGCAATAAAGTACCATGTGTACCAACAAATAACACCACACCCGCACTATATGTGGATAGTTATTGTCAAGGGAGACCAGGTTTATTAACACCTTTTTATACCGGGATCATTGATTGAGCAAAGCAAGTAGGTAAAATAAATTGTAATTTATTTCAGGAAAAGACATACACACAATGCACACAATTGCAGGGTTAACACACTTACAGGGAACGGGCTAATGAATAAATCTATCCTTTAAACAAAATTCACAAAAACTATCTTTGTAGGAGTCCTTTCCAATTACCGATAGGTACTCACGAAAGTCCTGGAACTGATTTCGGCATGCACTGCCAGCCGCGACCGCTACGTTCTCAAAGCGGAACTTATAAACTTTTCTGAGTTTAAAATCCTTGAAGCCGGCTCGCGTCTATTCAGTACACAGCATTTTTTAATTTGCCGCTGATTGTTTGGTGCTTGTAATCTGCGCTCCCCATTGGCTGCAAGGTTTCTTATGGGTTTCAGGGTCCCATTCACAAACCTCTGCAGCCTATCAGAGTGTGGGAATTCTCTTGCCAGCCAATCACTGATTTGCTGGTATTGAAAAGTCGGGTGGGTACCTTTTTTCATTCTGCAAAGGAGCATGAGTCAACCTGGCACCTCTGCCTCTTTGCATACTGTGCCCACTCGCTGTATGGGCTCCACAGAGTATGGGCACTGGCAAATGGTGACCAGATAGCCCTGTGTTAGCCCAGGATGCGGGTACTCAAGCAGAACTGCAGTACACCTCGTGTTCTAACACCTTGGCATCCCTGAGGTTTTCAAGTCAGGACACCTCACAGACCCATAAGTATCAAGCTTGGTAGCCATCTGTTCTCTTGGAATCCATGACATGGAAAACCCACAGTTCATTCACAGGTTATCAGTACACATACCTCTTTAATAAAATATACCGTGTCCTGTCTTTGTGTGATAAAATATATGTCCCTTTTCTGGTGTCAGGGATGGCGTAAGATTTTATATTGCCTACACTAACTAGCCTCATTCTTGGCACTCTTTAGAAATGATTTGTAAAACGTTTACACACAAGAAACAACTCTCAGCTTTATCACTTAGCTGGAGCACCCCCTGAACCCCTATATCAGATCCACGGTACCTGGGCATGTATATGGGCACCTCTCCTTATACTAGGGACCCCTCTTTATACTAGGGACCCCATGTATGATTGCAGGTATATATTAACCACTTCATGCCTGTTTAACTTGTCTGGATGATGCTGCAGCAGGAATCCTCGCGGTGAGTCGTAATGACGTTTTCAGAGTCAGAGTTAGCCGGATCAATGTGCTTGGCTGTATCCGAGAATCTCACTCGATTCCTGGGGTATCCCATAACTCTGGAACAACGATACATACTGCTGCGGCCAAGTTTATTCGAGCATTTGCCCGTTCTTGGCCGCAGCAGTAGCGGAAGAGCGCCCTCCGATCGGGGCGCTCTCCCTACCGCTGCCGGGTCCGCCGGGTCCCCCGGAACCCCCTGCCGCCGTCCCGCGATCGCGGGACACCAGGGCTCCCTTGGGGAGCCCTGGACGCGCGTGCAGGGGGCGCAGGCTCCCGAAGACGCGTGCCGCGCGTCTATGACGCGCGGCACGCCGAGGGGCGGCCACTAGCAAGCCGGGAAATCTCCCGGCTTGCGGATCTGGCCGCAGTGTAATAAACTGTGTCGCCACTGTAGACACATTCTGTAAATACTTTCTCCAGCAAACCCACCCTGAAACTTACAGCCTAGAAATCTCCCAGGCCAGCACCCAGGAAAGGCAAAACACAAACAAATCTTTATGTCGCATAATTTGCACACATTCACAGTAATGCATATAGGACATCTGGGTCCAAGAGCTGACACTCTAGGACCTCAACAGATGGATCAGGGGTAACCTAGTGGGCTGAACCTTTATTAGTGAGCCTGGTTAACCCCTTCACCATCACAGTTATAATGACGCAGTTGCCAGTAAACCATAGTATTTAGGAAGCTCATGGTGTAAAGGTACAAATGTATCCTC
Organism: Ascaphus truei; assembly: GCA_036426205.1. Taxonomy (NCBI): domain Eukaryota; kingdom Metazoa; phylum Chordata; class Amphibia; order Anura; family Ascaphidae; genus Ascaphus; species Ascaphus truei. The sequence goes on from CM071567.1 coordinate 11,167,986, forward strand.
TTGCAATGTCTAAGTGTTAAATAAATGGGAGTGAACATGGACCAGTATAACAATGTAGTCTGCGGCTGGAATTGCCTGTCTCATTTGCTTATACTGGCCGTGTATCAAAGAGCTTGAGTCGCCATTTCCCTTGACGTCACCGTTGTGGGGAATCTTGATGTCACAACATCTTCAAGCAGCAAAATAGTGAAAAGAGAATAGGAATCCAATCCAAACGAAAAAATTAATTCTTTATACAACCCTATTTAAAAAAAAAAAAAAAAACACCATACCAATGTACAGTAGATACTCAAAGCTTGGTTACATTTTTCCTAGTAAGGTGACGTTACCTAATGTTAATAGGTAACCTCTGTTTCAGTTTCTCAGTTTAACGGATATCCTGAAAGCTAATGATACACTATGCCAAAACAACGTCCGTTCACAAAACTAGCATCGTTATGAAGAGATGTGCTAAAAAATACAATACACATGCCCATTGGGAAAAAAAATATATAATGTTTGTTCCAATAATTGCACATGCATTCCATTCACGTTATGTATGTGCGTTACCTAAGAATGCCAAAAAAAAAATGCACACAATGCGCACCAGGGATTAAGTAATTGTCATTTATTAATAAAAATACACAAATAATACTGAGGGGATCCAACCCCACCTCAGTAACAATTGTTACACAGCTAGGTTACAGTGACCATATATATGAACCCTGAGATACCTATATCCCTAAACAGTATAACACATAAATTACAATAAAAATGAACAGTAAATATAAAACAATAATCCAAGATAGTTTAAGGAAAAACCGCCATAGAGGACTATCAAATGGCTGACAGGGGGAGACGGTTACTCACACTGAAGCAGAGATATGGGTCCACGGTGACCGTATGAGGATCCGGATCACGGCACCGTAGAGATGGAAACACTGCATGTGCTTCCTGCAGGCACCGTCTCAGCCCGTCAGCAAACATGCGCAGGATGACCTGTCGTGACCTCTATGCGTTTTGCACTATGTGCTTCATCAGGAGTTCACGCACAGCGTCATCCGCGCGTATTTGTATGGGCGGCAACCAATCGAATGGGATGGCCCAAGGCAAACACCCTGTTAGTGCCATAGACTGGCAAAAGTGATGTAAGCTCGTAAATAAAGCCATAGCTATTAGGCACAACCCCCATAGACTACATGCATTGATCATGAAGTAATCAAAGCAAGGCGGATGGTGGTTAGCAAATAAAAAGCTACAGAGCATAGGACTGTCATACATAAAAAGGAAGAATAATATATATTATAATGGAAAAATCACACCGTATTAGTACATGTACCAAAAAATATATATCATTATTAAAAAGGACTTCTACAATAAAAATTCTCAAAAAGTATTCATTAAACATTTCGTTCATCACCTTAAAAATGGAGTTAATTCAATAAGTTCATTGAAACCAGTGGGGTATCTTGTTTGCATTTCATAAATCCAATACTGTTCCCGTTTTAATAAATGGTTTTCTCTATTTCCCTGTCTGATATATAATGGTACACTTTCTAGTCCCTTAAATTTAATACAGCCAGGATCATTATTGTGAACCTCTTTAAAGTGTTTTAATAGCGGAGTAAGTGGCATACCTTTGGCTATTATTTTTGGTATGTTTTTTACATTTCTTAAATGTTCTAACATATGCATTTTAAGTGGTCTTTTAGTCTTACCAATGTACTGTAAATTACAGCTGCACTGCAAGACATAGACCACATGCGTTGTCAGACAATTAATGAAACTTTTTGTATTGTAAACAGATTTAGTAACACAAGACGTAACAGTTTTCTCTTTGCTAATATGTTTGCACGCCTTGCACTTTCTGCATTTATATGTGCCCATAATTCCCAGACGTTTCTAAATATCACCAGATATTATGGTATTGCTGATGACTTGGCTTGGGGCCAACATGTTTTTCAAATTGGGTGCACGTTTAAACACTATACCTGGCTGAGACTTTAGTTGGGGACCTAAAATGGGGTCCATTTTAAGTATACCCCAATGTTTCCGCAGTATTTTTCTAACACTATGGTGCATGTCACTAAATTGGGTAATAAAAGGAGGTATTTGGTTATTTTTACTTTTATCAGTCTTTCTGTGATGATATTTAATCAGGGAGTTTCTTGGAATTTTTTCCATTCTTTTCAACGAGGAATCTATCAGATCCTTATCATATTTTTTATCAAGAAATCTTTTTTTGAGAAACAGGGATTGTTCTCCAAACTCCTCAACCTTGGAGTCGTTTCTCTTTAATCTCACAAATTGATTGAATGGAATGTTTTGGACCCATTTCTTGTCATGACAACTGAATGGGTCCAGAATGAGTTAACATTAGTGACTTTGAAATGTGTTTTCGTATGGATAATTTTAGCTTCAATATAAATCTCTAAGTCGAGAAAGTGAATGCTTACAGCACTGTTCTCACCACTGAATTTCAAATTAAAATCATTAACATTCAGGAGAGCAACAAAATCAAGATATGACTCCTCACTTCCCTCCCACACAATGATAATATCATCGATATACCTCCTCCACAGTTTGAGCTGCGGAGGAGGACACAGAAGAACCACAAGTGACTCCCACTGTCCCATATACAAATTGGCGAACGATGGGGCAAAAGTAGTCCCCATCGCCGTCCCCAAGATTTGTAAAAAATAAAGGGAATCGAAAAAAGAAATAATTGTGACCAAGGATAAAATTAATAGATGTAAGTATAAACTCAATCTGTGTAATGGGTAGTGTTTGCGGTGTCATTAAAAAGTGCCTAATAGCCTCTATTCCTTTTTGGTGAGGGATACTAGTGTATAGGGCCTGAACATCAAGAGTGGCCAATCTATAATTATCCTTCCAAACAAAACTATCCAAAACCTGTAAAACCATGGTCATGTCTTTAAGGTGCGATGGAAGTGATGTGACAAGTGGTTGTAAATAAAAATCAATATATGTGGATAAATTGGAAGTGAAGGAATTGATCCCAGAAATAATGGGACGTCCAGGTGGAGAAGTGAGTGATTTGTGTATCTTGGGGATATAGTAAAAAATGGGGACAGTGGGAGTCGCAATAAACAAATAATCATATTCTGGTTTGGATAAAATTCCAATATCCAGTGCCTGACTGAGATGTGTTTTAATTAGACCCAAATACTCTTTTGTAGGATCCTTTTTTAGTGTGACATATGAAGTCTGATCCTTTAGAAGGCGATGGGCCTCGTGGAAATAGTCCTCTTTATCCAAGAGAACTATTCCACCCCCTTTGTCAGCTGACCTTAAGACAATATCTGGATTGGATTTTAGTTTTTTAATACTTTTATGCTCCTCCCATGTGAGATTAGAGTATGATCCAGTGGATTTTTTCTTACACATTTCTTTAAAATCATGTTCGACCAATTTGCCAAACAATTCAATATTGTGTCCTTTAGAGGCATAAGGAAAAAAAACAGAATTTGGTTTAAATCCTGAATGTAAATAACTTCCAAAATTGACAAAGTCTGGATCACTATCTCTTAACAGAGCTTCAAGATCTTCAATAACAGCCACCTGCTCGATATTGTTCTGTGCCAAATCATTTAGATGGGTATTATTTGATATTGGTAGTGTAGTTTTAGTATTACTAAAATGACGCTGTTACGTTATTTTCCTCAAATATTTTTGAAGATCTATGAACAGATCGAATTCATTCGGTTCTCTTGTGGGAGCAAATGTGAGACCTTTCTTTAGCACTTGAAACAGATGTTGGTCTATAGTGAGGGAAGATAAATTAAATATCCCATTGGTGGATAATTTTATTGGCTCAGGGATCCCCTCTTTGTGGGTGGACTTTCTCCCTCCTCTCTTACCTCGTCTGAATATCCCCTTTTGCGATTCAATTTGGTCAGAGGTTTCGAGGTAGGGTTGTTTAAATCCCAACTTGGTCTTTTGGGCCTTGTTTTGGTTGACTTCTGAAAAAACAATCATTATTGTCATCATTAATCTCACTTTCACTGCCAGTATCTCTAGGTTTTTGAAATTTGTTGGCAACCGGTATTTCAAATACAATATGTTTATCCTCTTTAGTGGCATATTGATCTCTCCTTTGATTTTTATATTTGTGTTTAATTTCTGTTGTTTTCCCATTTTTGCCCACCACTGACCAATTATCACTATGGCTTCTCTCTCTCTCAGATTGTATTGATAGTGAGGCCTTCCTCCTGAGTGATCTTTATTGTTTTCATATTTTGGTCTATTTGTGGCTTTTTGAGATTTTTGAGCTTTTTCATTATTTTGAGGGGTTTTTTGAGGTTTTTTGGGGATTTTAGGGGTTTTGGGAATGGCGCCAGATGGAATGAACTTTTGCTCTTTTTTAGATAGTTCTTTCTTTGATAGTTCTGTACTTACTAACTTCTGTGAAGTCTGATCATGTGAGATAGTATCTTTGTTAACACTTTTTCCTGTTTTATCTTTCCAATCTTTTTGCCTATTCTCCAAGTAATCAACCTTGTCTCTCAAAAATTTCTTATTTTTCCTCATCATAATGCCTTTCTCATGTTTTTTAAATTTTCCCACCATATCCTCAACCAATTTGGGCAACCCATCTAGTGTTGGCAAACTGATAATGTCCATTTTGACTTTGTCAATTTTTCCAGATAGGTCTTGTAATTCCTTTTTCCTCTCCCCCATAAGGAGTTTAATGAGGTTAATGGAGCTAATCTCAAGTATCTCTTCCCAAATGGCTAGAAACGCTGGGTTATCATTCCCATATGTGGGTTTGAGTAACAGTCTAAGGCCTCTAGGGACCCTTTTATGTTTCAGGTATTCCTCAAAGGATACAAGCTCCCAAAATGCTCTAGTTTCTTGCTCTAATAATTTAGTTAGTGCAAGAATTTGCGATGGTAAATCAACAGCATTATCCTCCAAATGAATGTCATCACAAAACATTTGACCCAATAGAGCACTTCTATTATTTCTATTATTAAGACTAGATAAAAGTGAAGTAGTGAAATTTGATACCTCCGCCATATTGATATGGAGTCAATGAAAATCAGCTTAATGGATAGTGATCCCAAATTGATAAACACTCTAATGAAGTCCAAATATAGAAAGCTCCCATACAAAAAGCATGAAATCTATTAAAACAAATAATAATAATCTTAAAATATATATAAATAATATAAGATAATTGATAATGCAGTCTTATCTATGCAGCTGAAAGTCCAAGGGAGAAAAAAACCATAGTCCAAAATCCAATAAAATTGTATCTGGAAAAAGTTCTTTATCTTGAAAGCAGGTAATACTGGATGTTCAGCGCTCGTGCTGCAGTTGATAGATAATGGAAAATCCCTTTGCTGTACGTGTGTGGAGCGCCTCCCTAAGCAGCTCCCACCACAAGGTAGTCCCCCCTAAAAAGGGGGGAAAAACACCCTGAAAAACAAAAAAAGAAAATGCACACAATGCGCACCAGGGATTAAGTAATTGTCATTTATTAATAAAAATACACAAATAATACTGAGGGGATCCAACCCCACCTCAGTAACAATTGTTACACAGCTAGGTTACAGTGACCATATATATGAACCCTGAGATACCTATATCCCTAAATAGTATAACACATAAATTACAATAAAAATGAACAGTAAATATAAAACAATAATCCAAGATGGTTTAAGGAAAAACCGCCATAGAGGACTGTCAAATGGCTGACAGGGGGAGACGGTTACTCACACTGAAGCAGAGATGCGGGTCCACGGTGACCGTATGAGGATCCGGATCGTGGCACCGCAGAGATGGAAACACCGCATGTGCTTCCTGACGGCACCGTCTCAGCCCGTCAGCAAACACGCGCAGGATGACCTGTCGTGACCTCTACGCGTTTTGCACTACGTGCTTCGTCAGGAGGTCACGCACAGCGTCATTCGCGCGTATTTGTATGGGCGGCAACCAATCGAATGGGATGGCCCAAGGCAAAAACCCTGTGAGTGCCATAGACTGGCAAAAGTGATGTAAGCTCGTAAATAGAGCCATAGCTATTAGGTACAACCCCCATAGACTACATGCATTGATCATGAAGTAATCAAAGCAGGGCGGATGGTGGTTAGCAAATAAAAAGCTACAGAGCATAGGACTGTCATACATAAAAAGGAAGAATAATATATATTATAATGGAAAAATCACACAGTATTAGTACATGTACCAAAAAAATATATATCATTATTAAAAAGACTTCTACAATAAAAATTCTCAAAAAGTATTCATTAAACATTTCGTTCATCACCTTAAAAATGGAGTTAATTCAATAAGTTCATTGAAACCCCCCAAATACAGTACATTGGTAAGACTAAAAGACCACTTAAAATGCGTATGTTAGAACATTTAAGAAATGTAAAAAACATACCAAAAATAATAGCCAAAGGTATGCCACTTACTCCGCTATTAAAACACTTTAAAGAGGTTCACAATAATGATCCTGGCTGTATTAAATTTAAGGGACTAGAAAGTGTACCATTAAATATCAGACAGGGAAATAGAGAAAACCATTTATTAAAACGGGAACAGTATTGGATTTATGAAATGCAAACAAGATACCCCACTGATTTCAATGAACTTATTACATATTACTGTACTGAATTACGTAGCCATATCAGCTAAACAGTTTAACTGTTGACAAAACTGTGCAAGCATCTACCTCTGCTACCAAAAAGCCATGGTCGCTCACGGAGAATGTGAGTGAATTGTACATAATTTATTTTAATCACGTTTATCAATACATTTTTACACTATATGTTTATGTTTACTTTCCTTTATCTACCCCTGGATGTGAGCGCGCTCCTGACATTTTGCTTCCATACCCTTATCTGGACTTGGATTGAGTCTATTCAAGGAGCAGGATCTATTCAGAGGACAGTGTTATTTGTCTTAATATTCACCTCCAGTGATCACTTGATTTGTGTTTATGGTATTTGCGCTTGTCTTCCTTTGTCTTCATCTACTGTACCTCTGCTGCTGGTCCTGGTACTCCTTATTCAGATGCCTCAAGAATCTTAAGTCTCAGTGGTGGACAACCACTTCAAATTATTGGGGGATTTTTGCTCACGCATCCGCACCTCGGAGGATTTGGGGCAGAATCCTCACGCACTGGACGATAGCAACTGCAAGCTGTCTGACCATGAGGTTCATGCCAAGAAGACCGGAGGGGGACCAACTGCTCCCTTTCATTTCACCACTATTGAATAGAACCTTATTGAGGTAATTTCCACCTCCTAAGTAGAGTAACTTCCCAGAATGGTTTACACAAATGATCTGTAGAAACCTGGTAAGGGAAAATACAGAACATATTGTATATACTATATATCAATCTCGAGTCAATCTCATGTATACATGCCACTTAATGCACAAACTTGAGTATCAGAACAAAGATGCCTGTATAATTTGCAGAGCTATCACATATTAGCGGTTGAGGTAAATAACATGTGACATGCTTGGATGTCTGCCCTCATAAGATTAGAAAACAGTATAGCCCATGTCTTGCATAGTGCAGTAACGTAGCAATCAGTACAGTATAATATAATTCTTTCTCAATTTCATGACTATAAAACGAGCTCACTAATTACAATAACACTCGTTTCAGTATCTCAAAGAGTGAATGTAAAATCTGATTAATGATTTTATAAAAGGTATTTAAATACCCACTATACCACGCACTTATACGCCCAGTTTCACCATCAGCAACCTGTTTATAGTCTTAAGGTTCACTAATGAATCTAATGTCCGACATCACAGTCCTCGCACGCGCTCCCGCTCCGTTAGAGCATGCGCATTGGAGTCAGCTCGGACTGTGATGTCGGACACAGGCACACTCGCACTTCGGGACCGTAGCAGCTGTTTTCTATGATACTGTATTAGTGGTAACAGCTGTGTTTGACTGATTGATTCACTCCACGCTCTCTGATAACATCATCACAGCATGTCCTTATCTAACCGGGGACTCATGGATTCATTCAGCAGCCCCATACAGCAGGAGTAAGAGACAGGATTTGTTGTTGCTAAGAACCTGATGGTTTGATTCTTTACTTAAACTTGATTTATACTCTTGCTGATTCTGGACTTTACCTAATGAGCTTACATTCTTTTTGATTATGCCATTTAACTTTATTGTTAGGTGTAGCTTTGGTGGCTGGGGATACAGGGTCAAGGGAAGTACCTTGTGGTCGACATGGACCCGAGGGAACAGGCCTGAGGAAGGGGTCTTCACCCTGAAACATTGCCCCCCTGATTACCCTACCACCCATCGTGTTAATTCCCCCTCCACACACCCTATCCTTTGTCTCCCCCACTCCCTTTCCCTGTGTTGTTTTCCCCTTACCACCTTTATTTAGGGTCCATGACTATTTACCCGCTTGTGAGACATCGCTCCAAGATTATTTGTACTATCTTGTGCTTGTGCTAAATAATTTTTATTTTGGCATATACCTTGTTTTGTTCCTTGTTCCCTTAGTCAGTGAGGAGGGAACTCTAGTTGGTATTTGGAAATTGTTCTGGGGGGAATTTGGGTCCCCCCTTTTTCCTTGTGCACCCTGCACATAGTCATTGTACTTATTTATTGAGTGCTGTCTATCATTTTTGTTTTGCTGTGCAGCAAGACAATGATCCTAAACATACAAGCAGATCTACAAAAGAATGGCTGCAGAAGAACAAGTTTAGCATTTTATAATGTCCTAGCAGAAGTCTGTGCCTAAACCCCATTGAAATGTTGTGGCAGTAGCTGAAGTGAGCTGTCCATGCAAAGAAGCCCTCAAATGCAACTGAGTCGAAAGCAGTTCTGTTAGAAGGAATGGGTCAAAATTCCTCAAAACCGATGTGAGAGACTGACCAGCAGTTACTGAAAACGCTTAGTTGAAGTCATTACTGCTTAAGGGGTACTGAATCTAAATGTTCACATACATTTCACAAATTTTTATTGAATGTTGAATCATTTGACATACAGTACAATTTGTGGATAAATAAATGTTGAAAAAGTATCATGTTTTTGTGTCATTTTTTCAAGTTATCTTAATCTATTATTAGGACTTGGACTAAGTTCTAATAACATTTTAGCTTTGAAATATGTGAAATATTTGAAAATTCTACATGGTTCTCACCACTGTAGGAATATAAAAGCTCATCAGAAAGAGCAGACAGAATCGTCATTCAGTTGATATATATATACAGGCTTCAAATAATCCAAGTTTATGCTCTAACATAAATTCACAGAGATAATGTGTCACGCTGCGCTCACCACAAACAGGACGGAAGACCGCGGGGCTGAGGTGGGGATAGACAGACACCGACCCACAACCACGCAGTCCTGTCCGGAATGCGTAGTCCAAGTCGTACCGCGTCGTAGGGTTGGAGAGGTCAGGGTAGTCAGGGTACTTGCCGTATTCCAGGGTTGGAGAGTCCGGGTTGGTAGAGTTCCGTAGCCAAGGTCCAGGGTAACAGAAGGTAGAATAGTCGAGGAACGAAGCCGGGGTCAAAGCGCTGGAGAGTGTAGAAATCCAAGGAACAGACAGGGTCAAGACAGGACAGGCAAAGTTCAAGACAAGCTAAACAGCAGCGGTGAGCACAATGCATAAACAGGAGTTTATGCTCAGCAAGGAATGACAGACAGGAGCAGGTATATATGTGTGAAGGATCCAATTACCTTGCAGGGGTGTTCTCTGGTCCTCCAATGGTGTCAGTGAGACACTAATCCGAAACAGCCTGTAAGTCAGGTTTTCCTAATGATTGGCCTGGTTGCCGAGCAACCCGCGCGCGTGCGCGATGCGCGTCGCGGCGTGATGATGTCTAAGTCTGATGATGTCTGATGTCTAAGTCTCCGCCTGTGGGAGGCACCAGCAGCTCCTTCAGGCTTTCCTGTTGCCTGGTTGCCGCGCAACCCGCGCGCATGCGCGATGTGCGTCGCGGAGCGTCGACGTCACGCAGCCGTGCATGCACTGCCCTGGCAGTGCGTGGCCGCATGGCTCTGCCCTGTGATGCGTCCTCGGATCGGTCTCTGCGTGGAGTGGCGGTAGGTGTGACATAATGAAGTGGAAGACGTATACCATGAAAACAACCAACTTAATAACATAGGAAATTGCCACCTCAAAATCGTTATGAGATATTTCAATGCAAAGATTGGTACCCATAAGAAACATGAAGCGTACTTTAAATACGCAAGTATTGTTACAGTAAGAGGAATTAACATGGGACAAATTGGTAGAATTTGCAGAATTGAAAATGTCAACATCATGAATTAATTCTTTGCGAAGCATCACATAGAAAATAGACATGGAATGGATCCAATGGAATCAAGAATGAAATTGACTGTATCCTAACTAACAAGAAATATGTGATTTTGACACATTAAGTAATCAATGATTGATTCACTGCAGATTACATCTGAATGCAAAGTTAGAAATAATAAAACTGATTGATTAAAAAGTCAAACACAGTCAACACCAATAACCACAAGAATAACAGCAGAGACTTTCAACTAGAACTGAAAAATCATTTCAGCTTGATCACAATGCATGTGAACACTAACAAACAATTATGAAGAACTTATGAGGATTGTATGTGAAAGTGCAGAATAAACTGGAGGAAACACTCGCAAAAAAAGTATAAGAAAATATCTGATGACAAGAAATAAAGCAATCTCAAAACGCAAGAATAGGAATTCAATATGCAGAGCTGTGCAACACAATCTGCAAATGTATAAAAAAGATGTAAGATAATTTTACTGTGATTTGTTGAATATAACAAAAGCTTAAAGAATACAAAGCAGCGACTTATGGTTTGGAAGAAGCACTTAAACAAGACAATGGATCAACAATAAAAATACTGTGCACTTATCATAAAAAGATAGTTGAGAATTTCTACTTGAAAGTGTATACAAAAACAGATAACAGGGTATAAACCAGAAGAGGAAAGGCAAGAAGAATCATCCATTGATGTACCATGTGTCTTTACAGAGACGTGTCAAAAGCAATAAAATCCATGAAGAAGGGGGAGGCTACTGGGGAAGATGGAATTACAACTGAAATCTTTAAAGAAGTTGGGGAAAAACTAAAAAAAAAAACTTGCCAAACTCTTTTACAGAAGAATAGATACATTCCAGAACAATGGAGAAATTCCATCGTTACCCTCATCCACAAGAAATGAGACAAAGGACTTCAAGATCTACAGATCAATGAATCTACTGTATTTCCAATCACTTACCAGATTTTACGAATATACTCATTAATTGGCTAAAACAGATAGTAGATTTTGCCCAGCCTCGAGAACATGTGGGACTTTGCAGTGGATACAACACAATGGACCACACCCAAGTCATTCAAGAAGTAATTTCCAAACTATTTAATATGTAGGATCTACTGTACCAATCATTTTAGGATTCGTAGATTACGAAAAGCATTTCATTCTGTCTACACCTCAGTGGTCCTGAATGCATTAAGAAGACAACGTGTTGAAGAAATGTGCATTGATATTATAAAAAAAACATTTACAAGAATGCCACATCAACCATTAGAATACAGGAAGTTACACGTAAGGGAGTGCGGCAGGGAAGCACCATGTCAACAAAACTTTCCACAGCAACACAAATAGTTTTTCAAGGCATTAGATTGGGAAGGAATAAAAAACCCAGTTAATATTTGAGTCACCTACGATTTGCAGATGACATTGTTATTATTTCCACAAGTCTAGAAGACTTCCAGCAACACATTGGAGAACTCGCTGAAGCAAGTAAAAATGTGGGCCTCCGCAGGAATCTCAGCAAGTGATATTAAATAAATGTGTCAAGTGTGCAAAGATTTAATAAATGGAATAGAACGAGAAGAGGTTGAAGAAACTTTTGAATGAAATCAATAACAGAATGAAGATGAGATGGAGCAGATTTGGAAGAAACAAGAAAATATTTCAATCAGCATTTCACTGTAGCTGAAGGAGAAAGCTTGTGATCAGTGTATTCTGCCCCGACTCATGTACTGATGTGAAACTTAGGGCCTCATGCAGTAAGCCCCGATAAGGCGTTTATCGGCATTTTTTCCCTTCCAGATTCAGTAAGCCCCGATAAGTGGGAATTATCGGCAACTTTTCTTCAGAAAAAAAATTTTTCGCCACCCGGCTGTCGATAAGCCACTTATCGGGACTTTTTTAACCCGCCTGAATTCAGTAAGCCCCGATCAGCTTTTCGGTGCTGATCGGCAGGCCAGATTGGAGATTTTATGGCCAATCCAGCCCGCCAACTAAAGTTGGCAACTTGCTGAAGGAGAAGCATCGGCAAGGGCGACACTTAGAAAAAAATCAGCCCTTTTTCCTGCCTGTGATTGATGCCGGGGGTCTCCGGAGCTGATACCCGCACCGGAGCCCCCCGGCATGCATCCGAGGCAGGAAAAAGGCATTTAAAAGCCACATCATTACCTTAGCGGCTAACCGCTAAGGCAATGAAGGGGTTAACCCACCGTGCCAGCGTTATTGTGGGTAGCGGGGATGGGTGAGGGGGGTATTTGGCCCTGGGTGTGAGTTTAGGACTTGCGGGGGGGGTTGCGGGGGCACTTAACCCCTTCACGACCGTTGCAGTTAATACCGCTACGGTCCTGAAGGGGTTAAGGCCTCCCGCTACCAACCCGCAAGCCCTAAACTACCACCGTTGGGGCTAATACCCCTTTCACCCACCCCCACTAGCCACAATATTAAAAAAATACGGCAGCCAATGAGAGTAGGGGTGGAGTTCCCACGCTCTGATTGGCTGCCGTACCATGTGAGTCCGGCCATGTGTCTTTTCATGACGTTTTCTTAAAGGCAATTGCAGCAAAGCCATTCTGATTGGCTGTGCTGTCATTGCCTTTAAGTGAAGTCATCAATTTTTTTTACATCGGCCAAAACACATGGTTTTCACGGCCCAATCAGGGCCGTGGGAACCATATGACGACAAATGTGACGTCATAGGCCTTTAAAAGCCTATGGCGTCTCATTTTGAAGACAGACGCCGAGGAGGAAGGACCTCCTCCTGAAGATTGAAGACCTGGGCGTGGCACCGGACGCCAAGAAGACCCCGGAACAAGGTATTTTAATACAGATTCACATGGATTAAAACTAGAACAACCCTTGATTGTCATGTTGTATTATTTTAATGTTTTTTTATTTAATGGTTTCCTGTTCCTGGATTGTTTCGTGGATGGTGTCGTGGATTGGTTCGTGAGTAAGCTGATCAACGGGAGTCGGTGGGGGCAAGTAATGGTAAGTTTAAGAAAGAAATGTATTGAATGTAACTGTGTTTTTAGTTGCTTTTTCATGTGTTCATTTTTTTAAATGCATATCATTTGTTGCCACTGTATGTATGTATGTATGTATGTCTACATATATATATATATACAGGGTAAGAAATGATACTGTTGTTAAAGCTTGATATTCTGTATTGTTAATCATTGTGGCTATGCATAGATGTGTGGTAAATGTATTTTATTATTAGAGAGATGTAAGTTTTGGGCTTCTAGGCCGTACAGTAGGTTATGGAAAGCCTTGCTTTAGTATATTGTAATTGTTGGTGTACTTTTGACTATGTTTTGAAGTTGTTCTCTGTTACGATAGCTTTAGTTCATTGTGTAATTGGTATGGATGGTATTTTAATTGTTTAGGGATGTAATTGATGTGTGTTAATTCATTGATGGTGAGTTAATTGGATTAAATAATATACTTCTTGTGATGTATGGCGATTTGAGTGGGATTATTGTATTTTTAACATTGATTTGCAGCGTGTACATGTAGTTTACATGTTATGCTACATGTATACACTGTAAATGCAATGTTTTAAGAGGCATGTGAGCCTTCAGATTGAATGATTAAATGGGATTTGGTTAGGCAATTGGTTTTTAAATCATTGAGGATGTTATGCATAAGTGTTGTTGGCATTGCAGGATGGCTTCACCCCTTAATTACCTTTCAGGTTAGTACCCGATAAGGTGATTAAGGGGTTCAGTGTTATGTTACTGGTATTCAAATGTTTTGGCTATTTATTATTTTGGCAACGGACACCAAGGATTATGCTGGCGATGGAGACTTCTTATTGATGAGGTTAGTACAATTTAAATCACTTTATTACCATATTGAATGTGTTTAATAATGGCCAAATAATGAATTATACCTATGTGGATAATATTTATTTGGCTCATTATTGTACTGTATGTGCTGGGGGAGGGGGTATAGGCCCCAAGGGTATTTGGTAGTACTCCCCTGTGGATAGTGGGTGAGGGTGGTTGGGCCTCAGGGTTGGGGGGGTTAGTGGGGGAGGGTATGTGGGTGATGGTGGGTTAACCCCTTAATGACTGTAGCGGTTAATAACCGTTATGGTGATTAAGGGGTTAGGGGACATTACATAGAATGTTTTAATTCTTGTGTCTGTTTTGCAGAAGCGGATGGGGCATGGGCAGGATGAAGATGAGGATGGCCTTCATCGTGGCAGCCGTACATGGGTGAGTGCTACATGTATTTAATGTCTTTATTGGTGTGTATGTATTGTAAATGGACAACTGCACTATTATCCTTTTGTGGATAATAGTACTGTTGCCCATTACTGTATTGTATGTTGTGTATTGCTGCTATGTTTATTGGGGGCATTTGTCCCCAATAAACATGCTACTATGCGTTAACCCCTTCATTGCCTTAGCGGCTATCCGCTGTGGTAATGAAGCAGCATTAATGTATTTTAATAATATTGTGCAGGAGCAGGAGGCCCCCTGAGCTGAAGCGCATTTATTTGTGGCTCAGAGACCCCCTGCTTCCCGAGTTACAGGCCCCGGTTTGGGCCATCGGTTACAGTGTGGACGCCATATTTGTTGCGGGAACGCTATAAACATGGCAGCGACACTGCCACCCGATGACACATACCGGGTCCTGTAACTCGGGAAGCAGGGGGTCCCTGCTCCACAAAGCAATGCGGTTCAGCTCAGGGAACCCCCTGCTCACTGTACAGTATTATTAAAAATACATTCATGCTACTTCATTACCGTAGCACATAGCCGCCAAGGTAAGGAACGAGTCTTTATTGATGTGTGTTTTTTACTGATAGTGTAGATATGCAGAGGGTCTCCGGAGCAGAACCGCGTTGGTTTCAGCTCCGGGGACCCCGTGCTCCCCGAGATACAGGCCCCTTTTGGGCTTCCCTCTGCTTTGTTTACAGGTCGCGGTCACGTAATCGGGACCTTTAAACGCAGAGGGATACCGGCACCTCATAAAGGGGCCTGTATCTCGGGGAGCAGGGGGTCCCCGGAGCTGAAACCAACGCGCTTCAGCTCCGAAGACCCCCTGCACATGTACACTATCAGTAAAAGTTGTTTTTAAATACTTTATTTGTTGCCGATGTTTGTGCTGAGAGAGCGGCTTGTCTCTCTCTGCTGCAAACATCTATCGGCAGAAAAGGCCTTATCGGGAGCCAGCCTGTATCGGCACAGGCTCATCGGCAGCTTTGCTTTCGCAGTGCTTCGGCAGGGATCGGAAGGATTCGGCCCTTACTGAATACTGCGAGGGCAAATCGCCCAAAAAAAGCCTTTTCGCAATTCTTGCCGAAAATTTTGTATCGGGGCTTACTGCATGAGGCCCTTAGACCCTAAATGTGAATATAATTCAGAGGCTTCAAACAATGAAAAGAAGTATGGAGAGATGTATGCTGGTTATTACCTGAAAAGACACAAAAAATACATAATCACAAGAGTGAAGAAAAGTAAATGAATGATACATATCACATGAAGAAATTACCATTGTTGGACAAAGATAGTACTCGACTGGATTCCAAGTGAGATTAAAAGACCAACACAACGACAAAAAGGGAGGAAGAAATTAGAAGTGTTGTTGGAGCAATGTTTTGTAGACATTGTGACTGTTCAGAGGTGTGAGGTTCAAATGTCTGTAATCTGGAGTTGTTTATCTCTATTTAAAACTCAAAAATTAATAACTAATATACTTAAGTTTTGGAAACAACACTGATTTTCCCCCAGGTTTAGCAAACTACATTTTTAATATATAATATTATATTTAATAGTAAAGGATTTAGGGCACACTAACAGGAATGAATAATTCAAAAGATTGTAGCGGGTGCTTCTGTTAGCGTACTAAACTGAACTATGTAGCGGGGTAAAAAATGCAAGCACACCAAATGGTACGATAAATGTGTCTTTACTAGCTCAATGTTTCGGCTTTCCAATAGAGACGTTTTCAAGAGCTCCATTGTTATATTTAATATTTACTTTATGCCATCAGAAAATTTCTGGAGATAGGGGAGCGCAGAAGTCAATATGCAATAGGGAACAAATAAAAACACAACATAGTGCAAATAAAGTTTGGAAATAGAGAAATGTATGGAGAAATTCTTTCAGGTGAAAACTCACGTGATATCAAATTAAAAACTCTCATTTCAGAGATCAGTGGCAGATTGCTTGATTCTGACTGGAAATGTGTAAATCCCCACTACGAACGGTCGGTTGTAAAATACTGGTACTCAGGCGATGTCATCAGTAACAGTATCAGGGTATCAGGGTAAAGAGAGATAGACCACCATAGTGTGATCTGAGAAAATATCAGAATTTTATGAACAGAATAAAAATGGAACACTTACAAAGTGTCATAAGAACATAAGGCGCATAAAAAAATCTGATGTATCACCCGCTCGGTTACTCCCCGCTGCCTCCGTCTCAGCCCTCTCAATTGCGGCGCGTCACTTCCGGATGATTATGCAGATATGAAGGGGGTCCTTGCTGCAGTAACTGCTGCAGCCCATATCCAAGTGGCCCATTATAAGTGGCAAGACGACTGAACAACTGAAGTTTAAAAGGAAGGGCCCCTTACCCTAACAAAAATCATCTTCTCTCCTCAGGTAATATCCCATATCTGAATCCTGTCTGCTTCAACTCTTTGCTGTAATAAAAACCGTTTGGAAAAAAAAAAAAAGAATTATGGGTTGGAGGTTTTTTATTAAAAACGTCAGTATCAACATACATTACCTCCGTGATTTTTTTCTTTGCCACCTCCTCACTCTCTCTTCCCCTGCCCCCCCCCCCCTTCCGCTCTCTCCCCTGCATCTCTTTCCTTTAATGCTTTATGATATCCTCAATTCTTTCCGCCTCTCTCTCCTTCTCCAGCATTCGTGCATTTCTCCTCACGTCACGTGTCAACAGACTTCCTTCTTTTTCTTTCTTCGTCTGTTTTCTGTCTTAACTTTATGACTATCTGCCACCAGGCTATGTGCATTATGATGTCACGTGGCAGATACATAGCCTACCGGATACAACACCCACTGGCTTTTTATATATATTTATCTATATTATTAACTATATATAACATTGTTAATCCAGGGCCTATATCGATGTATTTACTTATCTATACAATATAGAACACCAATAGTGTTCTATATTATATAGATAGGAAAAATAAATCAATAAATCATAATTTAAACATAGAAACGGACAAAAGATAGGAGCTCCCTGCCCCACCTAGTCTCCCCGCTCTCCTGCCTGTTGGAAAACGTCAGACCCAATGAGGAATTTGGCTTTTTACAGATATTTTTATTGTGTATGTCAAGCAGTTTGGAATTGTCTTTACTGTATTGGCCTCCATCACATATACTGGGGGCTACTCCAACACCCTATTTTTGTGAAGATGTGCATCACTTACTGTACATTTCCCCTGAACATCCCAGCCTCCGGCTCCACAGCACGAGCTCTTGTTTTAACACGTCTCTGTCTCTGACTATGCGTCCCTCTCATGTATTATGGATACTTTTAGTAAGGCTGCGCTTATAGTGCCGGCGACGCGACGTCAGACGACGGTCGCTGGAAAATCAAATAGAGATGACTTCCAGCGACTGCGACCAATCCGTCGCTCCGTCGCGTCGCGCTTACTATAAGCGCACGCGATGGCGGCAATGCATTTGTTTTGCCGCGACGTCGCGTCGCTGTCACCGGCACTATAAGCGCAGCCTAAGACAAGGGTGCTCAACTCCAGTCCTCAAGACCCCCCAACCGGTCAGGTTTTAAGGATATTCCTGCTCCAGCACAGGTAGCTCAATCAGCGGTTCAGTCGAAGGCAGAGCCGCTGATTGAGCCACCTGTCGTGAAGCAGGGACTTATTGACCCTCCTGTGCTGAAGCAGAGATATCTTTAAAACAAGACCTGTTGAAGGGGCTTGAAGACTGGAGGTGAGCACCACTGCCTTAAGGCAGCGGTGTTCAAACTGAGGGGCGCACGCCCTATGAGGGGGCGGGAGAATTTGTAGGGGGGCGCGGGCGGTTACAGAGGCCCCACGCTCTTCCCCATGGCATTTAAATTAATGCCGGAGGAGGCGTGAGGCCTCTGTAACTAACTTACCTGCTGCCAGACGGGTCTTCGGCGACACGTCGCCATGGCAACACAGCGTCAAATGACGCGGTGGGGTCACGGGACGTCACGTCACATGACCCGAGACGTCGTTTGGCGCCGAGCCATTGGGAGAGGGGGCGCAAACGCTGCGGCTCCAAGGAAGGGGGCCGCAGCTCTAAAAGTTTGCGCGCCGCTGCCTTTAGGTATGTTAAAGTTACTATAACATTCCTTCACCCTCATTTAATATTCACCCTTAACTAACATAGAAAAAACGCTGATTCTTAGGAGCAGATTTAGGAAAGTGTGATGAAGCTGGTGGCACAAAGCTTTGCAGCCCACATTCAAGTGGCCCATTATAAGTGGCAAGACGACTGAACAACTGAAGTTTAAAAGGAAGGGCCCCTTACCCTAACAAAAATCATCTTCTCTCCTCAGGTAATATACCATATCTGAATCCTGTCTGCTTCAACTCTTTGCTGTGTGTATTTCACTTCTGCTAACACCTCCTCCTCCTCTATTGATCTCTCTGTGGGGGTACCCCAGGGCTCTGTCCTGGGACCTCTTCTCTTTTCTCTGTACACACTCTCTCTAGGTGACCTAATAACATCTTTTGGGTTTAAATATCACCTCTATGCTGACGACACACAAATATACTTTTCAACACCTGTCCTTACACCTGCTGTACAAACCAAAGTTTCTGAATGTCTCTCTGCTATATCATCCTGGATGGCCCTCCGCCGCCTTAAACTCAACATGGCTAAAACAGAGCTCCTCATACTTCCTCCCAAACCTGGCCCTACTACCTCCTTCCACATTACTGTTGGAACTACAATCATTCACCCAGTAGCCCAAGCACGCTGCCTAGGGGTCACACTCGACTCCTCTCTCACATTCGCCCCTCAAATTCAAAACATTTCTAAAACTTGTCACTTTTTCCTCCGCAATATAACAAAGATACGCCCTTTCCTCTGTTGCTCGACTGCTAAAACTCTGACTCAGGCCCTCATTCTCTCCCGTCTTGATTACTGTAACCTCCTGCTGTCCGGCCTTCCTGCCTCTCACCTGTCTCCCCTACAATCTATCCTAAACGCTGCTGCCAGAATCACTCTACTCTTTAATAGATCTGACTCAGCATCTCCCCTCATGAAAACCCTCTCCTGGCTTCCGATCAAATCCCGCATCTCACATTCCATTCTTCTCCTCACTTTTAAAGCTTTACACTCTTCTGCCCCTCCTTACATCTCATCCCTAATTTCTCGTTATGCACCATCCAGACTCTTGCGTTCTTCTCAAGGATGTCTTCTTTCTACCCCCTTTGTATCTAAAGCCCTCTCCCGCCTTAAACCTTTCTCACTTTCTGCCCCACACCCCTGGAATGCCCTTCCCCTCAGTACCCGACTAGCACCCTCTCTATCCACCTTTAAGACCCACCTTAAGACACACTTGCTTAAAGAAGCATATGAATAGCACTGTGGAAATTCTGAACACGATACATAAAGCTTGGCCCCCTGCAGACGCACTTACCAGAACTCCCTCCTACTGTCTCTGTACATTCTACCTACCAATTAGACTGTAAGCTCCTCGGGGCAGGGACTCCTCTTCTGAAATGTTACTTTTATGTCTAAAGCACTTATTCCCATGATCTGTTATTTATATTATCTGTTATTTATTTGATTACCCCATGTATTACTACTGTGAAGCGCTATGTACATTAATGGCGCTATATAAATAAAGACATATAATACAATACAATACAACTGCTTGACTGGGGACAGTTTAGGAGTCCTCTGGGAGCATCAGATCACTTAGCGTGTAGCTTCTTCAGGAATCATGCATGTGAAACGCTAAGTGAGACTATCCCATTCAATCTAGAGAAGATTGAATAGGATCCCCCTCACCAGCTGTTGCCACCGTTTGGATATGCTTATTTGCACTTGGAAAATGTGAGTTCCCAATTCAGAGGTTACTTCACCACAAACACCTTCACTGTTTAAAAGATTGATTGCACTATGATATGTTTTTAATCTTTTTCATGTATATCCCATTGAATTGCGATCCCCTCCTCTACAAATCTTTAATATCAAGCTCTGAAAACTTCAGTCACTTAAAATATTATACGTTTATGCCATTGGTGCCTTGTAGAAGAAAAAATTATTATACGCATTAAATATATGCATATTTGGTAATCTTAATCCCCAGGGACCAATTATTAATAGCATTGCAATAATATAATGAGCAAGTTTGAGAAATATTGATGTGGATTCTTACGTGTGAAGATTTTGAGGAAGATTTGAAGATTGGTGAATTAGTAGTTTTGCAACTCAAAAAATATAATATATAGTATTGTAATATATACACTTTCTTTAAGGTCATTAAAGGTCATAATTCAAACATTTTACATTTGCTCTCAGCAGAATGATTTTTAGTTGCTTTAACTCTGACAACTGTTCTTTGAATGTTCGAATAGAGGTGAATAATGTTTAATTTATCCCTTGAAAAGAAAAATATGAATTAATAACTGCATTTGAGGATTTAGGGAAAGCTTCAAATATTAATATTTTAGGAATATGTAGATCTACATGGTTGTTTATAGTTTCATAGTGACTGTATTTTGTTTATTTTTATTTTTTTAACACTCTGGCTATGTAATTGTTTTTTTATTGTGGTTCTAAGATTTCCTGCAACAAATGTGACTTAAATCACCATATATTCTTTGCCAAGTATAATTTAGCACTTAAAAAAATACTTAAAATGTAAAAGAAAAAAAGGGAAAGCACAATAAAACGCATTGTTGCATTACATTTTTTATTTCAAAGATATTTTTAAAAAGGAGGTAATCTGGTAGAAACAGCTACCATCCCTTGAGCAGTGTGTAACCATATTTATGTGTTGATATGTGATATTTTTTTTAACACTGAGGGCATTATCTTTATGTTTTTATGTGAAGTAAAAATATTAATGCACCATTGCATTGTTTTGCGCTTTCCCTTTTCTCTGTAGTATACTGTATATTTAGGTGAGAGAGACCTGAAGATTAGCAGCAAGACTTTGTGCTGAAACACCAGAAAAATCTCTGGAGTGCACTCTGATGGTCACGGACAAATGAGGATTACATTATTTGTTTAATTGAAGACTTTTACTAAATAACGCTTGTGGGTTGAATGAATGCTCTGTATCAAACATTCACATATTTTAGTGTGGTTATAAATGCATGTTATTTTCACTACCCCCACTATACATAATACATAGGATTGATTTAATTCATACATTTTGTTTGGATTTAGGTTCACTTAATGCTCTATTTTATAATGAGCAAAAGGTAACACCAAGGGGCGGTGCACTGCGAACCCGGTAAATAAAAAGCACTGGATGTAATCCGTAAAAAATGTTTATTTGACCCGCTATGCAGTATGGATTTATGATTTAAGGTGTTAAATGGTCCCTGAATGTTAGTGATGTAGGAGTATGTGTGTGTGTGTATGTGTGTAAATATAAATTTATAAAGCGCACACAGTGTATACAGCACTTTACAAAAGGTGTGTGTGTGGAGTCGGAATGTATACCAATGGTGTGGGTAGCTGTAGAAATGTAAGAGGGTGTTGCATTACTATTAATGTGTGTAGATACTATGCGGTCCCCATTGGTATATAGAGATAGAATTACATTGTACCTTTGTATGTGTAAGAGACAGCTGTGTGTATTCAGTACGTATAGGATGGCCTCTAGCACTCTTGTGTCAGGGTAGTGACTCATGAAACTGCGATCTCGGTTTAAGCCACCGCTAAGTGTCCCGAACAGTTGCATAAATTTGTATCCATGCAACCGGCTCTCTTTCGGTGTTCTAAGATTACCTTTGAGTTTGACCACCTTCAGATCGTTCATATTATGGCCAGAGTCAGAGAAATGTTTGCGACTGGACTGTCTCTTGTTCTGCGTGTGATGCTGTAGTGATGCAGATTAATTCAGATTCAGATTCATTCAGATTCAGATTCATGCAGATTCAGGTTTAGCCCCTGTCCCGTCTCACCTATGTAGTAGCAGTCCCCTGGGGTTTTCACATTACATTATGTATTTGTAATATTGTCCCTGATTGGTTCTTTGGGATTTGTTGCCACTGTGCATAATCTATACATCCATGTTATATGCTGCAAATGTGACAACATTTTGGACTTGTATATACAGGTATATATTATTACACTAGTATTTTGTTTCCTTTCTGCATCATGTTATAGTATATTTTTCCACTACTGTGCAATATTTTCTCTATAGTCCTGTATGCTTCTTTTTTTTAATTTTTTTTATTATTCACATCAATTTTTTATATAGTTTATGCTTTAAACCAGTTTTCATATGCAATAGTACATATGCTATTTATACACATTTACCTCCTTCCATATGAATGGTTAGTGTATCATATTGATATATACTTATTTGATAATTATTTACTTTTTCCTTTCATCAGTGTATCTACATTGATTAATATTTATCATCACTGTTTTTTTTCCATATTAATCCACTTCAATACGTCATATTATTTTCATACTGTATATATCTATTTTTTATTTACTGTATATGTTATGTAAGTTTGTTCTTGTATGGTGTCTCTTTGTGTTCTAAGTGTTTGCATTATGTAACGTTTATTACATTCTACGTCCAATGTTATTTTTAGCCATACATTTTAATTGTGCATTCATTTGTACATTTTCTCTCAGGGGGTATCCCGGAATAGCGGTCTCTCTTTAAGACTTTCAGTACCTTCTGCACTTGCATTAGCTTTCAGGTGTGCAGTTTTCTATTCACCTGGTCACATTCAGATCAATTAGATGCTGGAAGTTGCTGTAAAAGAATCCCCCTGAGGATACCCAGTTACTCTTTGATAAAATACCTTTCCAGATACGAAACGTCTCAGAGTTTTGTTTGGAGATGTGTGATTTTTTTTTTGTCCAATACATCTTTTTTACAGACCAACACGGGTGCTTCTTAGTTGTGAGTTTTTCATTACCTTCCCGTGTGTTGGTTAGAGGCCAGTGTGTGACAGCACAGTTTGTGGGTTGTGGGTCAGCTTGGATCGGCATCGGGGGCCACGCCTTACGGTGGGGTCGCCGGTTGCTGGTCTATCCCTCCCCTCTATCCTTATCCTTACCTGTGTCTTTGTCCACATGAATATGGGCTCTTTCTTTTCATTATTTTTACGCAGCAATTATTATTCCCGTGGCCTCAAAAAAAGACTTATTATTTTTCAATGATATATACTTGAAGTTTATTTACTTTTCCTTCATGTTTCTGGAGCACCAGACACAGGACTGGTACCCACACGTCAATTCACTTTATCCCATATTTAGTGCATGTTTAAATACTTTTATAATTTTAAATAAGCTGTATTTGCATAAACCCTGACCACTGGTACAAAATGTTTTGAAAAATTAACTGGTGGTATAGTGTATAATTTTAAGATGTATTAGGATGATGAAAAATACATAATGATTTTAAACCTGATAATTTTTTTAACTAGAAGCCAAATATTGAATAGAGAGACACCGCGCACAACTCCCATAGTGTACAGTAAGTAAGTAATTATAATGCAACAAAAATTGTGGTAATAAATGCACATACAGAAATAGCAGTTAAATAGGCAGGGCATGTCTAGGAAACATGTTACCACTCATGAATACAGATGACTTGCTTTGTGGACACCCACTGTGATCATCAGCCTCTGGTCCGGATTAAGTAGATGTGAGTCAATGAAATGCATAGGATTAGTGTATATTGTCTGCTGTGAGACTTTATTCCCATCATCGCTGTCCTAAAGCTTGAATCGGCTGACTGCGGGAGATCCACTGATCTAGTGCTGGTCGTTTCTTAATCGCGGTGCGCCCCAGTGACATCAGTGACTCCGCATTGAGGCCCCGAAGCTACAGGCTTGCAGCTTGGGCTGAGTGAGCCTTAGAACCATCAGTGAGGGACGTATTTGTACCAGCCGTGTGCTGCTATTTGGGTACCTACCCGTGGACTTTCTACCGAGCAAAGGATCCTCTGGAATACTAAAATCACTGGATGTAAGGATGTTTCCATCCGGACAAGAGGTTGATGATCGTAGCGGTTATCCGCGAAGCAAGTCATCTGTATTCACGAGCCGTAACATGCACCCTAAACATGCTCTGCCTATTTAGCTGATATTTCTGTACGTGCATTTATTACCACAATTTCTGTTGCATTATAATTACTTACTTACACTATGAGAGTTGTGCGCTGTGTCTTTCTTTCTACTCCATGTTCTTCTGTGTGATGCGGAGCCATACACTTTGACAAGCAGCAGAATCCTATTTTTTTTTAAGGTTAATGTATGTATTTAAATTGATTCATTATGGCACAATTTATCTTATTATCACATTAGTATCACATTTATGTTCTAATTGTTTTCAACACAGGTGCACTTATTTAGAAATATATCTTGACGTTAAGAGTCTTTCTCATTTATACTATATGTTGAGTAAATTCACACTTAGAAATTAATTATTGATATCACTTTTAAACACAATTGATGCACAGTTGTTTTTTCTTTTCTAGAAGCCATAGATGTTTTTTTTTTTTTTTTAAACTAAGGATAGGCAAATTGTGCCATCTATACCTCCACATGCATGATATGAATAGAAAACAAAAACCCTGTGCACCTCCCAAATTATCTTGAAACTTATTAGATAAATTGTATTTTTTGATCCTAAGGATTCTAGTAGCTTCAATGTTATCACTGCCATATTGAACGTTTTATCATGACCCTACCTCACGGTCTGACATTTGTGTGCTATTACAGTATTCAGCCAGAGTTATCGCAAGTCAGAAACCATGAGGAAGGAAAATGCCAATACCGCTCAGGATAGCAGTGTCTTTAGCTGTGTCTTTTTCTAAGTTCTGCCTGTGCGATATGCCTGCAGTCTGTAAGAGCTGGACAGAGAGAGCTGGGCAGAGCGAACTGCATCTCCCTGCACAGCTTTTACAGGCAATCACACTGTTTCTATTTGATTCTAATAACACAGTACTGTAACAGGGAGGCTCCGGAGCTGAACCACATTAACTTTAGCCTTGGGGACCCCATGCTTCCCGAGTTACAGCCCCCGGTATGGGGTGCCATTATCCCCGGAAGTTTAAATTACCTAGTCACGTGACGCAGGAGATTTAAGAAAGAGGAGTTAACCCATTCACTACCTTAGTGATTACTATGGGTATTTAGTGGTGGTGGTTGGGAAGATCCACTTAGCATCAGAAGCTAGAAAGAGAAGAATTATTTCCCACACATCCCTCCTTTGTAATAAAGTATGGGGGACATTAGTCACAGCAGTGTGGTTGGGAAGTC
Source organism: Ascaphus truei (assembly GCA_036426205.1). Lineage (NCBI taxonomy): Eukaryota > Metazoa > Chordata > Amphibia > Anura > Ascaphidae > Ascaphus > Ascaphus truei. Next base: position 11,193,699 of record CM071567.1, read on the forward strand.
CAATGGAAATTCTCTTCATTTACAGTAACGGGCTCAAGGTTTGTGGGACACATAGGTGGTCCCAGGTAATATAGTGGGGACATATCTAGTCAAGGGCAGTGGGCATGCACAAACTTATGGTTTGGTGGGGCATCTGGGTAGGAGGACGACTGATGTGGCATGTGCGAGCAATGATAAGGTGAATCATGAAATCGATAGAAATCGGGAGAAGGAGCGGCTCAGTGAGTAAAGACACTGACTGGCACTGAGTTTGAAGCAGGGGAACTTGTGACCTTTGGGCAAGTCACTTTATCTCCCTGTGCCTCAAGGACCAAAAACATAAATTCTAAGCTCCACGGGGCAGGGACCTCTGCCTGCAAAATGTCTCAGTAAAGCGCTACGTAAAAATAGCAGTGCTATATAAGAACATGTTATTATTATTATTATTATTATTATTATTATTATTATTATTATTATTATTATTATTATTAGATGGGAGCTTTATTGTAAGAATATGGGGACTTCCTGTATGTGTATTTTTTAAAGAAAGGGATGGACGTTTACCCCATTTTTTGTGTTGTGGTGGTTCTTTAAGAAAGGACATATGGAAGCTCCCCTGTTGAAGAAAATACACATGGTTTATTTATTTATTTATAAAATATTTTACCAGGAAGTAATACATTGAGAGTTACCTCTCGTTTTCAAGTATGTCCTGGGCACAGAGTAAAACAAATAATACATGGTTACAAGTACAGTTACATAAATGAACAGGGTATACATTATATACAAGACATTGCATGCACAGTTAAAGAAAATATATATTATGAGCGTATGAAACAGTTACAGACCAGATTAAAGTGTGAGACAGCCTTAGATTTGAAAGAACTTAAGATGGTGGTGGATATGAGAGTCTCTGGTAGGTTGTTCCAGTTTTGGGGTGCACGGAAGGAGAAGGAGGAACGTCCGGATACTTACATGAGTACATCAAAATAAAATACTAAAAAAATATGTTATGTCCTTTTGCTCATTACATTAACTTTTCATAAGATTTGGGGGCGATAAATGTCGTCATTTTAAGGGAATCTTTATTTTTGAACTGAAACTTCTTTAGTGGCACCTATTCTGATAGGGTAAAACGGGAGAGTTGGGGGCGAAATGTGAAACGGAAGTGACGTCACGGCTCCCCTCCCACCACACGCCTGCTGTGACATGCGGCGGCGGCGTTAGCCAACGGCGCCGCTCCTTACGGCCGCCGTTACCCCCACATGTCCGCTGCCATGGGTGTAGCAAGATGGCTGCCACAGAGCTTCCAGTGCTTTTGAGTGAAAGGTGTAGCAAGAAGGCAGGCGCGGGGATTTTAAATCAGTCTCGGTTGTGGGCCAAGTGGACTCAGTGAGCCGCTGCTCAGCCTCTCTCCTCCCTCGTCTCTACCTCCGCTTCCCCTTCCCTGTGTCCCGCTGACTGAATAATGCCCTCAGAAGCGTCCTCACCTCACCCGGTGGCAGCGCTCATCATCATGGGGACAGCCAATGGAACTCCGGCTTGCTGTGACGTCACACTCCATAGCAAGTGGAACGGCTCCTGCTCCGTAACGGAAGGGGGGGGGGTTTGAGTGCGCAGCACCATCAGAAGAGGCATCGCTGCAGCGCTCCCCTCCGTGCCGGCTCCAGCTGACGATGACGCGCTGTCCCCCTCCCCCCGCCGCCACTGCCTCCATCGCCTCTGTGCCGCGATCTGGTAGGAATGGGGGGGGGGGGGAGGTCTGAAAGGTGCTGGGGACAGGAAAATGTGCTGGGGGCAGGATAAGGGTGCTGCAGGGAAAGGATAAGGGTGCTGGGGGAAGGACAAGTGTGCTGGGGGGAGGACAAGTGTGCTGGGGGAGTCAGGAGAGGGGGCAGGACACAGACAGACACACATTGACTGACACACATACACACACACACACACACTGACTGACACACATACACATACCACTGAGCACCCGTTCCCTTCCGACCCCCCCCCCCGCCTTCTTCCCCACCTCCCCCCGCGCCCCGGCCGGCCCCCCCCCCCTTCCTTATCCAATTCCCCCCCCGCCCTCCCAGAGCGAAGAAGACGCGTGACGGCCTCGACGTTCCCTTCCATAACGGTAAACGGTACCCTTGAGGCTGTGGACAAGCCTCTCGGCGACGCGCGCAGCGACGCTCTACCCCTACCGATCCCCCCCTCTGTCTGTGAGCAACAGACACACTGACTACCATACTACAAACACACTGATCCAGACATACACACACATGACACCACTGACAACCCAGCCCTGACATCACACCCCCCCGCACCCCGCCGACATGCCCCCCCACCCCACCCGCCCAGGAACCAACCCTGCCCTGGCCACCCCCTGAGCTCCCCCCTCCGCCCCCCCCCCCCCCCCCAGCCCCGCCCTCCTGCCCCCTCTCCCCCTTAGATGGGCCCGCCACTTTCCTCCCAGGCCCCCCCTCCCCCCACCCCTATCTACTCCCATCTTCCCCCCGTCCCCCCAAAGGAGACAATCGGCGACGAGCTCTATAAGCACCGCCCAGAGCGGGCCCCCGAGCCCCGCCCACGCGGTCCACCACAACTCTAAAGGGTAGGCCCCCCCCCCCAAACCCACCACCCCGCTCCTTGGACGCAACATAATGGGAGAACCACCCCCCCCACCCTCTAACCCCCCTATAATTCTATGAAAGGGCACGGACACCCCAAACAGCCCCCCCGCCCCCGCCCCCTCATTCCGTGCTCTCCCCAGCCCGCCCGTGGTCCCCAACTACACAAAGCAAAGATCACAAGCTGTCTGACCCCCATAGGCCATTAACAACCCACGGAGCCCTCCACCCCCCTTCCTCCCCCTTCCCCGTGCCGCCATTGCGCGCGGACCTACACCGCCCCTATTGACCCCCCCAACCCAGAAAGATCGTTCCTGTGACGCGCCGAGGGAACGACCCCCCTTCGTAATCCCGCATGACCTTTCCACCCGACCCGGGCCCCCCACCCGCATCCCCTTCTTGTATACCTCTCCCCACTGACACACACACACACACACACACGAGACACTGATGACACACACCAACACACTGAGACCACTGACACACACAACACAATGACACTAACCATCTATACACACGCAACGCATACTCTGACACATCACGCTGCACACTCTGACACATGCATGCACACTCTGACACACCGTACAACGGCATGCACACTCTGTACTACAGCAACAAACTGACACCGCGTACACACTCGCACACGCACACACTCACGCACACTGACTGACACACTCTGACAACATGCACGCATACCTGAACAGACCCACCTGGACACAAACTCATGCACTGCCACTCTGAGACACCATGCAATGCACACTCTGACACACGCATGCACACACTCTTACACACACGCACTCTACAACCACACGCACTGACACACAACGCTATCACCGCTGACAACTACACGACATCTGACACAAGACCCCGCCTCATTTCAACGCATTCACCATCTTCCCAAGCCCGCACCTCACTCACCTTCCCTCTTCCCCCTGTCGCACCCCCCAAACATTGGGCACCGCCCCTCCCCCCAGGGCTCTTGCCCGCGCCTTCCACCTCCCTCTTCCTTCCCCCACAACATTGACCCCCGTCTGATGCCCCCCCCGCTTCATAAAAAATCACTCACTTGGAGGTTAACCGCACTTAGATAAAAGTCAAGCACGGGGAGGCTCCGAAAGCAAACCGTCCCATGGGAAGGCTGTGCCGTATCCCCCCTCCCTTCCTCCTATTCCCCCCCCCCCCTGTGAGCTCCCCCACCCGCTCAACATCCATGATGCCAGTACTGCTGACACTGCACTGCTGCCAATAAACATTACCCTGCCAATCAAATTTACTCATGCTCTAAGCAGTAATAATATTATTGTTACTTTATATGATGCTGACAACACACAAAGAAGTTTCACTTACTATGCGCGTGCACAGCACACACAGCTTTTTTTTTTCTATACTTCATATTGTTGCCATCTTATAGGTTTTTAAGTCTCCTGGTACTGGACACGATACAAAAATGAAGCAATAGTTTTAAAATTGTGGTCAAATTAGTCATTTACTAAAAGAAACACTAATGCAGACTGCGATTGACTAATCTGGGGCTAAGTATTTACACTGGTGAAAACATTGCCTGATCACAGATTAATAATTTAGTGTTCTTTGCTGACTTAGAACACCAAAGGATCAGTAAGTTAATGTTCCATTCCATCGCTTTCTTGCAAAGAGACTTTTAGTAACTCATGAATATTTCATAAACCAATTTCAGTGTCAGGAAGATGGTACTATTAATACTAAAATAAAATCCTGCCAGTTGGTTCTGCCTCCCAAAGCTGTTTTAAGTAAACAGCACAATTTCCTCATATAAGCATTCTGTAACGGGTCATTTGAATTCAAAACACAAGATTTTCCATTTGGGGGGAATAGAACAGATTATGCAATAAAATGCTTGCAATGTTTGTCATGTGTGTTTTAAAAGGCTTGCAGTACATCTGTTCTGCATTGAGTTATTGTGTACCAATCAAAGTTTTAGTGAAATAAAAACTCTTAATATTTAAGTTGAGTAACATTACACATTATTGCTGGATACATTTTACTGTACTTTAAAACAATTCTGTTAAAATTGAATGTTTTTTTTTTTTTTATATACCTGGCTAATTTAGTTATGCATTTTATGCTTCTCACATTACGTTTTGACTTTGGCTTAAACATGTTGATTATATCTTAAAACACCAGATTGGACAAACTACCTACTGTAACTATCCACTATAATTCAACAGGGAAGCCGCATGTTACATACATTGCAACTTTTCTTATTCATATACTGTACGTTTATAGTAATTACAATGAAAACTAGTGCGGGGAGACAAATACAGTATTACACATAGAAAATGCAATCATGTGAAAGAAAGTGTGGGCACTTGCACCAGTGTGTTGGTTTTAAAATATTGTGTATTTTAATTTTGGAAGTTTCTCTAGAAAATATTCAATAATGGATTTGGTATTGCAAAACCTCTGAATGGTTAAAAAAATAAAATAAGCAAGAAAATGCTAAAACATCATAAGGCATGATGAAGATTACATACACACACACACACAAACCCCCACACACACAACATATAGATATCTATTATATATATATATATATTAAGCTATATATATGATATTACATATATATATTATATATATATAAATATACTATATATAGAGAAGATATTACAGAGATTATGATATTAGTAGATATATATATATTTCTATCTATATATATATCTATATAATTATATTAGATATAACATATAGATATGTTATATAGATATAGGTAGATAATATACTAGGGCTATGCAGAGAGCAGCGAATTTTAAAATTGGCGAATTTATTAAAAAGTAGCTTTTTTGGAGAGTTTTATTCTCCATATGCAGAAAAGTGCGAATTCTGCTATGTTTAACATGGATGCGTGTGGCGAGTTTAAATTGGCGAGATGCGCGCTTCAGAAACGTGTAAAAACAAATTTGCGCCTTTTTTTTCCCTTTGAATTGGCCGCGAGCGGCAGCTTCTTGCCAGTTTTTTCTGGCGAGGCAAAAAGGAGACAATCGCGCCATTTTATTGGCGCGAACAGCCGCTAGATGCCGTTCGCGCCTCTCTGCATACGGATATTTTTAAAACTGGCGAGATTGAGGTTCTCGCCAGCCGCGAGGCGAGTTTTACAAATAGAAAAGAAAAATTGGCGCGTTTTTCGGAACTCGCCATTTTCTGCTGCTTTCTGCGCGATTTTCTCCAAAAAATGGCGAATTTCGAAATAGCGCTGCTCTCTGCATAGGCCCCTTAATTAGAAAATAATAATTAAATAATTAGAAAAATTATGGATGGAAAAGCCCCAAGCTTTTAATGCTACTCATGTCAGTAAGCAATTGAGGAGGTCCTTCTCCTTTTAGTACCAGGTATACTGTATACTCTATAAATGCAACTTGAAAGATGACACAAACCGCCCAGGGGCTAGAGATCTGTTTTCTGGATTTTCCTGCATTTTTAACCCAAAATCCTTATCGCGATGTAAAAATCCGCAAACAGATTTGGTCGGTTTTAATCTGTGCAGATTCATAAAAAAGCGTCATTGGATACAACCCATGGACGGATTTGTACAATCCAATCTGCGGAATCACCAATCGGTTGGCGGATTCTTAAGAATCTGCCAACGGATTGCTGAATCCATGGATTGGATTTTACAAATCTGTCCACAGGTTGCGGAATCCACGGATTGTATTGGTAATAATAATAACAAATCTGCAAAATGCAAATTGCCCTTTTTGAGATTGATCCACTGAAATCTACAGACCAAAGGAACCAGCCTTTGTGGATCCAAATCAGCCCCCAAAATTTGCCCATCTGTACCAGGGGCACCTTTTTCCAGGTTCCATCTGCTCCTTCCTGCTCTTGCAGCCCAGCCTCAATGTTGCCTTTTAAACAATCCTAGCTCATAGACAGGTTATGTAATTTTTGCAAAGACAATGGGGAGTCCCATTACATGATGTCTACACCCATCTATGATGAAAACCCAACTACATGTATCCTTCTCTCAATCTATGATGAAAATGTAATTAAATGATCCCTTCAATTGATAAACCAGGTCATGGAATAAGTGAGTCATTTTTGCAAACACAAACAATAAATTTATGGTATTAATATACTGTATATTGTATTAAGGATGAATATTTAAAGAGTGACGATAATGAAGACTAAATGTACTGCATTGTTTACCCACTCAAATATTACCCTCAACCAAAAAACTATGCGATTATTGAAAAAGTGTTGCGCTTAATTATATGAACAATAAAAATACTGTAAGAAGGACAGACAATATGATAACTGAAGACACAAGATACTGTATGAATGAGAAGACTAACGATACATATGATAAATGGAGATCCACCAATTATGGTTCTAGAGGTTTTGCCCACACACTCAAATTGTGGGCATGAATCCAAACGTAACTCCCAGGAACCATAGGCGGGGTAGAAAAAAACACAAATAGTGCAATCCTCTGTGATACAGTATGTACTATCTAGTAGGAGGGTAAAATATGCACTCACAAGTTGTATGAATAAAAAAGGCATATATTGCACTCAAACTGGGCACCAGCTGCGTGGGTGTGATCTCCAGTATCAGAGAGTACTGCGCAATGGTCCTTTTGTTTTGTCTGATTTCAGATACACATTCACCAGCAAAGAATTTCTGAAAGATCATCTGTGAGATCTACGAACTGTTCCTTCATTCAGAGAACTGGGAACTTTCCAATCAGGTTTATTATACCTGGAAGTGCGCCAAGGACTTTTTATCTCTTTTTTTGCTCATTATAAATAAATATATATATATTTATAATATAATATAAGTAATAAGACGGGTCAATTACTTCTCCCCATTTGTTGCTCCAGTCATTTGCTACCTATCGAGTGACAATTCCTCCCACATCTCACTGCCTCCTACATTTGCGCTATTGGACATTTTTTGGTCACATTTCCCTTCTTTTTTATTTTCAAGAGTACTCTTGTTTATTATTGTCATATATTGTGTTTATTGTGTCTATTGGCATCATTGTGTTTTTTTTAATCTGTTCAGTCACCTAGCCTTCCTTGCTTATGTAGCCCCCTGTAAACAGCACAGGCTATACCTATCTCCCTTCTACTGTGGTAAGTCCTGTTAAGATCAGGCACCAGTAATCATCATGCGTTTTCCCCCCTTTATAGCCCTGCCCTGAGTGGTAGATGCAGGCCTGGACTCTGCTGCAGGCGTGAGCAAGAGGGGAGGTTCTGCTGACATCACGAGAGGTGGGGCTAGCTCTATATTTAGCAGCCAACTCCTGTAAGTGAGGAGTTAGTTCTTCGGGAGTTCTGCGTGAGTTCTGTCGGGAGTTCTGCGTGAGTTCTGCAGGGAGTCCTGCGGATCGGCCCAAGGAGCAGATAGAGGAGTGGAGAGACTCAGCCACTTTGAGTAGAGCTGATAGCATTATAGACATGGTGGACCAATGCCCCTCACCCCCCCTGCCTGGGGTGATGGGGAGAATCCAATCCCCACCGCGAGGATAACCTCGGAGGTGGGCCACGGGGTATTGAAGCCCCGGCCCAGACCATCCTGTCGGAAGAGAGACTTGGAGGGAAGGAGAGGAGGAAATATCTGTGTGGGAGGAGAGCGGAGTAATTAGCAAGCCTCTGCTGTTCTTGTTGCGGCTGCTGGAAGCCACTGCATTTGGGAGTTGCTGATCTGCTAATAAAGAGACTATCCATTGTACCAAAGACTGTGTGTGAGTTGGAAGCTATTACCCTGGGACCAAAGGGGTTCTTCTATACAGGTACTGTCCCATATTCCTGGGAGTATAGAAGATGGAGGCGCTGCACTGCTAAGAGATCATGGAGGCTACCACCCCAGAAGCCCGGTCCTGGCTCCCCAATAACATCGCGGAAGCTCATCTGCCCTCATGCACCCTGGACACCACCGTAGGTTGGGGGGGGGGGCCCTGGATTCGTGGGGGGGAAGCGGGGGGGGGGGGGGGAAGCAGGGTTACACTTAATTAATAAATGTTCCTGTTTTTTATTGTATACAGGATTGGCCTTTGTTTCTTTAAATATATATATATATATATAATATATATAATATATATATATATATATATATTACTGCTGCGACACACATTTATTTCGAGCAATACCCAGTATGTACCTGGCGATACTGGAAGCGCCGCTCCTCACCTCTGACAAGCCCCGTTGCGTTTGCCTTCCCAGCCATGGTTCATGCCTGGCTGACGGGCGGCTGATCTGTTAAATGATAATGATTAGGATTTAATAGGCTGCAATGCTTCGCGTGTCCACCAGATGGCATAAATTCATGAATTGTAATGCAGTATATATATATATATACTGTGCAGTATTGCAGCCAGCGGGAATAAAATGCTTAAATCCCTGCCTGGAAAATAACGCAATGCACTCGGGCAGAAAACAGTCACAAACCTCAATACACCCGAGTATACCCGAATTCGTGGGACTAGCCGAGCTCGAATAAAGTGTGTCGCCAGTGTATATCATATTTTGATATACAGTATATAAATATAATTGTTTAACCCACAACTAGAAATTGTATAGGAGAGATAGGACACTGAGCTACTGCTGGGTATTCAAATGGAGGGGAAAATGCTGTGAGGTCTGATCCAAATGCAACACAGAAATAAGGTTTTGTTTCGGTTTGAACTCAGCTCGCTTATGCAAATCTAATCACATGGTCCAGAAAAACCCAGACAGTGCATGATCCTGGCACAGAGTATTAGGGGATTCAAGCATACCATCAGTTTGGGGGTGTTCAGAATTCAGCAAAAGCAAACTGGCCATCCTTATGTAAAATATTACTGCAGATTAAGAAGAGAAAGTATAATATAATGTATGGGGCGATATCGTAATAAACAATGTGATCTACAGTGTCTCAGAGATCTGACACAAGAACATTAAGGAGAACATGATTCAGTGCAGTGATGAGTAATCTAATGCAAGCCAATCTACAGTAAAGATATGTTTAATCCCTTTAATTTTTGACAAATGTGCCTAGGTATTGTAAATTGTAATAAAGTGTGTAATAAAATTGTAAATTTCCCTCAGCACCTGACACTATTTAGCTACTATATAACATGTTTTGTAATCATTTTACAACTTAATTTAGAAAGACTCTTTTAATACAGCAGTTGGGGAAAACAAATCTATATTATAAGCAAAGCTATTTACTATCATATATTCTGTCTACTGCTTTAGTTGAAATTTGAAGAATAAAATGAGCTGGTAATTTTAATACTCTGTGAAATTCCAGTTATTTCTGAAGAATAATCTATGTTTGCTGCTTTTATAATAAAACCCTGTTTGGTTTGGAAGACTGTCTAATTAATCACATTTTTATAATCTTTGACATCCTGAACAAATAAGAGTGTTTTCTCACAAAGACCTATTTTAGTCCAAAGTTGTTATTATACCACCCAAAAACAATACTAGGATAGACACAAGTGAACAAATTGAATAACACCTGAGATACCTAGTGTCAGATACGGCACACCTGTGGTGGTGACGTACGGCACACTTGACATCTATATAGGACACAGGTTAATACACAGCTACTGTATATAGCTGACCACTTTTCACCTCTGCATAGGTCCCTTAAATTAGAGATATTTTCCCTCACTCCATCGCAATATACCGTCTATCATGGACAGCACACTTGTGAGCTCATGACTTGCGCAAGGTACTTCAAATGAGTTAATATTAAACCCTTACTCGATTACAATCTAATCCACTGCCACCACCCAAGAAATATGCAAACAAAATATGTGATTATATGCAGTGACAGCAAAACGTTTGTGAACCCCAACGATAATAACATAAATTATATAGTTTTTCCATGATAACCTTCTTGAATCAAAACCAGTCTTTTTGTAAATATCCGATAATGTTTAAATTAACCAATTTCATGTCTTTTGAAACAAAATTATGTTTGAATTAGACAAACAATGAGTAATTAAGAGTCAGGGTACAGTATGTGAAAAAGTAAGGGAAACCCTGCTTTATCAGCTTAATTAAAGGGAATAATTAGAATAAGGTGTTTAAATAATTAGGTAGATTTTCAGGTGTGAGTTTGGGAGGCCCTACCCTAAAGATCAGAAAGTTTGGTCTTGGTATTGTTCTTCACCATACAGGTGTGTGGAAATATATCACATCACGATCAAAAGAAATCTCTGAGGTCCTCAGAAAACCAGTTATATATGCTCATCAATATAGAAAGAGTTACAAAACCATTTCTAAGGATTTGGGGCTGCACCAATCCACTGTCTACAAATGCAGAATTCAAGACAACAGTCACTCTACACAGGAGCGCGCGTCCTAACAAAATCTCTCCAAGGTCAAACCGACAAATCATCCAGGAAGTCACAAAGAACCCCAGCGAAACCTCCAAGGATCTGCATGCCACTCAAAAATTGACTAATGTGAGTGCTCATGACTTAACTATCAGAAAAAGTCTGAACAAGAATGGTGTTCATGGAAGAATAGCCAAGAGGAAACCACTGCTCTCTAAAAAGAACATTGCGGCTCATCTGAAGTTTATCAAAGAAAACATAGATGATCTACAAGTCTTCTGGAACAATATTCTCTGGATAGACGAGTCAAAAGTAGAACTTTTTGGTCTCAATGAGAAATATTATATTTGGCGAAAACCAAACACTGCGTTCGAACAGAAGAACCCCATCCCAACAATCAAGCATTGTGAGAGAATGTGATGATTTTGGACTGCTTTCCTGCCTTAGGACCTGGATGACTTGCCATTATTGACACAACCATGAATTCCGCATTGTATCAGAAGATTCTAGAGGAAAATTCCAGGCCATCTGTCTGTGAGCTGAAGCCAAGTGAAAGTGGGTCATGCAGCAAGACAATGATCCTAAACATATAAGCAGATCTACAAATGAATGGCTGCAGAAGAAGACATTTTGTGTTTTAAAATGGCCTAGTCAAAATCCAAACCTAAACCCCATTGAAATGTTGTGGCAGTACCTTGCCAGCTGTGCATGCAAAGAAGCCCTCAAATGTTACTGAGTTGAAGCAGTTCTGTAAAGAGGTATGGAACAAAATTCCTCAAAACTGGTCTGACCAGCAGTTACAGGAAATGCTTAATTGAAGTCATTGCTGCTCAAGGGGGTGCCACTATTCCAGTCAAGATTCAGAAGACGGCATAGTACTGAACCAGCTATGGTTTGTGTGCTAAATGATCTCCTGATGGTGAGAGACAGAGGTGACTATTCAATCTTTACCTCTCTGCAGCATTTGATACTCTGGACCAGGGAATCTTTTTATTTTATTTACTTATAAAAATACATGGTTACATTAAAAGAACAGAGGTTATACAGTCAATTCACAGGCATTTTATGGACAGATAAAGTTGGAAAAGTGGGTAGAAGGGATGAAGGAGCTGGTGGGGTGTTTCTGATTGAAATAGAGCAGCTTTATCATCACTTTAACATCACCAAACATCAGCAAATGGCAGAAAACGGCTCACACCCTTTAGCTGTCCTTCATCTGCGCCAAAGGCTGTCTGTCTTTGGGGCAATGCAGATGTACACTTGGGGTGTTGAGATTCAATGCCGCTGTGAACACAAAGTTATTTGTCTTCTTTGCTCATTAACATTCCAGTGGGTGGGGTTGATGTTCCATAAAGTGCAAACACATGTTAACCCATAGCATGCTAGCCCTGTGCCGAGGGGAGCAGCTCTTGGGGAGCCCCATCAGGCTGTCCACTTTTGGGGCATTGCAGATGTACAATGCAATGCAGATCTTAATGGAGCGCCTGAAGGATTTCTGTGGACTGGATGGCACAGTACTCAGAGGGTTCATATCCTTTCTAACTTGAAGCTCACATACAGTATCTTCAGGCATATACTCCTCTGCCCCCATGTCTCTTTCATGTGGCATGTCACAGGGTTTTATCCATTCTCGTATGTTATTCGCAGTGTACATGCTGCCACTAGGTGACATAATCAGACGATATGGCCTGGGTTATGACTGCTATGCAGTTGTCACTCATCTCTACTTGTTCTTTGCATTAGTCTTCAACAGATTATTATCTGAGCTCCTACAGTGGATGAGTTCCTGTTGGTTGAGGTTGAATCCTGATAAGACAGAAGTGGTCATGGTAGACTGAAGCTAGGTCAAGACACTGGCCTTAATCTTTTGGGGATCCCAGCTGCTAAACTCTGTCAATGTGTGCAATCTTGGTGTTGTCCTTAACTCTGACTTGACCCTTAAACATTAGGTGTGAGTTGTGATCAAATCTGCTTTCTTCAACCTGCAGAACATAGCCACGATTAAGCTCTTGATCCGCTCACAGAGAATCTTACTACACTTGTCCATACCTTTTTTGTCCTCACGCCTGGGCTACTGCCATGCACTCGACCTTCCGGAAAATAAGCAGAATTCTTCGGTCAGGTTGTTAAGTAACCAAAACTGTTCTTGCTACATGACACTTGTTCTCCATTCTCTGCATCGGTTGCTTGTAAAATTACGAAATTATTTCAAGATTGACTTGTTGACATTCAAAGCACTACACGACTAGGGTCCCAGTTATCTGAAAGAGCTTCTAGTTCTCTAAACTCAATTTGCTCACTTCGATCTGCAGATGAAGGACTCCTAACAGTTCCCAGAATCTCTTTGACTTTCATTGGAGCCTGAGCTTTTAGCCACCATGCACCCACTCTTTGGAATAGTCTGTCTCATACAGTTCAAGAGGTCCCGCCACTGAAAATCTATAAACACAGGCTCAAGACCTACTGTACCTGTTTACCCAGACATTTAGTTCATGAACCACAACCTGTCTGGCATTTAGTAGCTAAAGTTCTGTCCCATCCTGTATTGTATCTTTCCTTGTGTATGGTCTTGTTTATAACCTTAAATGTTTTCTTATTTTTCCCTTTTTGTAACTGTGAAGTGATTTGAGTCCTATTGGGAGAAAAGCGCTATATAAATAAAGTTATTATTATTATTATTATTATTGTATCTAAAGATTCACATACTTTTTTCACACATGGATATTGAATGTTGATCATTTGTGGATAAATAAATGTTGATAAAGTATCAAGTTTTTGTGTAATTTGTTTGATCAGGTTATCTTTATTTATTATTAGGCCTTAGATTAAGATCTAATAATATTTTAGGTTTTAAATATGTAGGCAATAGCTAAGCACATCAAAAATCAAAAAGCTCACGTAAATGCAAAAAGGTGTTTTAATGACTAAACAAAATCATCCCCACATCCAATGTTTCGGTGCAGGGCACCTTCATCCCTTAGCCTATCTATTAGTTTTGTTTATTGATAAGATTCTTTTTTTGCCTTAGTACCCAGGTTTACTATGTCTTAACCCTTTAAACCTTTGCTAGGGTCCTCACAAGTTATTGGTTCTGAGTAGAGATGGACGAATCTGCCCAAATCCATTTTCCGGATTTTCTCACATTTTCCTCCCAAAATTCGTTTTGCGGTAAAAAATGCGTGGATGTTTTTGGTTGGTTTTAATCCACGTGGATTTATCAAAAACCACCATTGGATACAATCCGTTGAAGTATTTGTAGAATCCAATCCGTGGATTCAGCAATATGTCGGCGAACTCTTAAGAATCCTTAAAAATTCATAAGAATCCGCCAACGGATTGCTGAATCCACGGATTGGATTCTACAAATCCGTCAATGAATTGTGGAATCCAAAAAGTGTATTAATAATAAAAAATCTGCAAAACACGAATTGCCCTTTTCGAGATTGATCCACGGCCGATCCGCTGCGGATCCAAATCTTCCCCCAATATTTGCCCATCTGTGTAATGTGTGCTCACCACAAACTGGACCAGACCACAAGGCTGAGGTTGGGATGTATATAACCGCTGCCCTACAACCATGGGGCCAGGTCTGGATTGCAGAGTCTGGGTGGTGTAGCCAGGTCAGGGTCGGAGAGTTTGGGTTGGTTGTGGTACTTGCCATAGTCCGGGTTTGGAGAGAGATGGGTAATCGTAATCCATATCCATAGTATGGGAAAGGAGGGAGCGGGAGTCCAGAAGCTAGCCGAGGTCCAGTGATAAAGAAGTCCAGGTACGAGATGGGGTCACCATAAAAATCAGGTAAAGCACAGCAATAGGCAATAATCAGAATGCAGCAAGCACGTACATAAACAATAGTTTATGTGCAGCAACAAGCAGAGGGCTGACTGGGTATAAAAAGTAACAAAAACCAATAGGAAGGCAGCAGAATCAGTGACATCACAAGTAAGCTGAGTGGTGATTGAAGGAACCTAAATGGGCATCAGGTGAGAGACAGCTGATTTCAGTGTTGACATTACCTGCCGTGCGGCATGCACACGCAGGGTGAGCATGACGTGAGGCGACTGCATTGCCAATGGGGTTGCTCGCCATGGTGACGTCATGGAAGCGAGATTGTGCAATATGCCTTTTACTGCAGCATGTGCATGCAGACGGGGGTCTGCGCGCATCCCAGGTGTTGGTGCGTGACGCTTCCGGGGGGCGGGGTTTAGCCGCGATCCTGACATTCTGAGACTCTTTCTATGCAGTCTAGGTTTGAAACATGTGAAATTTGAGGAAATCCTTTGGGGTTCACAAACTTTTTCTCACCACTGTTAATCAGCAAAGGATCTAAGGTCTCTGTTTATTAATGAAAAACTAAACTCTTAAACAAAAATTTGTTGCAGCAAAATGCATCCAAAATGTGCTGTACTGTACTCTCTACAGAACATGCAAACAGTTCATTCAGAGCCCACAGCATTACTTAATAAATATTGGCTTTAATTTACAAAAAGGCAGTGCTTATATTACAGAAAGATTATTACAAGAATATACAGTTATAATAAATGCAAAACAGTTTCTTAAAATAATAGGATAACACATACATAGAATTTCCTATACTTTAACACTAGTCAGAGCTTTTTCCCAGGGAGGTTACTGCATAAGAAAGATGAGAACTCACACGTCTGATCCAAAAACACACCTCGTGTTACATCTTAACTTTAATAACTTCTTGCTAAGCCTTACTGTATGTACTATTTTTGAACCATTGAAGCAACATGAGCCCACCCTGTCGTAAATCAGCTCGGGCTGACATTTATGAATTAAGCAACACAAAGAAAATTCCTCTAAAAAGACGTTTAAAATATGAATGAATATATAAAAGGCCACATAACTTTATTTCAATAATATTTAGACAGACATGAGTCATATCAACAGATTCCAGCAAGTTTATTAATGTAACGAGACTCATTTCGACAAACTTGCCCTTACGTTTGAGCAACACATGGATACATGACACTGGCCACCTCCTAAACATATAAAGAAACAATTACTAGCCCATAGTGTCCCCAAACATTTCAATTTAATATATAGAGGAGACCTTTAATGTTTGAAATATAGAGTAATAGAATTTATTTATTTTAAATTGGATTGGTGGAGATAACATTGATACCAGATGGGTTGAATGCTGAAATAGACATTGGGTTGTTTTGAGTTCTGAATTTTTTGTATCCTTTTTTAATACTTGAGTTTTTTAATTATCTGTGTGAAATTTTGTGATGATTTTGATATTAATTCCAGTTTTTATCTCTCTAATCTCCCTTCTATTTTTCATATATTTAAGTGACAATATGTACAGTAAAGTTATAAATTGGGGTTTTATAATATGATTTGTGTTCTTTAAATGTCATTCTAGATTCTATATTTGCTACTACAGTATAACTGTATTAATATTGTGTGCAAATTATCATGTACATAATAACTATGTCAACCTCATATTGTTATATATTCCTATAATGAGTTTAAGTTCTATGGCATACATCTTGCTTTTCATCTTGTGTCGTTTTTGAGATAATTGACCTCTTACTCTAAATGCAATATATCTAAGTAATCATTTTACACTTTGTATTAGTCAGTATTTTATATTTGTGTTTTATTAGGTATATTCCCTTAAGTAGTGTTTTTATCTTCATCTATATTTAATAAATGTGTTTTAAATAGATGAATTGTTATAAGGGACAGAATGAGGTTGGTTGATATCAGGGTATATATGTAGCCTATGAGGACAGTGATTATAGACCCCTGACGAGGCCATACGGCAAAACGCGCAGAATTGGTGAGACAGATACCCACTGCAGCACAGAGGGAGGTGATCGGAGGTCCACTGAGCAGCCCAAGACATTGTAGCCCCAAACATCGCGAGACCGGTGACATCACTATCATGAAGTAAATGCCAGGTGAGTGAGTCGGCTCTCCTGAGGGAAAGGGGATAGGGGGTGGGGTGAAGGGGGGTGGGGGGGAAATGGGGGGGTGGGAGGGGGGAGAGGATCACTGGTAAACCAATCTGAAATATAAGATGACTGGGGTTCACTAAATAAAATTGTGCGAGCTCACATGTGGCGATAGGGGGTTAATCAGGCCACTAATAAAGGCATTATACCCGGCTGATTAACCCTAAATCACACTGGGACTGAAGGGGTTAACTGTATGTGCACAACACTGATATGTTTACCCCTACACCATCTTTATTGTCCCTATTTTGCAGCTCAATCCCTAGCTACAGTAATAGAAATGTATGTGAACTGTGCCAATTGTTTTTTTGACACAAGAGGGAGCTCCGAGCGCTAAACCAAGCGCTGATTGAAGAAGCGTGGCTGTGTATGGGTGGCCGCTTTGAAACATAGGTATCACTTTCTAAGCCCTCGACCTCGTAACCGCAAGGTTAATTCAGTAAGTGGTTTGCGGTCTAGCTGAAGTGGTTTCCTATCAAAATGTATCAGTTACCTTGTTAGCTTCTTAACTTGAAAGGGGGAAAGTAAATTGACGTGAGAAGTGGGTTAAACCGCAAACCACATCATAGCCCATTCAATTAAGTAAGCTAACTAGCGCTAGGAGTGAGCTAACACTCTAATTTTTGGAGTACAGCTAGGAATAAAGAAACCATACACACACATATAAAGTTTATAGCAGTGGCACAAGCATAACATACTTTTATTAATAAACTATATTATACTGATGGTTTTAAATGTAAAGAGGTTTTTTCTGTCAGCCCGGGAATAAATCCTTTAACATGCAAGTATGTTAAGGATGAATGAACTGAGGGATTTCTCAACTCCGTACTTCAAAGGCACCCTGCAGAGTTGGTTCCTCAATGTCTATGAGATGTCCGGAGTTGAAAAGCCTCAGCAATCCTAGGTGTTTGGATGGCCGGGATATTGTAAGTGCCAGATAATGGTGTAAGGTATGCATACTTCACACTTGGTGACCAAACCCCAGCTCAGTGTCGTCAGGTAAGGGGAGGGTCCCGGTATGCTAAGGAGCCTAAGTGTGAAGTTAGCACCTGCTCTGTGCAAACCGGGACGCAACTTCTGCCCTTTCTGCAAACTACTGGCAAGTCGGGAATAGGTAGGAGAAATGTTCCCACGGGCGGGATTGGTTATACATGTAAGGTATAGGACCTTCAACCCTATTAAAATGCCTGCTGACCAGTCCCTAGCAGATTCACCTGATTTAACAACGATTTGACCAAGTTCCCGCGTCAGCAGGAACGGGGTGTGAGGGGTGAATAATATCGTAACCAAGGATCATCCCCCTCTTCTGGAATTCGTTAGAGCTAAGGGTTCCCGAACGAACCCTGTAAGGACTGAACAAACTTTAACCTGTTGGCGGAAATATAGGGGTGGCAACTTGCGCCCCTAGCCAGGAATTGCTACATGGATCATTTTGCGCACCCAATTGAATGCGTGCAGGGGTGCCCAGAGACTTTGTTTCGTTCCAAGGATAATTGATTTCGTTCCCCCATCCCAGTAATTGTTTTATTAAGTGTATATTGTGAAGATTTGTTTGTTTGTCTGAAAATAAATAAATTACAATTTATTTTACTCAACTTGTGTGCTCAGTTCAGAATCCCGGTATTAATTTGTGCATAAGTCCTGGTCTCCCTCGACATCACAGTCTACATTCATGCCCATACTGCTGCGGCCGAGTTTATTCGAGCATTTGCCCGTTCTCGGCCGCAGCAGTTACCTGGCGCGCGCCGGAGGGTGCCGGGCGCGCGCCGAAGCAGCGGAGGAGAGGCCCGCCGATCGCGGCTTCCCCCTCTCCTCTCCGGGTCCGCCGGGTCCCCCGGAACCCCCTGCCGCCGTCCCCCACATCGCGGGACACCAGGGCTCCCTCGGGGAGCTCTGGACGCGCGTGCAGGGGGCGCAGGCACCCGATGACGCGTGACCGCGCATCGGTGACGCGCGGCACGCCGAGGGGCTGCCACTTGCAAGCCGGGAAATCTCCCGGCTTGCGGAACTGGCCACACTTCAATAAAGTGTGTCGCCAGTGTAGGTCAAAAAGTATTCATGTTGTAGATCCATGTAATTTCTCATCTATTGAGCATATTCAATCCCAATGTTTGGAAATTATGGAATCTATGTCCCCTGCTTGCCTGCTCTGTTGGGTAATGAATAAAGGTGTATCCTGTGTTTGCTTGATATTTTTATCTCTATGTCTCCTATTGTTATTATTTCTATATTTTGATAATAGAGTTGATCTATCCAGTTGTTTCACTTCCAACAGGGCTTTTTCAAGCTTGGGTGTATTATATCCCCTCATACTGAACCTGGTAATTAGTTCCCTTGACCGTATGTCAAAAATTTCCTCTGTAGAGCAAATTCTCTTGAGACGTAATAATTGGACTTTTGGAATCCCTTGCTTGAGGGATCTATCATGATCACTTTTGGCCATAAGAAGTGAATTTCTAGCGTTGGCCTTCCTGTAAAGATCTGTTTGCACTATACCCTCCATATCTATATAAGCATGACATTTAAATAATATATGTGATGGGGATCATGTTCGTAACTAAAATGAAGGAGGAGGGTAAGAGATATCTGTGCATGTATACGGGTATGCTCGTTTTACTCATTGGGCTATATTCATCCACTCTCTCCCCCCCCCTCCATCCCCCGTTTGGATTCTTGATTATCACCTGCACTTATATATCACATCTTATAGTGCCACGCAACAGTCACTTGGAATATCACATTATTTATTTATTTATTTATTTATTTATAAAATATTTTACCAGGAAATAATACATTGAGAGTTACCTCTCGTTTTCAAGTATGTCCTGGGCACAGAGTAAAACAAATAATACATAGTTACAAATACAGTTACATAAATGAACAGGGTATAGATTATATACAAGACATTGCGTGCGCTGTTAAAGAAAATATATATTATGGGCGTACAGTATCAAACAGTTACAGACCAGATTAAAATGTGAGACAGCCTTAGATTTGAAAGAACTTAAACTGGTGGTGGATGTGAGAGGGACGGGCTAGGCTCGCTTCCCGCCATATAAACACACTATATATAAAACATATATATATAACATATATACACGCTCACAGGTCTCGCTGATCACCCGTGGCACTTCCTGCTCAGTGACCTCTAACCCCATCCATGCCCACATAGAGGGGTAACTACCAGCCAACTAACCCCTTACTGACCTGCAGTTACGGGGCAAGTGTCAGATATGCAGAGGGGGCAGATAAAGCCAGCAGCGCACGCACAGCATCTGCCTCCGCTTGGGAGCGGGGTACCACGCCCTCACACAGTGGGGGGCAAACACCCTTATCTGCCCCCTGCCGGCCTCCAGCGATCTCAGGCGGGCGGGGTTTCAGCGCGCTCCCTGCGCAGGGCGAGCGCCACGGATGTTCCATGGAAACAAACTCAGCAGATTGACGGGACGCATCACCAAGTGTGGGGGGAGGGGGTAGCAGGTCCATGGATGCAGAGGGGGAGGGGCTTCAAGGCTGCGTTGTGGGCGGTATATAGACGCAGGGGGACATGATTGGAGGAGGGGTGTTGAGGCGATAACAGTGGAAGATATCCTGTGTGCTTGGGGACAGGCAGTTGTACACGCGGTTTCCTGCCGTTAGTAACGGGTCCGTGTAGAAATAATCTCCATTATTTATATTGAAACCTCTTCTGTCACGTATCACAGGGGCCCCCGAGTTCCTCAGAATGGCGACCGCTGCGTAGTACGCCTCAAACGAGGTGCAGTGTCCTAGAGGTCTGGCTGGCGGGTTTCTGCTCTGGCAGGACTCCCGCACTAGGATTATTACCCCAGGGGGTGTCAGAGGGTGCTGTGCCGTGGTGTAGTAGAGCTTTGTGAATATCCTTATTCTCACTCACCCAGTCATCAAGAGATCCCGTTTCCTCCTCACAGCACTCACAGCCTTCCTCATCACAGGTCCAGACCTCCTCCTCCTCCTCCTCCCACGGGTCAGGTTGCATCACAGCCTCGCACAGCATCTCCTCCTAATACACAGGGACACACACCTCTCACTTCCTCCTAATACATGGTCCGTTCTGTCTGTTTCTTGAATCAATCAATTGCCATTAACGCTTATATACCACTGGGATTCGTTCCCATTTGTGCAAAGTATACTCTGCATTTTATTATATAAATATGTGTAATGCTGTACTCCAAGCAGGGAATTGATATGTTCAACGGGAGGACGATGTAGCCATGTCCCCCATTGTTGCGCCTCTCCCTTCTTACCTTCACTGCTGCAGGGGTTAGTGTGGGTTGCGACAGGTTTGCAAGAAGCTCCGGTGGCCCTCTCTGCAGGGTGCCACCATCTTGGGCCAGGTTGCGCAAAGAGCGCCAGGAGTCGCACTGGCCAGTATTAGGGTTGCGCATGCGCAGTGCAGAGCGCGCATGCGGTGGCCAATAGATAAAGTTTTGACGGGGACTACAAGCCCCATAGTGCTGAGGGGCGGCAGACCATGTAACGCCAGGGAGCCTATCGTGCGGTTAGGTCTCCTAAACAGTAGATAGGGAGTTTGCACGCTGGAAGAGGAGGAGTCAGTCAGAGCTGGAGTAAGATAGGGGTAAGAAGTGTGTGTGCAGCGGTCTGTTACACTCTGCACTAGGCCAGATTCCCCCTAGGCCCCGACTCCCAGTATTAGTTTGTGGCAGCTACAGGGACAGGCCCTTAGATAGGAACATTGCCCCCTTAGCTAGTATAAGTCAGGGACACAGTAGCAACACTGTGTGCTCCTGACACTGGTGGTCTGGGACCAGACTACTGAGCTGAAGAAGAGACTATCCTCACGGTGGGACACTCCAGCGGATACCACCCCACTTGGAGGAGGACGCACCATGGAGGACATTGCTTGATCGCAGATCCCTTCTTATCCTTGTTGGCGCGCCTTGGTGCTGGAGCACCCAGCAGGTACCCAGACAGAACAAATTCTACTACACTCAATTTAGTTGGCCGCGCGGTCACACACTGTGGGTTTGGAGTGTGGACGCTGTGGGACATTTAGGGATTGAGTTTCTCAGGACCACGTGTGGGTTACACGGCGGTGGGAACAGCCGTGTGTGGCGTATGGTTAGTTGTACCATTAGTCACATAGAGTTATAAGAGTTATTAGGGGATAATATATATGTGTGCCAGTAAAGGCCTTTAATTTTTACTGTGTGTGTTTATTGTTTGAGTCCTGCGAGGGGCTCCTCCCACTATGTTGAGATCCCACTCAGTTGGAGGCGCTGCACCAAAGGTATATCGCCCCAGGCTCCACGTGGCGGATGCTTAGGCCCCTACGAGCCAACAGGTCAAAGGCAGTAGCAGTAGCCATCTTGTTTAAGGGGAAACAGGGC
Organism: Ascaphus truei; assembly: GCA_036426205.1. NCBI lineage: Eukaryota > Metazoa > Chordata > Amphibia > Anura > Ascaphidae > Ascaphus > Ascaphus truei. Next base: position 11,215,960 of record CM071567.1, read on the forward strand.
TACAAATATAGTAGCCAGTAATCTGGATCAGGGTGTTGGTACTCTCCACAATTGTGGAGGGTGAAGAAGGCAAGGAAAGTCATGTGGTAAAAGCCTGAGGATGTGCCCATCTCGGCCCTCCAGTGGTGTTCACATCAAGCGAAAGAACAAAAATAATGATCTCTGGTCCACCTGGATCCACCGGTTTTTCTTTTCTTTATAATTTCTTTATTGATCCGGGGTGTTTAAGATCAGTTGAACGATTTGCTCCTTCTGTCTCAATCCATAGCGGGGCTTCTGGATTCTCCAAATGGTCGAGTGTGCCGCGGATGGGGAGGGGTCCAAAATTCTTGGGTCCCCAAGTTCTTATATCCTTGTCATCTGGGTAAAGAATAAGCTGTGACCATAGCTGTGCTCCTAAGTGGTCCTGTTTGAGTTCTTCTTTGAGGATTTTTGTTGGTTATGGCCTACCAATCTCTCTGAGACACGGGCCCGCCTTGATGGTTCACTCTCTGGGATTTGGGCTGTGAGTGCGGCCCACTGTCTGCCTGAGCTGGTTACAGGCCGAGAGCTCATAGGAAGTTCTCCGACTCTTCGGGGTACCACAGGGTAATTTGTTTTCCGTTCTTTATCACGGAGAGCTTAAACGGAAATCCCACTTGTACTTAATTCCTTTTTCTCGTACGAGTGAGGTTAGTGACTTTAAGTCTCTGTGTTGCACCACCGTGAACTTTGAGAGATCATTAAAGACCTGTAAGGTGGAGTTTTCAAAGATGATGTCGCCCTTCAATCTGCAGCCATTGATAATTGTATCTTTTGTGGTGTAATGATGGACTCTCACTATCACATCCCCCATTCTCTTGGGATCTTCTGACCTTGGTCCTAAGGCTCTGTGAGACCGGTACATTTCTAGGTCTCGCTCTGCCATATTTGGGTCAATTGCAGTGAAGTGTCTGCTGAGATAGGGATGGAGATCTTCTACAGGACTGATTCAAGTATATTTCTAATTCTGATATTTTGTCTTCTCTGTTCTCATGCTGTTCCTGACCTTCCTTGAGAAGTTATATATCCTGTTTGAGGTTTATTATCTCGGTGGCGGTATTCGCTTGCAGCTGCAGTGCTTCACCCATCTTAGTCTCTAAGTCTAGAGTTCTCTGGGAGAGGGCTGATATTTCTTCTTTAATATCATTAACGGCCTTATTTAGATCTGACTGGAATGATAGTTGTAGAGAGAGTTGCATTTTTTCAAATGAACCTGCTAGGTAAGACCAAGTCATTTCTCCCTCTTCTCCTTTCACTAGGTCTTGATCCGTCATCACGCATGCTGCCGTTTCAATGCGGGCGCCATTTTATTTACTGTAGAAAAAACAAATAGGTAGCGCTATATCCCACAGTGAGCTGGCAGCCGGTGATATAACCCTGACCCCTAGTAAGGCTATAGAAGTGGAAAAGAAGTTATATCAGTGGCGCTCAACACTGTAATGATCAAAGCAATTCTAATAGATATTATAAAATATATATTATAAAATATACAACCAGAGCCACGGAAATCGCCCGTCCGATTGGATGCTCCACGTGGTAAGGGTAAACATGTAAATATACAAAGAAATCAAATCATAGCATAATACTGTAAAACATACACATACATAAACAAACAACACTTAACAAACGCTGAGAACAACAGGTAACTACTCACAATAGCATTTAATATGGCATATCATTAATATCATAAAATACACTTATTACACATAAAATAGTACATAAAAACATATATTAGGTTCAGGCAAGATTCTCCAACTCGGGTGGGGGTACCTGCTTACCGAAAACAGGATGTAATCAGGCAATGGATAATTCAAAGAGTATCCCCTCTTATGGATAGCTGCTGTTGCTGCTGCTGCTGCTGCTGCTGTTGTTAACACCTGGGCTCAGACGAGGAGTCTATTATGGGCAGGGACAGGTTTTTCCAGCTAGCTGCGTCTGCCTCAGTCCTCTCCCAGCACTGCAGAAGCTCCAGGACCACACACAGAGATACTTCCTGGTCTGCCCGCACCACGTGCACCAAACACAGCAATGCTGAAATGTTGGATATTCCTACGCCAGCATGTGCTTTCCCACAGCTCACAGCTCACAGCTCCCAGCTTCGGAAGGGTACAGCACTCACACCCGAGTAGTGGGGCCCTCACAGAACCACCCTACGCGTTTCGAAAGTCTTGCTTTCTTCCTCAGGGGTTAAAAGTAATGAAAAGTAGTCCCTGTAAGTCCCGAAATATATAGTCCCGGTTTAAAGAGACAGTGCATCATTGTGATCTTGATCATGCGCAGATGAAAGTACTGGGACACTCAGCGTGTGGACACTCATGGACATGACATACAACAGAGAAAAAACATATATAAAGGAAATAAAAGAATATAACAATTAGTGCAATACATAAAATACAGATGTGTATCTGATACCTATATATCCTCATGGATAGGAAAAGAAATTTAATAGTATACATATGAATAAAACAAAATGCTTAACAAAAAATATGATTAACAAAAAATATATAAAAAAAAATAAATAAATAATTATTAACCCTATTATTCGTATCTCAAATTGCTAAGACCTGCTGTTGCTAAGACCTGTTGTTTGTTTAAGTATGTGTATGTTTTACAGTATTATGCTATGATTTGATTTCTTTGTATATTTACATGTTTACCCTTACCACGTGGAGCATCCAATCGGACGGGCGATTTCCGTGGCTCTGGTTGTATATTTTATAATATATATTTTATAATATCTATTAGAATTGCTTTGATCATTACAGTGTTGAGCGTCACTGATATAACTTCTTTTCCGCCATTTTATTTACTGTTTTTGCTGTTTGCTGAGCTCCCCCGAAAAAAAGTGTAAACTCTTGTATCGTTGCTTTTTTAAATTTAACAGACATCGCCTGTCTGTTCTACGGGCTCGGAGATCTTTTTTGGCCATTTTGGTGATTCAGAAATTTGTTATTTTGTCGTTTAATTCCCGGGGGTCCTAGGAGCTCCATCACTAGAGAATCACGCCAGTTGACGTCACCGGAAGTCTCAATGCTTCATCATTTTAACCATTTAGACACTGCATACATTTCCCTCATCCCATGTTGTTCGCTATAGTGTGGTTTTGTTTCCCTTGTCTCTTTACAGTGGAAGAAATACAGAAGACCTTATAATATTGGTAGTGTAGGACCCGCCGAGGGCTCAAACTTTGACATGGTTACAGGCTTGAAATATTTTAGCCAAAGGATTTAACAAAATACCCATATTTATGATATAAGAATAGAATAAACAGATAATAATATTCTAAGTAATTTGTTACTATATATTGGATATAGCATTAGGGTTTCTGTCTATTGTTTTAAAACCTAACTGGTGAAATAATTTTACAAGGTACATTATTAAGTACCATCCATAAAATATAATGAAGGTAAATAAATAAATAATGAGTAAAAATAACATTGGTACTGTATTTCTAAAATAATGCTTTTTTCCTATAATACGAAAAATATGTGACAATGTTATTACAGGTCAGTTTGAAAAACAATGCGTCAAAGAAGAAAAAACAATGGCTCCTGATAAAAGAATGTTAAGATTTTATTTTGAACCTTTGCTATTCTTTCCTTTGCATTTTCAGTAGTCTCAAAAGAATGGGCTGTTTCAGCAACAGAAATGTTAACTCCCATCATCTTTCGCTTGAGTTTTTAACTTGAAGAGTTGAAGTTACTTATATTTTAACAACGTACAGTACAGTATGTGAGGAAATTGTGTCAAGATCCTTCTTTGTTGTGGAGTGACAATTATATATGGTCACTTAACAGCATCGAATGATTTATGGTTGAATGCGACTTTTCATCTTCTTTGATTCAATAGCTTTCAAGGGTATTAATTTGAGGTCAAATACATCATATACCATAAAGATGTTGCAGGCATTACGTCACCCACATTATGTCCCAGATTCACAGAGGTATGTCTTTGTCTTAACGAGGTGTTAACCTAAGCTAAAGTGTTAACATTTATCTTTAAAACTCAATACTGTAACACAGTTTTAAAGACTGTTTTTGGATTAAACGGCAATGTGTTAACTACTGTATACGCCCATTAGTGCTAATGATATGCACAAGAGGCTTTCCCCCTATCAATGCAAAAGGGCAATCGAATTAGCAAAAATGGATAATGAAAAAAGGATTGCAATAGAAAGTAAGGTCAACCCTAAAAAGTTCTTTAAGTACCTTAATAACAAAAAAAATGGAGCGAAGAACTAAAAGGACCCTTTCAGTGTGAGATGGGGTAGGCAGATTATTGGAGATAAGGAAAAAGCAGAGGGTATTAAACAAATTGTTTGCCTCTGTGTTTACCAGGGAAGAATCAAGTTCAATAGTAGTGTCGCAGGAGGAAGCCAACCTCCATATTAATGAACAATTGGTTAACTGAGGAAGAAGTTCATAAGCGACTTGAAAATATTAAAGTAATAAGGCACCTGGCCCCGATGGCAACATCCAAGAGATCTCAAGGAGTTAAACTCCGTAATAGCCAAACCATTACATTTAATATTCAAGGACTCCTTTCCAAAGGCTCAGTACCACAAGATTGGCGTAAAGCAGATGTGGTGCCTTATTTAAAAAGGGAGCTGATCACAAACGGGGAATTACAGACTTGAAGCCTGACTTCATGTAGGGAAACTACTTGAAGGTTTAATACGGGATAATAGTCAGGAAACCTAATGGAAAAACAAATTATTAGTAATAGTCAGCATGGATTTATGAAGGATAGATCTTGCCAAACTAACCTATTTGTTTCTTTGAGGAGGTAAGTAGGAATTTAGACCAGGGTAATGCAGTTGATGTGGTCTACTTAATTTTTGCAAAGACTTTTAATACGGTTTCACACAAGAGGTTTGTGTACAAAATAAAGAAAATTGGACTCAGTAATAATATATGCCCCTGGATTGAAAGCTGGATAAAGGACAGACAACAGAGTGTTGTCATAAATGGAACTTTTTCAGGTTGGGCTGAGTGGAGTACCTCAGGGATCAGTACTGGGACCCCTGTTTTTTTAACTTGTTTATTAATGACCTTGAGGTTGGCATCGAGAGCAAAGTGTAAGGAATCGGGGAACACGCCCCCTGTGGCGTGCTCCCTCCTGTTCCTGTTCCATGTTCCTGGTTTCCGTTTCCAGACACCCGTGCTGAAGCGTTGGCTTCCCACAACCCCGCATTGGTGCCTAAGAATGCGCGCACTCCCGCTCTGCTGTCAGAGCATGCGCGCACATGCAGCTGGATCAGTCATGTCTCTGAGCTTGGCACCGCACCTTTGGACGCGTCGCGCATTCTCATGCGCGCGGCACGGTCACGTGACTACGTGCGCCGATCCACCAGCTGTGCGGCAATTTACTCCCTTCGTATCCCCTGCGGCCTCCCCACCTCGCTACCGGGTTCTTACCTTTCTCCCTGCGCTTGTGAGGAGAGCACAAGCATGACATTATGCTTGGCCAAACAAACGGACCCCCAGAGGTGGCCCCACCTTCCTCCATGTTCCATGCCATGTTCGTGTCCATGTTCCTAGTTCCTGGATCCTATAGTCCCCCCTAGTCTAGTAAGGATCGTTCAGAGTCTGATCCTGAAGGGGGGGATACTGTAAGGAATCGGGGAACACGCCCCCTGCGGCGTGCTCCCTCCTTACCTGCTGCATCTCAATTCCCGCTCTCCTTATAGAGCATGCATGCACCCGCGGTTCCCTACTCGTACCACAGAGCCCGGCCACCCCCGGTCTCGTCACGCATTCTCTCATGCGTGGCGCGTACACGTGACGGCGTGTGCCGCCCTCCAGCTGCGAGTCAACTTCACGCCCCCTTGTGGCGTATTCTCTTCCCATGCCTAGTTTCTCTGATGTCTCTCTGTATGGCATGCGCCATCCTTTAGCTGCGAGTCAAGATTCCCTGTTGATTCTCTGTATGGCGGGCGCTGCCCTCTTGCCTAGTTTCCCTGATGTCTCCCTGTATGGTGTGCGCCGCCCTCTAGCTGCGAGTCAAGATCCCCTGTTGATTCTCTGTGTGGTGGGCGTTGCCCTCTAGCTGCGAGTCTATGTTCCTATGCATCGCTGCCCCTTAGTCTGTTGGATCACTCGGAGTTCGATCCTTAAGAGGGGTGTACTGTAACGATGCGTGGAACACGCCCCCTGCGGCGTGTTCCTTCCTTACCTGTTTACTTCTGATCGCCACCCTCTAGCTGTGAGTCAAGATCCTGTGTCTTTAAGGATTCTGAAGCAAGCAACGCCATCTTGCTTTCTGGCAAATCCTGCCCTCTTCCTCCTGACAGGAAGTGAGCCTCTATTTGACTTTCTCTTTGCATTTAGTCTTTTGATGCCTGCCCTGGTGCCTGCTAGTACCCATCGCACGCTGTTCCTGCCTGGACCTCCTTGGGACCTTTACTCTCCTTTGGATTCTGGAAGACTGGGACAGGCACTCATATACTACTAAGGTTAGTTTACCGTCGGGTAGTGTAGGTACCTGCTTAGTAGGGTTCACCTTGACGTGGTAGCAGGCTTATAATTCCTTGGCCAATGGATTAAAATAAGAACCCTTATGTTATGTTTAGTTTCGTTGCACCTTGCTGTTTCTGGCACTATGCCTTTAAGGAGGCTGGACGTCCTCCAAGAAGCAATCCTTCTCTGGATCTTACCTTGTGCTCTGGACTCCATGCCCATGTTCCTGTTCCATGTTCCTGGTTTCCGTTTCCTGACTCCCGTGCTGAAGCGTTGGCTTCCCACAACCCCCGCGTTGGTGCCTGAGAACGCGCGCACTCCCGCTCTGCTGTCAGAGCATGCGCGCACATGCAGCTGGATCAGTCGTGTCTCTGAGCTTGGCTCCGCACCTCCGGACGCGTCACCCATTCTCATACGCGCGGCGCGGTCACGTGGCTACGTGCGCTGATCCTCAGCTGCGCAGCAACTTACTCCCTTCGTATCCCCTGCGGCCTCCCCACCTCGCTAACGGGTCCCTTCCCTTTTTCCCTGCGCTTGTGAGGAGAGCACAAGCGTGACACATAGTCTCCATCTTTGCTGATGATAATAAATTGTGTAAGGTAATAGAATCAGAGCAGGATGTAATTTCTCTTCAGAAGGACTTGGAGAGACTGGAAACGTGAGCAGGTAAATGGCAGATGAAGTTTAATACAACAAAAAGGAAGTGCTCTAACTAAATACATTTGTGATTCAAGAATAAAAAGGCTAATTACAAATTAAATGGGGATAAATTGAGGGAATCCTTGATGGAGAAGGATTTAGGAGTGCTTGTAGACAGCAGGCTTAGCAATAGTGCCAAAGTCATGCAGTAGCTGCAAAGGCAAACAAGATCTTATCTTGCATCAAACGGGCAATGGATGGAAGGGAAATAAACATACAGTAATTATGCCCCTTTACAAAGCATTAGTAAGACCACACCTTGAATATGGAGCACAATTTTGGGCACCAATCCTAAGAAAAGACATTATGGAACTAGAGAGAGTGCAAAGAAAAGCCACCAAATTAATAAAGGGGATGGACAATCTAACTTATGAGGAGAGACTAGCTAAATTAGATTTTTTTACATTAGAAAAGAAGCGTCTAAGAGGGGATATGATAACTATATACAAATATATTCGGGGACAATACAAGGAGCTTTCAAAAGAACTATTCATCCCAAGGGCAGTACAAAGGACTCGGGGGCATCCCTTAAGGTTGGAAGAAAGGAGATTTCACCAGCAACAAAGGAAAGGGTTCTTTACAGTAAAGGCAGTTAAAATGTGGAATTCATTACCCATGGAAACTGTGATGGCAGATACAATAGATTTGTTCAAAAAAAGGTTGGACATCTTTTTAGATAGGAAAGGTATACAGGGATATACCAAATAAGTATACATGGGAAGGATGTTGATCCAGGGATTAATCCGATTGCCAATTCTTGGAGTCAGGAAGGAATTTATTTTTATTCTTATGAGATATCATTGGTTGATGTGACTCTATATGCTCAATAAGTATGGATATTTTATCATATATATGTTGTCTAAATTTAGCATAGGTTGTACTTGATGGACGGAACTCTTTTTTCAACCTCATCTACTATGTAACTACTATATAACTATGTAACTAATATACAGTATATCTGTGACAAACTGGCAGAGCAGCACACACTGGAGCTGAAGAAGATCACTAGGAGCCAAGCACTTGCTCAAGCACAAGCCAAGCATTGTACCCCCTATCAGATATACTGTACACAGGTTGGTGGAAGCCACCTCTCTGGGAAAAAATAGATGTAAGAGGGATGGGCCGACATGTGTAGTTGGCGTAGAGACCCATCCGTGCAGATACAGTGCTCTTTTTATAGTCCTGTGCTGTGTTCCAAGGCAATGCTTATTTCTCTACAAAAATTTGAGACTTTAAATTGGTATAATTGCATTTTTATATGTGATCTATACTATGTATAAATTCCAGCTAGGAATTGAGAGGATGCAGATAGAAAAAAAGATAGAAAAAAATAAAACACATAACAGACTGGAATCCCATTTGTGGATACATTCTAAAAGCCAAGTGGTGAATTTGTGAGTGTAGTACTTCTTGTAAATTCACTGTTTCTCTGATTTATTGGAATATATTACACTTGTAACAGTGTTTCCCCCAAAAGATGGGAGATCCCCCTGTTACCAGGTGTATGGTGCATGCTATCTGTTGGTTCACAAGGGGCTGAGGTGTCTGACGATGGTTGTGGGGATTGGAGGACATGCTTCTGGGGTATATACCCGACAATTACTCCATGTACACAGCGCCTCCATCTGCTATAAGCTCCAGATGTATGGAGACGATCTCCTATGGTAGAAACGGTTACCTCTCCCCCCAGTAAGATCACAGACAGGAGGTATATTCAACTGGAATGGAGTTATTCCTGTACACTTCATAGCACATGCCTATCGCAGTCTTGGTTCTGGTCTCCCAAACTCAGGATGGTCCCTGGACCTTCACTACAGTTCAAGGGCCCCTGCAGCAGTCCTTGCTCTTCCCCAGCCCTCTAGCAGGACCGGGGGAAATGATGATCACACACTCTCCCCTTAGTAAAGAGGACCGGGTCTGAACCCAGGATTGGGCACAACACAGTCACTCCTCCCATGCACTCAAAAGACTGCATATTGGGGAAAACCCATGATTAGTACGGGCACTACACTGGCGACACACTTTATTCGAGCTCGGCTAGTCCCACGAATTCGGGTATACCCGGGTGTATTGAGGTTTGTGACTGTTTTCTGCCCGAGTGCATTGAGTTATTTTCCAGGCAGGGATTGAAGCATTTTATTCCCGCTGGCTGCAATACTGCACAGTATATATATATATACTGCATTACAATTCATGAATTTATGCCATCTGGTAGACACGCAAAGCATTGCAGCCTATTAAATCCTAATCATTATCATTTAACAGATCAGCCGCCCATCAGCCAGGCATGAACCCAGGCTGGGAAGGCAAATGCAACGGGGCTTGTCAGAGGTGAGGAGCGGCGCATTCCAGGTATCTGCCAGGTACATACTGGGTATTTGCTCGAATAAAGTGTGTCGCAGCAGTACCTGTTCTTACCAGGACTTGCATGCCACTGAGGACAGAATGATAGCCAAGAACCAGTCATGACTACATACTATTTTGCATTTCTTTTTCTCTCCTGTTCGGTTTGCACATACAACAGGTCATCTTTCAGAACTTTTTGGGATTTTCATCCTTTTTATTTCCTCTGTTGGCTCAAGGACTCTACAGCAGCAATTTATTAGGGAAATCTTTTGTATATATGCATTGCTATTGCTACTGTAATGGTCACTTTTTATTTGTATTTAATTTGGAGGTACGCTTTCTTTTTTTTCTTCACAATAATACTGGATACTCCAGTATGGTCTTCTTATTGTGCCTCAGATAACATAAAAGATTCATAAATAGTGCAAAACAGTTTACTTTGAGCAAATTAAAAACAAGGGTTAAGAACACTTGCAAACAATTCAGAGTTTACAGCATGTAGAATCAATGTATACTAGTTTGCGCACTCAGCCAATTCTCCACCCATTATATTAGAAAATGGCAGGAAAACATTGTGATTCTAAGTCTATTTTAATGTTTCAAATATCCTTGTCCTCAGTCGTGTCATTGTGCAACCAACATACTGAAGTCTACATGCACACTAAAATATAGTTAATTTACATAACATTTACGTTACAAACAGTCTAATTTAAAAGAGATAAAACAAGGAATATCCAATATTTATAGTGTGCGGTAAGATGTTAACGTGCATAAGCAAAACTTACAGAGCTTACACTTGTCACACCCAAATAAACCGTTAGGTCTTGCTTTAACCACTTATTTTCCACTACAGAATGGCATTCACTTTTTTACACACAGGCTAATTTAAAAAAAAATATTTGTTACTTTCATAAAAAAACATCTTTGGTTTGGCACGTGAAACTTCTTTAAGGACACGATCTTGTTGAAGAACATTCCAATGCTTTCTTTAGAAAAAAAAATAATTAATTTTAAAAGACTCCCTATTATATTCAGTTATAAATGGAAAATAGATATACAGTATTCTCTTTTTTGCTTAGCTTGTGCATTTAAGATTTCTGATCTTTCCAAATCCTCTGCTTAATCTCTGGCTATTTTACTTTTCTCTACAGTACATTATATTTTGTATCTAAAAATTGTATCTGTAAAATCGATGCTTGTTCATTATGTGTGTCTTTGGATGCAGAATCACATCTCAGCCTACTGAATTGTCCATAGGGAATATTGTAGATCCCACTGTGATGATAGCAACAAGATATTAAAACATAATTGTTGCTATCCGCCTTCTTAAACAAGGTTTTAGCACTAAATTCAAGTTATTACAATTTAAATGGTCTAAAAAATATTTTGTGCTGTGGTAATGCTCATCCACAGTGTGGTTTCAACCTTAATACTCACGCTGTTTCCACGATGTTAACTATTGTTAATTATTTAGTATAGTATATTGTTTAATCCTTTTCTGGTTATTCCATAAGAGAAATATAGAGAGAAAAAGGGGGAGCACAGGTTGAAGGGTTTGGGGTATGTATAGTATCTTATTAGATATTTGTGGGTGTGCTTGCAATAGCAATACCTGATCGTGTATTACTCCACACAAGGCCGTGTGAGCTATCATTGATTTACTATTTAATATTATAACCAGACCCTAATTACACCTATAGAATCACCACGTGTGAAGACCATTTGGTAAAAAGATACCTTCCCCTAGAGATTGTACTCACACTTGCCCGTGTAGTGCTGGCAGTCATTTACTGCCTTTGGTATATATATATTTAGAGTTGAAAGTATTACATTATAATACGTCTGTATTCCCTCTAAACACTGTCTTTCAATCTGTTCACTCCGAGGGAGACATCCCATGGTAGCCGAGGACTGTGAAGAAATCCAGGAAGAAAACCAAGCCCTGAAAGAAGAGGAAACCAACCAAGAACCAAAGCAAGTAAACCTTGTGTGAGAGCATTTACACAAGGCCGTGTAAGTATTTATATAATCTTTCAACGCACACCCACAATACTAACAAGATACTATCCACCAATACCCAAATTCTCAACTTGCTCCCCTTTTTTCTCTCTATAAGTCCCTCGCAACAATCTGTCTTCGCACCGATCCGGCCTGTGCGACCCGAGCAACCGGAGACATCTAAACGTTTTTGGTTTATGCGGCCCATGGCAACAGTTGCCCTATTATCGAGCTTCCTATTGAATGGGTTCCGCCTACCCCACACCTTCTTGGTACGACATTCACTCCCGCTCTGTCTTACGGAACTATTCGCCCATGGCTGCGAGTCTCTAGTCATTCTCTCTCCCACACCATTGCACCATTTCTGCCCTGACACTAAACACTCACCAATTCTTACTCAATATGGCAAATCTATTGGGATGGGTCAGCACGAACGTGCCCCTGCCTCTTCCTCGTTCCCCTGCGCTTCCTCCTCCTCTAACAAAAAACTGTTTGTTCAGCTCCTACCATGCTCCTCACATACACGTGCACCATCTGCACCATCTTACGAAAGCAAGGGCCTGCTCAGTGAGCACTAAAACCCTTTCAAGGTTGTCAATCCCTCAATACTTGCCAGTTTTTCTCTCTTCGAATCAGCAAATCTTTGACCACCCTCTCACACTTCTCACACGTTATGGTCGCCGCCTTGTAACAGACTCGTTCTCGTCAATGCACATCATGATTGGACGATGTCGGCATTCAGTGGGCATTCGTCACAGCCGCCCATTATTGCACTATGACGTTTTATAGTTAACAAAGCACTCACTGTAGCTCACTATACTACTTACTCCCTTGTTTAGACCCCTTCCTTGTTCAAACTCTCAATGGTTCTAACTGTCACCCTTAATTCAAACCACACTTAATCAACGCAGTCACACAGATCAAGTACAGCGCAAGCTCCTATTGTCGTATTTCCTTTAACACCTACTCTGGCCCTGTTCTTCTAACTGCAGAGACTTTCAAGAGAGGTTGCTTCTGTAATGTCATTTTACATAAAACCTTTTTTGTACGATTCTGACGATTACAATGGAATCAGCACCCCAGGGAACCCACATTAGGAAAAAAACACGAGGCTCGTTTGCTCTTTTACTTCTGTTCGGCTGATGAGATAACAGCCAGTGTACCTTTAAATCTAATTAGGCGGGGTCAGCTTACAGGTGTGCGCGGCCTCGTGCCTGCGATGAGATGAGGGTGTGAGACAAGTGAGAGGAGTTGGGCGAAGAGTTACATTTTGCATATTGCGCACAGGTCGGGCCTTGCATTAACTTTTCTTGGTGGCCGTTTCTGGCATTGGTTTTCTCTGCACCGTCACCTTCAACCTTTGAGTGCCCTAAGACATCGCTAATACGTCATGGGCTCTGGCCTCAGGGGCTCCATGAAGCATAGTAAGCCTCTAAAACAAAAAATGCCTCGCTTACTAGGGAGATCACTTGGAGCATAGAACGCGTGCTAAGCTTATGGGGACTGCAAGGAGGGTGCTCTCCCCTTTCGTGCCATCTAAACAGAGTGACGAGCCATCACCGTGACCGAGTTCTCCAAACGCTCAGCAGTAAGGCCCACTAGCTCCTTTAGTTTTCAATTAGTTATTTAACCATTTGATGCGTAGCATGTGGTGGCATAATGCATTGTTTATGGCACAATACTATAGCAGCATGCACCAACTTCTAAAACAGTAGAAATCACTTCTTCAGAGTAGTCGCATTTTCAGGCACAGAAAAAACAATCATATTTTTATGTAAACAACTATGTCGTGCACACGTACTCCTGATCCCTAGCTAAATCCCATGCAAGCTTTGACCACACAGACCTTCTCCTTTTAAGTTGGAGTATCTTTGCAATAAAAAAGCTCACTACTACATGTTGCACTTATAACTATTAACGAAAAGGTCCACATGGACATTTTCGTATTTTATTGTTATTTATTATTTATAAATATTTACCTTAGCGAAGTAATACTTGAGATTACCTCTCGTTTCAAGTATGTCCTGGGCACAGAGACTATATTTGGTGGTGTCAGCTCCGTTCAAGTGTCCCTGCCTATTTTGTTATAGTTGGTTTTTTTTTAAACAACAATTGGCTCAATCTACAATTGGTAACTGTTCACCTCCTAGCTATGGTTCTTATACATGGTCATGGGCCATTTTGTCATTATCACCATTTCCGCTCCTTATGGTAATTTATTGATGCATTATTGTCAGTGAACCTGTGTATACCGCTTGTAGACTGATACATATAGTAGAGCCAAGAAAAGTTGGAGGTTGGTAATGAAGATTATATCACAACTCAATCCTATCCGTCTTCATCACAATTTGTAAGGGAAAACAAAGATTGCAAAGATAATCGTTGGCTCTGACACGAAGTGGTACTAATAGTACCTTACAGGCTCCCAAGGACCGAATAATCAATCTATTGTGTGAGTGAAACTGATTTCCAGTTCTTGGAGAAGTTTTAATGCTAGTTAGTCAGTGGCCTGAAGGAGCCGACTACCCATCTAGGCCGCAGGACCATGCGAGCCGTCCTTAGGGCAGTTGTTCACACACCGTCCATGCAGTGCGCAGGCGCGTGCAAGCGGAGGGGCGCAAGTTGCGCAGCATCAGTAGCAAGAAGCTGATTTCCTTTAGTTTAGGTTTTTTGGATTTTTCTTTTTTCACCTTCATATGCGCGACAGGAGAATCGTTCATCTGATAAAGCAGTTTCAGGCCCGATGAGGGCGAACCAACAACCAGTAGATGAGTCCATCCTCGGCACACCCTGCCAGAACAGCGCCCCCCATAAGCAGTCCGTCTTAAATAAACCCAAGAAAGGACAACCATCAACAAAGGGCCTTTAAGATGATGTCATTAAAAGCAAGATGGCTGCCGTCACATGGTACTGGAGCCAATCAGAGCATGGGAACTAAATCTTAACTCTGATTGGCTGTAGTAGACCATGTGACAAAGGCTTGGGGGAGAAAGGATGTGACGCCATCCGAAGGCAGTCACATGGTACTTGAGCCAATCAGATTGGGGATTTAGTTCCCACACTCTGATTGGCTCAAGTATATAGCTGGAACATCAATAGATTAAAGTCAAAATGAATGTGTGTTATTGCATGGACTCCTAATCTTAGCTGACATATACATCAAATACATTATATACAGTGTTCGACAAATGACCCAAAAATCTACTCGCCCAACCAAAAAATCTACTCGCCACCTAGTCCCGCCCCCAACCCCGCCCCCAAGCTTAGTCCCGCCCCCAACCCCGCTTTAAAATAAAATATATAAATAAAATACCTTTAATAAATTCCTAGTCAGAACAACATTTGTTTTTGACATAAATGTATTTATTGTATTACATTATACTACAATTAGTCCTTGTTACGTGTGTGTGTGTGTGTGTGTGTGTGTGTGTGTGTGTAGTAAACCTTGCTGTGAGAGCATTTACACAAGGCCGTGTAAGTGATTGAATATATCTTTCAAGCACACCCACAAATATCTAATAAGATACTATACATACCCCAAACTCTTCAACCTGTGCTCCCCCTTTTTCTCTCTATATCCTTGTACAAATAAGGATCCTGGATAAGGATCCTATTGGGGTCAGAGCCATAGGACAAGAAGACGAACCAGAGGGGACCTTTGTTTATAAGGTTGTAATATTCATTGCTATATTTCCCCTGTTCTAGAATTTCCTCAGGGAGCGCCCGGGTTTTTCCTTGTTCCATATTCCATAAGAGAAGTCATTCATTTTAACTTTTTCATTCCACGTTTTTATTGATATCACTTGTGCAGTCAAACTTGGGTGTTGGGTGAGGGATACATTCATATATCCATTCACTGGGGATTTACAGTACATCTTAAATAAGGGGAAGAAAATTAAGGAAAGAGTGAAAGGAGAATAAGGGGACAACGATTCCCAGAGACCAGGTGGTTCTAAGGTTCTTCCCTTACATGGTTACATGAGGAGGATGAGGTTGAAAAAGGCAAGCGTCCATCAAGTTCAACCTATGCGAAATGTAGACAACAGACTCTTTATCCTATTTCTTTACTTACTTATTGATACAGAGGAAGGCAAACAAAAAACCCCAGTGTCATATCATCCAATGATATCTCATAAGGGGAAAGATAAATTCCTTCCTGACTAAGAATTGGCAATCGGATTAATCCCTGGATCAACATCCTTCCCATGTACAGTATACTTATTTGGTATATCCCTTTATACCTTTCCTTTCTAAAAATATATCCAACCTTTTTTTGTAACAAATCTATTGTATCTGCCATCACAGTCTCCATGGGTAATGAATTCCACATTTTAACTGCCCTTACTGTAAAGAACCCTTTCCTTTGTTGCTTGTGAAATCTCCTTTCCTCCAAACTTAAGGGATGATCCAATGTCAAATCTTGCGGCAACTGTGGAGTGGATCCCAGTAGCTGGAAATGGCAGGGCAGGCAGCGAGAGGCGTAGTCGGGGTCACAGGCAAAAGTCCAAGGCAGGCAGCGAGAGGCGTAGAGTGGTGCCCAAAATTGTACTCCATGCTCAAGATGTGGTTTTACTAATGCTTTTCAAAGGGGTATCATTATGTTTACTTCCCTTCCATCCGTTGCCCGTTTAATGCAAGATTAGATCGTATTTGCCTTTGAAGCTATTGCATGACTTTTGGCACTATTGCTAAGGCTACTGTCTACCAGCATTCGTAAATCCTTCTCCATCAGGGATTCCCTTAATTTATTCTCATTTAATTTGTAAGTTACCTGTTTATTCTTGCTTCCAAATGCATAACCTTACATTTATCTGTATTAAACCTCATCTGCGCACCTCGTTTCATAAGAAGAAAGTGAAAGAAGGCTGGTGTGGAGTGGACCAGGTTTGTTAGAGCGACCTCTGCCGGCGCCTGAGTGCAGGAAGCTCAGGGGAGCAGAGTGCAGCTTTGTGCAATCTATTGTACAAATACAAAAACAGCGCATTGAACCTTGGAATAAAGAAGTCCTTTGAATATTGTGATGACTTCATGGTGGTGAGGATGCTTAAAAGATACCTTTACATGCCTGAGACAGGCACTGAAATGTAAGTGCATATCTCACCATCTACAGGCACAAGCATTGTGTTGTGAACTTGTTTCACTATTGTGCTCTTTTTCTTCTTTCTCTTTGCTTCCTATGAAACGAGGTGCGCTGATTACATTGGACATCTATTGCTGCTAGGAATTGGGAACAATTCGACTCTTCACGCTGCACCACATCTACCTTATTCAAGTTTGGACGTTCATTTAGTTAGAGCGCTTCCTTTTTAGTTGTATTAAACCTCATCTGCCATTTCCCTGCCCAATTTTCCAGTCTCTCCAAATCCTTCTGGAGAGAAATTACATCCTGCTCTGATTCTACTACCTTACACAATTTAGTGTCATCAACAAAGGTGGAGACTTTGCTCATAGAACTTTTTAGGGTTGATCTTACTTTCTATTGAAATTTTTTTTTCATTATCCACTTTTCCTAATTTAATTGCCCTTTTGCAATTTTTGTTACATTCCTTATAATTCTGATATGCTGCCTCCGTCCCTTCTGACTTCAAGAATCTAAACGCTCAAACTCAAGGTCGTTAATAAACAAGAATCTAAATGCCTGCCTCTTCTTTTCCATGTCCTCCCCTTCCTGTTTATTTAGCCACAATGGTTTTGAATTATTTATTATATACTTATTACCCAAAGGTATACACTGATAAGTGTGCCTTTCTAACAATGTTTTAAAGAGTGCCCATTTATCTTCTACATTTTCCCCTGCAAAAACAGCATTCCATTTTATTCCTTATAGATTAGTTCTCAGTTTATTAAAATCTGCCTTTCTAAAGTTTAAGGTCTTTGTTGAACCCAAGTAATCTGTTTTTTGAAAATTTATTTCAATTGAGACCATGTTATGATCACTGTTACCCAAATGTTCCAGGACTTGAATATTTGTTATTACTTCTACATTGTTTGTTATTACCAAATCCAGTATTGCCCCCTCAACTGGTTGGTTCCTCAATTATTTGGGTAATGTAATTGCCTTTAAGCACCCCCAAAACCTGTTTCCTTTTGTTGTAATGCTAATCTCATTGCCCCAGTCTGTCTGGATAATTAAAATCACCCATTATGCAAACATGAACTAGATTTGAAGCCTTCCCCATTTGCAAAAGTATTTTGGCTTCCTCAATATCACAGATATTTGGTGGTTTATAGCATATCCCCTCAAACATGTTCTTGATACTTTTACCTCCACTGCTAATTTCTATCCACAAGGTCTCTACATTTTCATCATTCCCTTCAGAAACATCTTCCCTTATAATAGGTTTTTGGATCCAGTTTAACATATAAGCATACTCCACCTCCTCTTCCATTTGCTCGACCCTTCCAAAAAACGGAATAACCCTCTAAATTAACTGCCCAGTCATTATTTTCTTCCCACCATGTTTCAGTAATGTCTATGATATCATACTGCTCCCTTGCAGCTATTAATTCAAGCTCCCCCATTTTATCTGTCAGGCATCTTGCATTAGCAAGCATGCATTTAAGGGTTTTTTCAGCCTGTACTATGATCTTATCTGCTCCTTCCTTTCTGCGCCCACTTGTTTTAGTCTTTAGAAGTTTTCTAGTATTATCTGTATTTACTATGGGTGTCTCACTGCTTGTCAAACTCGTACTTGCCCCCATTCTACCTCCATAACCCGTTGCTATTTCCTCATCTATTCTATTTAGTTCATTATCTGTTTCATTCCCCTCCTAACTCCATCCTAGTTTAAAATATCCTCCAACCTTTTTAACATTCTTCCCCCTAGAACAGAACATCCCTCTTCATTGAGGTGCAATCATTTCCTAGCATAAAGATTGCACATCTCAGAAAAGGCGTCCCTGTGCTCTGAACCCTCCTTCCTACACCACTTTCTTAGCTGTGCATTAACCTCCGTAATCTCTGACTGTCTCTGAGTTGCAATCCATCCCTAGCCCCTTGATACCCTTTAATTAAAAACCTCCCTTACGGATAAATATACAAAGGTTTTGGAAAGTATTTAAGGCAACCAGATACAAGACTGTAGTAACAAACTCTGGAGAGCTAGGATAAGCCAAGTAGGAAAACTCAGGAAAGCCCTAAAGGCAATGGTTTAGCAAGAACAAATCAGCTCAAAAAATAAGCTACGCAAAGTCCAAGGTAATTGTCTCTGATATATACGATGAAACAACTGGACATATAAACCAATCCAGGAATATCCCAAGGGTTTAACATTATGTGTACAGGTCCACGAAAGTCAAGTAATATTGTTCCAAACAACTCAGGGGGTCTCGGGCAGTACGGCAGTGTAATTCTGAGTGTTGCAGGAAAAATGTCGCCTGCTTCACTCACATACGGGAGGTTTTGTAATTAAAGGGTATCAAGGGAAGTACCCTAGACCCAGCTGCTCTATGGAAACGGGCCAGAAGAAAGGGTTAAACCCCAAAATGTTTCCCCTCTTGTTCTCCTTTCACTCCTTACTTTGTTTTCTTCCCCTCCCCTCCTTTGCCCTTGTCCCTTTCCCCTCACTCCCCTCTCATTGTACAGTATTTGTGTACCACACGGTTGCTTCCCTTTTTTTTTTACAATTTGATCAGTGCATCCTCTGTTTTGTGATTATTCTAGATACAACGTAAAAACATTTTTTGGCATATCCATATTTTCTTTTGTTTTCTTTGAGTGCTGGGAACCTATTTTTGTACTTTAGATTAGTTATTTTGGAGGGATTAGGGTCCCTCGCTTGTTCCTACAGTACTGCACTTTTTGTCACACCGTGTGCTTATTAAGTTCACATTAGAGTGCTGCCTATTCTCTATACTTTCTGTACCCATACAGTACATGGGTATACAGATGGGGGGAGGGGGAAGGGGCCAGAAACCTCTGCTCAGCTAATAGTCAGTTTAAATGAGTGAATGAGTATTGGTGCTGTGCTGAGAATTTTTATAACGAATACACACAAAAAAAAAGGACTCAGCTGGTAGCACTCTATAACTCTAAAGTAAATAGTAATAGTAATGGTAAGTGATAAGGATTAAAAATAATTTTAATGGTATATCTCTTAAAATAAAGGGGTGTACATAAATGAGAATAAAAATGACCGTATATCCCAGTCAGAAGCCTGCTATAATCAGGGTGTGATGAGATATGTGCTAAATATCTACATAGTTAAAAAGCTTGACACACAGACCTGTATCACCATATACAATGTATATGGGGTAATATATCAGCACTAAGTAATCCCTCCTTATTGTAATGTTGGAGGGCTATTATCAAAGTTGAAGAGATATATTCCCTCCTCCTTAATGCAGCTGAATTAGTTAAATCATTTGTCAATCTGCTGCAGAAAAAAGTGCTATCTAGTGGTAAAGTCTTCACTATTTGGAGGTGACTGTGCTTAAACAGATCAGCCTAATGTACCCCTGGTTATTGTAGGCTAGACACTTAAATAGATCCTTGATTAATATCAGGATATATGAGATCAGTATTGCATTGGAACCACATACCGTTTGTATGATCAGGCAGTGGTAACACACACAGAGAGACGCACACACTGACTGACACACGCGCACGAACTGATTGACTGACACACACACTGACACACACACACACACACACACACACACACACACACACACACACACACACACACACACACTGTCTGACTGACTGACTGACACCACACAGACTGATACAAACACACTGACTGACACACATACACACACTGACACACACCCACATAAACTGACGGAAACACAGACACACACAAACACACACACATAAACCCACACACTGACTGACACACACACACACATACACACACATACACTGACTGACACACACACATACACTGACTGACTGACACACACACACACACACACACACAAACACGGACTGATACACACAAACACCCACCCGACACACACACTGAAAGACAGACAGACAGACACACACACACACACACACACACACACACACACACACATAAGCTGACTGACACACACACACACACACACACACACACACACATTGACACACTGACTGACTGACACACATTAACTGGCACACACATACACTGACTGACACACACACACACACACACTGACTGACACACACTGATACACACACCCCACACATACACGCACACTGACTGACACACACACACTGACTGACACACACACATACACACACTGACTGACACAAACACACACACACACACTGACTGACACACATAGACACACACTGACTGACACACACGCTGACTGACAGACAGACAGACACAAACAAACACACACACACACTGACACACATACCCACACACACTGACTTACACACACACACATCACATGACACGTCAGTTTCAATTGGGCCAACTGCTCAGGGGTGGGGTCTGCCTGATCAGCCACTGATAAATTAGAAAACTAAGGCTAAGGAGCTTATTCACCAAGTGGCTGTTCAGGGCAGTTTGCAACTAAAAACCCACATTGAAGTCAATGGGAGTTTTGTGTCAGATAACGTCATAAAATGACTGATTCGGACTATGTTGAATTTTCCCTTAATGTTCTAAACTATTATTTTTACTTAGTGTGTTTTTGTCAATTCATGTGAATTTATTACAAGACACTTTAACGAGCATATGAGTCATTATGTGGAAAATGAACCAAAACAACATAGATTGAAAGCAAATCAAAATTAGCATAGCTCAAAATAAGACCGTGAAGAAAAAAACAATTAAAATGTGTCAATAAAATCTAAATGGCATCGAGTGCCTCATAATCCAGTCATGTCTTTAACAAATGGAAAAGTAAAGGTCAGCCGGTCACAACTGCTATTTCAGCTGGAAAAAATGATAGCAGAATGTATCCTGAGACACAGAATTGTTAAAATAAACATTTATCTCCATACAGACAATCTGGTAATATAGTCCATGTTTTCTACAGAAAGGAAATAGTGCATTGGCTACAAATGTCTATTCTTGCAGTGCCTTAAGACCCAAAGATTGAAATTAAACTAATTGTCAACTTCTGATGCAGTCCACAAAGATGATAAATTGTAGAAATAGAGCAACTATGGAAATGTTAACACCATTATAAGCATAACAATATTTATAGAATTCACTTTATGCAAAACGGTTCTGAAAATAGAAGACGTGACTACTCTGCCCTGTGTTTAATTCTGATACTTGAACTGGGTCAAAAGTTAATAATAATAGATAGATATATTGCAAGCCAGCAGTGCATTTACAGCGTACCTGCTAGTTATGTGAGTTTTTTCTTCTTCAAATATCTAATGAAATCAACTGAATCCTGGATGTTCTGAAGAAACAATAGTAAATCACAATTTTTCAGGTACAAGAAACATAAGACCTTTAAGGCCAAGTTTCACTAAACTCCATTAGTCTATCTGTATTTATGTACTTAGTTAAGTTATAGGTTTACTGGCCATGCATCTTAACCCTGGCTGTGCTCAAAGCTGTGACCATGCAGCAAGCTTAAGCCTATAGGGAACCATGTTAAAAATGGTTTGGAAGCAAAAGGTGGCACTGTGTGCTCATTTGCATGTCATTTCCCAGAATCCCTTGCTGCAGTGGAAGTGCTGTGTGCTAGGTGATAATGGTGAAAGGCGGGGTTGCAGACCTGTCTAAGACATGCAAATGAGCATACAGTAATATTTCCATTTGCTGTATTTCTGTATGTATGTTTGTATGTACAGTATGTGTAGCCCCCATTCCCTATGTCTAAGGGAAAACCGCGGGCAACTACGCATGCTGCTGTACCTGTCTGCTCACAGGAGGCCTGAGCCTCCATCTCTGGGAGTCTGGGGTGAGCTCTTTCTCCTTGCAGTGCAGCGCCTCCACTTGTATGTGGGATCCCAGCGTTGGTGGGATAACCCTCACAGGAACCAATACACTTTAGTAAGTAATTCACCACCAAATGAATATAACTAAACTGAACTGTACACAAACACACTAAACACAAATGACACACACTAGCGGATACCCACAGTATAAGGCAGTGACCCCAAACACTGAGTGGTTTCCCCCAAAAGTACTGAGGGTGCTGTGACACCAATAACCCCTGGTGTCCTGTCCCATCAATCCCACCCACATGTGAGGTAGTGCTAACCCCTGTAGATGTAGGTGTACATTGGGTACCTAAAAAAGAAAGAGACATGGGGGCGCAAACCCATATAAAAATAAAATATTGATAATAAATAAATAAAACATAAAGCAACGCAATGAAATCTTGTATGAATAGTGGGGGAATAATCAATATATGTACTCATACGGCCATGTGCGGTACCGGATCTCTGTAAAGGTATCTTTATTCCTATGCTGCTCCGTCCATGCAGCAAATCACACAATCTCCCTTCTGTGTCTTCCACCCGTGTAGCATGTAAACAGCTGCTCTGGTACCACGCCGCCAGACTGCCATGTGACCATCCAGTCACCTGTGCAGTATTACAGTCACTAGTATAATGGGAAGCGACCCTATCTGGGGCCTTCCTTGCAACGCTGACTTGGATATGGCTCAGGGCCTAACTGGGGCCGTGAGTGCAAGGTCTAGGCCTCGTCTAGGAAGCTACTGCTCCCTGGACACTACTTGTCTCTTCTGTGCCTCCTTGAGAATGATGTCTGTGATCCTGCATGCGGAGGATATCCTGTCCATCTAACTGCTCCAATCCCACTTGCTAGGATAGTCCCACGTGGGCAGTCCCTCCCTCTAAGTATTCTGGGACATGTACTTCCTCTGTACTCTACGTGGAGCCACTCTAAGATGGCTGCCGCACTCCAGATTCTGCGCATGCGCGCCTCGCCGCACTGTGCATGCGCGACTTACAAAATGGCTGCCCCAACTCTCCTGATCACACAGAGCTCCGGGCAATAGCCGGGCAGATCCCCGCACCTGAGGCAGGGTAGGGGACTTGGCTACATATGTATGTATGTATGTATTTGGCGAAATGCGACATTAGGTGTTTCTTTTGACCATTTCCCCGCTTCAACAATCAGCTGTGCCGTCAGCAGTGCCCTGTGTGGATTCTATTTTGTCCAAGCAGTGCACCGTGGCTGTCCCAGGATTCACTTCAGTTTGCGGCATGCAGCACGCTACAGATGTCGGTAGGATTTACTTCTATTTTTCTGAATACTGCAGATTTTTACCTTCATCTCCAGGAACTGCAGGGACTTACCTGTGTCAGTCACGGGTCCACGTAAGATTCATGCAGTGTGCGGGATTTAGGCTGGGTCCCACTGCAAGCACCTGTACGCGCGCCTGGCATCCTGGCGGTACGTGCTCAGCACTAGACCGCGATCTGTAGGCAGAGTTCTCAGGCGCCGGGGGTGTGACCAAAACGGGTTGGGTGGGCATGGCCATGATGGGGGGTATGGCCTAAACGGGTTGTGCAGTCTCCCTTTCACTTCTCTACCACATACTGTATACAGATTACATGCACATAAGAGGAAGGTTTTTCAAGAAACCATAATCCTGAAGCATTTAAGTATTTTTAGAGTGCACCTGAGCCTTTTTACACATCTGAATTTCAAATCGACATGAAAGTGAAAATCATTCCTCACAGGTGAGGTGTAAACAGCCGCGCGTCAGGAGAGAGGGGACTGTTCTTTTTCCTTTATTAAAGGGCTTCTTCTGTGAGATATTACATTCACTTTCTGCAGGTTACAGATCCACTGCTGCTTTTACAATACAACAACATTCTACTTAATTACAAAGCTGCTGAGGAAGGACACATCCCCTGCCGGCGATCTCCCCTCTTTATTGGCTCCCTGCCACCGCACGTGACACGTCCCCGCACGGGATCACAATCCTCTTGTAGCCCCTGCTGGCTGACACGTCACAGTACGCAGTGAGCCAGGAAGCGAGGCACCCCCGGAGACAGCTAGGGAGGAGGTAAGGGAGGCGGGCACGCGGCCGTGTGTGCCGCCGACTGCAGTGGGGACCTGGCTTTACTTAGAGCATTGCTGACTCTGACCAGACACTTCAGTGCCTTTTTTGAGCCCTGTTTGATCCCTAATGTGGCTTCTATTACCATCTATCAACACATTTGTGTGGGAGACAGTATTGTAGATTGGGATCTTGCTTTTACAACATAGTAAAACACAGCACCTAGTACCTACTGCATCATGGGATTCTCCACATTTCTATTTTGCTCTCAAGCATTTCTATTCCCGCATATTACATTTCATAGAGGTACTTTTCCTTGCTACTAATTGTATCATTCTTTCCATTGTTTGATTCTTCATCTGGAAACATGATTTGTTGCTTAGTGTTCCTAGTGGATACTGTAACTATTACTGCTTTTCCACCAGGTTTTACTATACACACGTGTTGCTACTTATTGATGAGTATTTATATATACACGCTTGGTCTTGAGGTTATGTACATTTTTTCCTCTATTCAGCTGGCTGTGCAGATATCCCAGTTTTCAGGAGAGGTCATTCATTAACCCCTCCTGGACCTTAGGGATCACTGTGAGGTAATAGCTTCAGTATTATCTGAGGTGCTCTTTTGTCACTTGGCACCCTACTATTATGACATACTTTAGGGTGCTTTACAGTTTTTAATTTATATTACTGTTGTGATTATTTCTTTGGGGTCGGTCCACTTACATATTTTTTAGTGTTTTTATTATAGTTTGTCTTGTTTGTTCTACCATCAATTGCACATTTAATAAATTTGATATATTTTTGACCCACCCCGAGTGCCCCGTTCTGGAGTTTCTGTGAATCTTGTCTTATGGGATTTGCCCTTTTTTTCTCTCTTTTTCGTTATATCTGTCTGTTTACTCCAGGGGCACCACTTGTATTTTATAAGTTAGGGTGCAGTTTCATGATCAATTTGGTAGTAGCGCTGTTTTCTGCCCTTTGTTCTCACTAAAGTTTAAATAACCAAGTTTTTTTTTATTTTAAAAATTGGAGGCAGGTTTTATCTAACTCATAGGAGTTTGCTATGAGAACAACTTGAGAAAAAAAATGCAAGTTTTTGTGACAGATACGAAATGCCATCTCTAGTCACATTGTGCTGTCATAGAGTTCAATCGCAATGGCACACTGCATTCACAAACTGTAGTCTGCAATAACCTATGTTAATTGCTGAAAGCCATTGAAAAATGATGCAAAACATTATAGGGGACATACTCCATCATAAGTTGAAAGGTGAATGTGTAGTATTAAAGGACGGGCACAGAAATCCACCTTATAAGGTGATATCATGAATATTCATTAGAATACATGACTGAGAGCCCCTGAATCCTTTAGAATTAATGTTTAAGCATAAATACAGAAAATAATACATTCTAAAACTACGGTGCTATAATTTGAACCATAGCAAGAAGTGACATGTTGTAAATATATAACTTAACTGGTTTAATAACTAGCAAAATGATTTATAATAAAGGATGACACAAAAAGGATAATTGTTTCTTTACAGTAAAAATAAAATGAATTACAAAAGATGAACAATATAGAGTGCCTTAACTCTTAAGGGGTCAATGTACCAATAATATGTACGATACTGTTAATAGTGCAGTCCCTGAGAATGTAAGTCAATGTGTTTGAAGACTAGTACCTATGAAAAGTAATTGTAAGTAGAGAATAGAAGGGGCGAATCAATATAATGGTGGTAAAATTAATTGTCTGCTAAATCTGTATATACAGGTTTAAAAAAGGTAAACAAACTTGGAAAAATATTTAATAAGAAAAAGATCATATATATGAACATTTTAAAAACAAATCGTGAAATAAGAAAACATAATAGACTATTGGGAAAAGCTATATAGAGAAAAGAATATGGTAAAACATGAACTGAGATATAATAGCATCCCAAAATACTCCTAGTGAATTGAAACATTATAGCATATTTTCAAGACCACTATTAATTACTAAGGGGACTAACCTTAATACTAAAATCATATATTAATTAATGTTGCATGAGTTAGTCACCAAGGTCAGTGACCTAGTCAGGAAGAGGACTGACTTACAGTATGGATCCACTACTTCTTGTAAGTTATAGAAGCCTCTCAATCTCCCCCAAGTCAATGCAAAGTGACAATGAGCCTGGTCACACACTACAGACTGAAAATGATGAGCAACAAGTAGCACAAGGGGAGCCATTTACAGGACCAGCGCACTCTGAGACCCAGGAAATGAGCCATTTTGCCTCCTTGACCCGCTACTTAGAGACAAAATGGTATAATAATTTATCAAATACTGTTTGTTGACTGCCTCCTTTGAAAATGGCGCATTGTAATAATGGAACCGGGGTCATTCTTGCCATGCCCCTTCTGGCAGGCTTACATCAGCAGCCCAGAAACTCCAGAAAAGAAGGAATAAATGCCTGTGGAGCTGCAGGGGGGTGAGGTCAGAAGCACAGCAGCAAGAAAAGATACAATGTTGTAAGCAGTTCAGGAAAGTGCACAGCAGAGAGAGAAAACTGAGCTTCTACGCAAAGGAAGGCCTTGAGAGAAAAGCAGACTTGGATGGGCTTTGGAGCTATTGGTAAGGCCAGATCCCTTCCAGTTTTCCCCACATGAGAGAGATATGCCCCAGTAGAGTGTAGGATAGGCCCAGGGTACGTGGGTCTGGAGGAAATTTCTGTCTCCAAGGTTGAGGTTCCAGTTAGGTTTTCAGATAGCTGTAAGACAAAGAAAAGGCCCCAGTTCAGGAGATCTGATCTCAGACACGCTATTATAGAGGATTGTTTTTTTTTTTACAATGCATCTGATCTGAGATGAGCTTTTAGAGAGGGTCGAGGTTCCTTAAAATGTATCTGATCTCAGACGCACTATTAGAGAGGGTTTGGGTTCCTTGAATTTCACAATATAATTATTGGCTTCCTTAACAAAAAAAAGGTTGAAAACCACTAGTGTAAATAAATAATTTTATTAAAATTTCTCATGAGAACTTTATATTTAAACAAAAAAGTAACACTTCATATACATGTAGCCATATGTCCCTGGCTATACATTCCTGGCCCTAACATTATAAGTCCTGGTAAGGAGCAGGCAGTGTTGGGGTTAAACTGCAGCAGTGTAAGGAGGTCCAAAGATCTGAGATTTGGCCACCTTGAAAACTGCCTTTGAGGACCCGACGTCCCGTCTTCTGCACAGTAGAGAGAACATAGAAACGGTTATTGTGGCGTGTGGCCGAGGTCGCTCCAAGGTAAACATGAGCTCAGGACATTCCTCTTCTTTATCTTTAAGGGTTGGGGCCCATGACACTCTAATTGCTCCGGTTAAGGTAGTGCCTGTATCCAGGCAGGAGCAGGACATTGCGTTGCCGGCCCAACCCTCTGCTACGTCCCCTATTGCTACACCGGTGCCACGAAAAGAGTCACTAGGGTTAAGTGGGAAGTATAGACCCTTGTCACCCTAACCACCATCCACAGGGATGTCCGTTATCCCTATGTGTACAGTTATTAATGTGTTTACTAATATGCTTAAATCATCTGTGGGGAATATTGTATTAAACTGGTGAGATCCTATGTTCCAGGGCTAAGTGCCGCACCTAAACCGAACCCGGTTTGTGTTAGTGAAGGGCAACAAGGTACAGTACTGATGGGAGAAG
This sequence comes from Ascaphus truei, assembly GCA_036426205.1. Taxonomy (NCBI): domain Eukaryota; kingdom Metazoa; phylum Chordata; class Amphibia; order Anura; family Ascaphidae; genus Ascaphus; species Ascaphus truei. The sequence goes on from CM071567.1 coordinate 11,244,095, forward strand.
GGGAATATACTCCCGAGAAAGAGGCAGAGGCTATGAGGTATTGCAGTAAGTATTACAATATGGGGCTTGTCTCCTCTCCAGGTCTGGAGGAGGGTTTATTTTGAGGATGCCCATAAGGAACCTATGTTCTGGGTGCTGCCAGGGCAGGCATGCAGTCAGAACCTCATGAAAAATAGCAGATCTGATAGGATGATAATCCAAAGATTATGAAAGTCCCATGGGTATGACTTTCCTTATTTGCCTGAGACCCTAATGCGAGAAGTGGAGGATCACAAGGAGGAATGGGTCTGGGATGCAGTCCTGGACCACATGGCTCCTAAATGCAGCAGTCAGGCACAATATACTGTGGATAGAGTGTCCTATCTAATCCGAGTGTGGCACGTCGGTAGGAATATTTATATGGATCGGGTTATGTATGTCAGCGAGAAAGGCAAGAAGCGCTGTTATTCAGTGACTTTTCCCGGAAATATGAGAAAATTAGTCAGAAAGCCTGATCCTGTTCATTAATACTGAGGGCTGTGAAATCTATGCTGCTATGTTAAGGTGATTCTTATTATTGAAGCACCCTGTTGTATTATGGGTTCTCTTTTTTAGGAGTGCCCTGCTAAATGTTGCTATGGGTTAATATGCATAGAGAATGGAAGCAGTAACACGGTCTTATGAAAATTCAATTTAATGTGCCACCAAAGGGTCCAACGTTTCGGCAAGAAATTGCCTTTATCAAAGAGAGGGCTACAGAAAACACATAAATCAACCTCTAGTTGGACTTGACTTATTTAAATTTGAACGTTCACTTAACCTGAAATCCTTTTTTTCCCACAGGACAACAGAAACAATGCCGCCTACAGACCCACCAGGGACAGATAATTCGGTACAGCCTAACGAACCGCCAGGGACAGTTAACTGGGCCCATCAGAAAGGTACCAAAGTATGTAAATTAAAATCTACATTCATACCACCTTTCAAAAATCAGTCAGTAAGTACCTATATGCGATTGATTAAAGCTCGACAGACACCTCCACAGAGTCATTAATTTTCTGAAGTTAGTCATTGTGTTTTTAATCCGTCCCTAGCCGAGCGTCAATCGCCTCACTGCGCCTGCGTGTACTCTAAGCCTCCTTGAGATGGGAGCTAGCTGATTACTGCACATGACTCACCCAACCCCCCCCAATCCTTTGAGGCTTTGTTTATGGTAACGCTTTGGAAAATCCCTTCTCGAATTTGAAATGTAAATCTGATGTGCATAGCATTGTGATAATTGAGAGTAAAAAAAAAACATTAACTGATTCATGTTGTTTTGTCATTCATTCTTGTACTGTAGAGGTGGGGGGTGGTTGTTGTCAATGATTATGATTATCAGGAATGTGAATAAATCTTTATTTTATTTTTTCAGTAACATATACAAATATAAAAATAATCATGAATAATACATAATGCAGTCTTTATTAAGTTCTTCTGGCACATTAAAATTGGATAAACATTTAGAAAACATTTGTAAAATATGGAGAAACATGAATTATGCACATTTATAAGAATATTATTTAATAATATATATATACTGTAATGTATAATATATATATTATTTTTTCCGTCTTTATCTTGTTCCTCATTCCGTGTACAGTACAGTAGTTCATTGAGAGAGGAGAGGTATTGTGTACATCAATACTGCTGTTTATATACTGTACATTTTACTGTACATACAGATTAGACTGGACACAAAACCTCACCTCCCCCCAGGCCCCCCTTTTTTCCTGAAACGACAAGAAAACAAAAAATGAGTGCAGTTATGTGCGTACTGTATTATGACATTGTGTGATGTGTAGTACAACTGTAGATGGCTGGTGCTGCTTTCTCTGGAAAGAAAAAAATTGAGCAGTTAGTAGGCAGTTACTGTACTACTGTCAATCTAGTCTATACTGGAACTACTGTATACTCTGACTACTGTTAAATACTATGTACTGTAACCTGATGGCTGGTGCTGCTCTCTCTGTTAAGAAAAAACTGTAACTACTGTATACTCTGACTGTTGGGAAAGAAAAAATCTGTGCCATATTTACCTATATCATACTGTACTTACAATACTACAGCACAGTACGACTTTCCTGATGCTTGCCCATTACGCGCGATGACAATGGGCAACACAGTGGCAATATGGTCTATATATTTATTGCAGCGTTCCACGGTGAGTACATCGTTCCAAAAACTCATTATGCCTTTCAACAACTTGTCCTTTTTGGAGGGTTTCGCCACTTTCCGGATATGGTCCTTCAACTGATGCCAGACCATTTCGATTGGATTGAAGTCTGGCGATCTGTCATTGGAAAAAAAGGACAATTAGTTTAAGAGATACAGTACACAGTAAAAACTGTGGGAAACAAATGAGACACGGTTACCGCACTTACTCCGCTGGCGTCTTCACCCAGTTGATACCGCGCTCAAGGATATGCGCTTAGATTACTAAGTAATACTGACTTTTATGTTAAACTCAAAACAGACCCTACTAAGAGGTTTCTTGGTGAGCTTGAGAAATTGCTTGAACTGGGTGACGTACTATATGTTATAACGAATAAGGAAAGACAATTCCTGGCATGTGAGTCTCCCATTGTACCTGTGTTTCACCATCTCCCAAAGATCCACAAATCACTGGAGGACCCTCCGGGGCGTCCCATTGTGGCCAGTATTGGATCTTTGGGAGATGGTGTATCACGCTACGTGGACAAATTCCTTCAACCAATTGTTAAAAATTTACCTTCATTTATTGAAGATACTTCATCTTTGTTACTTTCATTGGGGGATATTGTTTGGAAAACAGGCTATCGTTGGGTCACCATGGACGTCACGTCATTGTATACCATTATCGAACACCAACACGGACTTCGTGCCATATATCACTATCTTCAACTCTCACCACTTTCCACTGCACAAATCACTTTTATTAATGACGCTATTCTTTTTTTGTTGACTCACAATTATTTTTTGTTTGACTCACAGTTTTTCTTACAAACACAAGGCACAGCAATGGGGACCTCTTTTGCACCCTCATATGCGAATCTTTTTATGGGTTTATGGGAATCTCAGCACATTTATGGTAGCACTAATAAATTTCGTTCCAATATCATTTATTATAAACGCTATATAGATAATTTAATTTTCATATGGGATGGTGATCTTGATAGCATTCACTCTTTTATTCACGATATCAATTGCAATGATCTTCCCCTTCATTTTACTTTTGAAACACATACTGAAAAAATAAATTATCTTGATGTGACCATCCATGGTGATCCTACAACAGGTATACAGACAGATATTTTTACGAAACCCCATGCTAGAAATTCATACTTGCATGCCAGTAGTAGTCACCCCAATGCATTGATCCAAGGTATACCTAAAGGACAATTTATGAGATATAAGTGCCTATGCTCCAACCAGGAAACATTTTTGGAACATTCCAAGACTTTGGGTTTAAAATTTCTCTCTAGAGGTTATAAACAAGATGTTGTTGAAAGGGCATTTCTAAATGCTGATTTGATGAAACGAGAAGATTTACTAATCCATAAAAAGAGTAAAAAAGATAAACGAACAGTTACTATGGATAGTCCTCTATTCATTACAAAATACAGCAAACAAGCATTCCAGATAAAACAGATCATTCAGAAGCATTGGAATGTACTGAAAATGGACACAGACCTTGAACAATATACAAATTCGGGTCCTAGATTTGCCTTTAAAAAAGCCAACACACTTGCTACATCTGTATCTAAAAGTATGTTTCTATCAAGAGATTCTAAACTTGGGAATATACCAAAAGGGTTCTTTAAATGTGGTTTTTGCAATTATTGTAAGTATGCCTCTCCAACTAAAAGAATTCGTACACTATACCCTAATAGCAAATATCGGATAAATACATTCATTAACTGTCAAACCACACATGTTGTTTACGTCATTACCTTTGGCTGTAAACAAAGATACGTGGGAAGAACAATAAGATCTTTATATGTCAGAATTTCTGAACATGTCAGACTTATTCATAAACGTGATCTCTCACATCCAGTCTCCAAACATTTTTCATTATGTCCACTTGGGGGATTAAAGAATTTTTCTTACTGTGGTGTTGAACACATTCCCATCCACCCAAGAGGTGGAGATAGACTTAACCGTTTAAATAAGAAAGAGATGTCATGGGTTTTTTCCCTCAACAGTTTGCAACCTTGTGGCCTTAATGTAGAGTGGGAACTAAAACATTTTCTTTATGATTAATATTTTCTTTATGATTGATTTTTGATACGCATATATTTATAAATAATCTCCCTTGTTTTATTATATTAATTTATTCTTCCTATACCCTCCCCCCCCCCTTCCCCCCCCCCTTCTCTCTTTCCCCTCCCCCTTTTTCCCCCCCCTCCCCTTCCCCCCCCTTTTTCCCCTCCCCTCTTTCCTTATTTTTGAGTTATTTACATATTCCAATTTATTTTTGATTTAAAATGTACCTTCCATTAACTTTACTATTATGATACTATGAAAGTGTTGCTAATATATATTAATGCTCAAAATGTTGATTATAATCTGTGATTCTTCTTTGATTCTCCTATCCTGTATCTCTGGGTTTGTGATTAAACTTAAATTTAGATTTATATTATCTGTGCTTTATTTAAGCTCAAGGTGCATAGAATTCATATCTTATTGACCTGTCATTAATATATTGAACTGAGACATTTAGACTTATATTTATGTTCTTAGTCATAATGATTGGTCTCTTTTTTATATATATATCTTTTGTTTTAACATGTTTTTCTGACATCTATGTTCATCATGCAGGTACTAGGTCTGACACTGAGGTTGTTAATGATCATTATGTTGGACACCTGATATTCATTACATTGAACAACATGTACAGCTGTCCTTAGTTTGCTGATGTATAAATGGATGTCTGATGATGCAAGCGAATCACTCTTTTGACAAAGGCCTTCCAGGCCGAAACGCGTCAAGAGGTTTCGCTTGCACCTTGTGCAAATAAAGCTCTTTTATTTTTCCCATATCAGCCTTCACTTCCTTTTATGGTGCTGTGCGGCGCTTTCACTCTTCTTTAAGAGATTATCCTTGCTGATTCATTGCGCGCCTGCATGCCGAGTCACTGCTGGGTGTTCCTGGCTGTCGGGTCTGCCGTGACGTCACTCAGAAGCACCATCCATGCCGCCGGTCAGGTGACCACCCTCCGCATCGGCGGGTAGCGGGTTGGCGGTGAAGCAACGAGATCCTGCGACGGAGAGACCCCAGCCAATCCAGGAGGAGCGGGAGCATACAGCACAGCAAATTGCAAAGACCGGACATCAAGAATTATACGTGAGTTTCCCGTGTTCCAGCCTGATAGTGCTCTTGGTGAGCCGGTTGGGGGGAAGGATACACTTTTCACACTGCTAGACGGTTGAATATAGCCGGGGTCTATGAGATTCATTGTATCATTGCTCACCAGCAGGACTATGCTTTATTCTGAGCGCCTGGAGGGTTAGTCCATTGATTTACCCATTTGTATACTATACATTAATTACAGGCAGCTCGAAGATATTGGAGACAGAGGACAAAGTGACTACACATTATATATCAATCTGAATAGATTAAGATATTCATCCCTGTTCCAATCGTGAAGGCTGATAGTGGGTCTTAATATTTATTATATACTCACCCAGGTTTTTTATCATATTTTTTCTAACAAATAAAGTAATTTTTTGTTTTATAAATGGATGGAGAACAAGAGGCATAAATGGATATACATACTACATATGTCCAAAAATGTGGCAACAACACTGCAGCCTATTAAATCCTAATCATTATCATTTAACAGATCAGCCGCCCGTCAGCCAGGCATGAACCCAGGCTGGGAAGGCAAACGCAACGGGGCTTGTCAGAGGTGAGGAGCGGCGCATTCCAGGTATCTGCCAGGTACATACTGGGTATTTGCTCGAATAAAGTGTGTTGGTGCAGTACAGCAAGGCTACACTAGTAAAGTACAGTGCATAAGGCTACATTATATTTGATATATTTTACCTTCAAAGATGACAATGCATCCTGGTCCACGCCTAGAGATGGCACCCCACACATGCAGCTTAACGGGGTGTTTTGGCCGCGGCTTCAAAGATATGCGGCCTTTTTTGTGAAACGCAAAGCTTGCAAATCTCTCCAGCGACACAGTAGACTCATCAGTGAAGATGCAATCCTGGAAAGTTTCCCCACTGTCGATCCATGCCTGGGCCTGGACCACTCTTTTGATTTTGTTTGTGTCTCGTATCATGGGGTACGCTCTGTAATGACAAGGAATAAATAATTTTAGTGGTACAGTACAGTTTCCTAAACAACACTTTTACCTTCTGTACTGTCCAGTACTAACCTCACACGTCCATATTTCCATCCAATGCTGCGTCTCATCTTCTTTATGCTGGTCTCAAATACAGTGAGATTGTGATTTTCCTGCAGAGTGTATTTGACCCTTAATGCACTCTTCTCATCATTCTCCTCACTTTTTGCACAGTAATGCACTAGGATTTGGCGCTTTTTTTCTTATATCTATATATACTCATACATATACATACATATGTACAAATGCATACATACCCACGCACTCATACTTATATACGAACGCATATATACATACACCCATATACACTCATATGTATATAACTATGTAATGTATTAGATTATTAGTTTATTAGTTTGTTAGTGTGTGGTGTACAGTGTAGGTGTGAGTGAGGTGGATACTGGGGAGAATGCTGCTATGTTGAGTTTCTTCTTCTCTCTGCTCGTCTGGCATCCGGCTTCCTCCTTTCAGCTTGGGCTCTTCCTGCATCCGGGTCCTCGATGACGTCAGCGGCATCCAGTGGCAGCCATCTTGGTGGTGGCGTCGGATCACTTTAAGGAAACTCCGATCTCGCGAGACCTCGATGACGTCAGCGGCAGCCATCTTGGTGGTGGCGTCGGATCCCTTAAGGAAACTCCAATCTCGCGAGTCCTCGGTGACGTCAGCGGCATCCAGCGGCAGCCATCTTGGTGGTGGCGTCTGATCACTCAAGGGAACTCTGATCCCGCGAGAGGGAGCAGCGCGACGGCGACGTCATACCTGGCTTCGCGCCATCCTCACTGCAGCTCCCGCGCCGGACCAGGGAGGATCAGGGAAAGATGGCTGCCGCTCGAAAGTGGTGTGCGGCTCAACTCCAGGCGGCGATCAGGATTTTGAGAGCGTAGGTAGGTCGGGACAGCGGCGGGGAGGGGTATTCTGCGCCAACAGTTCAGAATTTGTATCAGGAATCAGGGAAGCTGGTTTATTCTGATCCTGATGCCTCAGGGGCAGTCATCCCCTTAGGTTTGTTGGTTCCCACTTTGGACCAGGAGGGGCTGGTAGATGTGGACGGGGGGTTTGGTAATGGGGAACCCGGTGTGCTTCGGGTGGTTCTGGGGATGCCTAATTTGGTTAGGAAACTCTCCCCATCCTCCGGATTCTTTAGTGTATGGGCTACTCCGTTCTTGATGCTAAGAAGGGCACAGGGAAACAGCCACCTATATTTAATGTTGTTGTCTCTCAGTACACGTGTGGTGGGGGTCAGGGCTCTTCTCTTCATAAGGGTAGCTGGGGCCAGGTCTTGGTATACCTGAAGCTTAACTCCTTCAAACTCCAGTGACCTGGCCTCTCGGGCAATTCTGCACACTTCTTCCTTTGTGCGGAAGTGGTGAAATCTGGTGATAATATCCCTGGGGGGGTCCCCGCTCTGCGGTTTCCCACGGAGAGCTCTGTGGCAGCGGTCTAGCCTTAACTCTGCCTCCTGTTTGTCCGGGAAGAGGTGCTCTAGCCACCTGTGGGTGAAATCTTCTGGGTTATTGATGCTTTCTGGCACTCCACGTAATCTAATGTTGCATCTCCTGTCACGATTCTCTGCGTCTTCTGCTTTATCCTCCAGGAACTTAACTTTGTCAGTCAGAGAGGATATTTGTTCTTGTGTATGGGAGATGGCAGCCATTGATTCATCAGCCTTTGTTTCAAGAGTGTCAGTTCTTCCACCCAGGGCATCAATGTCTTTCCTGAGGGCCCAAAGTTCAGATTTGAAAAACTTTTTCATATGTGAACAGAATTCTTTTAAGTCCTTTCTTAAGTCCTTTCTGCGAGCCACTTCTTCATCTCCTTCATCTTCCGTGAAGGGATCTGCCTCCGGGTCATCCGTAGCAGGGTGGGGGGGAGACACCATTTTATTCTGCTTATCTGCTGGGGGCACTGCTTTCCGCTTGAAATATGTAGAAACTGGCTGGCTTTTGGTGCGGGCAGTTCTGCCTGAGGCCATCTCTGCAGGTTTATAAAGCTTTTGCTGTATAGTGAGCCGGGGAGTGATTGAAATTGCCGCTTTTATTATGTTTAAGAATGCCGACGGGTGAGGAGCTCTGGGATCAGGACTCCATTCACCTCGGTGTAGCTCCGCCTACATATATCCACAGTAATGTTTTTATATGTATTTATTGAAAACTATATATTTAAGTTAGAAAGTTTAAGTATTCAAGAATTAACATTAAATGACATGTACCCATTTTACATACGTACAGCTGCAAGTACAATTATAGCCCAAGACTCCGATAATCCCATCAATTCTGGAAGCTGTTTGTCTGATTTCAGAGCATTATTCATACAGTAAATCACGTAGGGTCGACAATAGGAATCTTGGGGCCCAGGACATAGTTAAGGAGCATCCCCCCCCCTGATTAATTCACCCATCTTTCCCTCTCCCTCATTAATCGCCACATTTTAGACCCACCCCCCCCACCGCCCATTAAACCCAGCACAGCGTATTGTGTGTTTCTTAGAGGTGAGATTTGTGTGCCAGGTGTCTGTTTGAATATTCGGTTATGGAGCGCGAATATGGAGTCATACTGCCGTTAAAAAAACGTGGGTCAACTCGGTCCGCATGGAGTACAGACTAACACGGGAAAAGCTGATCACTGGTAGATTCTTGAAATGATGCGCTCACCACAAACAAGGGGTTACCGCGAGGCCGAGGTGGGGATTTGGTAAACGCCAACCCACAGCCACGAGAGCGCGTCTGCAGCGTAGATAGGTCGAGGTAAACGGGTCGGGTTAGGAGAGGTCAGGATGGTCAGTGATACTTGCCGAGGTCTGGATTGGAGAGGTACGGATCGTTGCAGGTACTTTTGCCAAGGTCGGTGTCACGGTAACACAACTTTTCAACACTTTTTATATTTTCGGGATCTCGATTGAGCCCACAAGTTGAGCAAAATAAACTGACATTTATTTCCTTACTAGACAGACACACAAAAACCTTAGAATAAACTTGGAAAAACACTTACTCAGGAAGAGAACAGGATAAAATGTCCAGAGGTGCAACAAAGCACCAGAATACTGTCTTTTAAAATGCAGTCCTTTTGCAAGGGGCGCAAGTTGCCAGCCCAATATAAGTAAGTAATGCAAAGTTCGTTCTCGTCCGTTGGGTATCGTTTGGTAAACCCCAGCACTAACGAATTCCTGAAGCAGAGTTATGTCCCTGGTTCCGATGTAATTAACTCATAGCATTCCGGGGTCGTTGCTGCTGCTCTTATCCGCTATTAGAAGCGACATGGTTATCCGATCACATGGTAAACGAAAGACAACGGGGATAGCTCGGGGAGCATGTATTTTTAGTCTGGAGCCTGAAGAAACACAAGGCGCAAAAGCGCACAGCGGATTAGCATAAGGATATATTTTTAATGAATACTAGGTCACAATGACCACAATGAGATGCAGTGAAAAATGCACAGTACATACACAATAAAAACAAGAACAAAAAATAAATAAAAGAGAGGGGAAATCTTACACACACTACCCTTAATACCAGCTTACAATGAAGCACACAATAATAACACACTCACAATAGAACTACCCTGCTAGGACATACACTCTAGTGAGGTGAACGGCTTGCAAGGGTTAAAAACCAGATGGGGGGAGAAGGTACTGACCACAAGCACCAGCGGGTGCCAAGCGGGGACGCGGAAGTGTCCGGACGATGCGAACACGCTGGCATAAGGAAGAAACTGCTGCTGCTTACTGGTTCTGCCTCTCCAGACAATCGGTAAATGCACAGAGCTCCCCAACGTGACCTCTATGCGTTTAACAACCACGTGCTTCATCAGGAGATCTAGAGTCTGATAGCCTATCTACAACATACCCGCCCATTCCCCTTAGTGGGAACCTCCAACCCACCAATCTCCCTTTTCCCCACAGTTTGCAGATTGGGCACTGCAGGCATTTCTGGTTGGTACAGTGCCTGTGCCAACCTGACACTTTGGCTGCTTACCATATGGGTACTCCCCTTTTGCCTGGTGTCTTCCAGACTAGGAGTTGGACCCAAGGTGTGAACATGCCCAGATAGCTAATAGGATTTCCCATTCAGCAAGCTTTCCTGCTAATTCACACTTTGCGGCTCGGGGTCTTTCATCCGCAACACTCCTCTAGACCCATAGGCACTGCCATAACAGGGGGTCTCTGAAGTTTGCAGACAAAAGTGCCCCCAGCTAATGTGTGTAAAGCATTTGTCACTGGCCGCATTACAAAGGCTAGCAGAAAAAATTGTATCCTGTCTGTACATTTAAACTGCAGCCAAAAAAAGCACTTTACTAAAAATATGGATTCCACTTATCCGAAAGTTATATTTTTAATATGTATGTGCTTGGGGTGTCACTCTGGGGCTGCATACCAAAAATCAGGGTGCTAGCCCATTCAGTTCCCGAGTTAGGGCTTCTCTTGGAACCGGCAATGCTGGGCTATGGGCTTACCACGTCAATTGACTTGTAGTTAGCCGATTTCCCACGGCAATTGCCTGCTGCCTTTCAAGTTGCGCTCCTAACCGGGACTGGATACATTCTATCATTTAAACCCTTCAGACTTCAACCGCAAGCCACTTATTCAATTGACTTGTGGTTACAGGGTCAAACCGATAGAAAATGGATACCCATTCTACAAAGTGGCCCTTTAACTTTTGCCAAGCGTCTTCAATTAACGCTGGCTTGGGCGCTCACTACTCCATCTTGTGTCTCAGAAGGATATAGCAGGTAATGCATTAATTTTCAGTACAGCAGGCAGGGAAAAGCCTGCAAAACGGGGACAATAAGGTAAAAAGGGGAAAATGATACAAGTGTAGTGCATATAAAATTAACCCTTTAATCCCCAATGCAAAGTAGTTTTAACCAGCCGAGCATACTGCCTTTATTAATGCGCTGATTAACCCTATTTCCGCTACAGTCGGGATTGGAGAGGTGCGGATTGTCGTGGGTAAGCCAGGGTCAGGAGCGGAGAGGTACGGATCATCATTGGTAAGTTGGGTCAGGAGTGGAGAAGTGCGGAATCCATAAAGCAAACAAGGTCAGGCAACACAGGACAAGACAGGCAAGGCTCAGACAGGAGGCAGAACTGCAGTGAACACAGCGTACATAAACAAGGTTATGCTCAGCTGATGTGCCAGAGGGCAGGCTGAGCATAAATAGGGAGAACAGTCCAATGAGGTGGGAGCATACTCCTATCAGAATTGCCGCCATGCTCCTCCCCCAGTACGCGTCACATGGCTATACCTCTGGCACTCACAGACCTCTATCTGTGCACACACAGCTGTGCAATGCTTCATCTGCGGAGGCGCACTCCCGCAGTATCACCACGGCACACACTTTCTCTGGCGGAGCACCCATTCTGCGCCGCGCTCCTCGTACATGCGCACGCCGCGTGGCAACGAACACTAGCAGCATAGGCTGTGTTACAACTGCAGCCAATCCTGCACTACCCTATCGGCTGGTGGCTTATGTGTGAGCTCATCATCTGCTGGTTCCTGATTGGTGCTTTCCCCTCTAAATGCCTTCCTGTTTCACTTTCACTTTGCTGAACATAAACACTGTTGTGCTGTGCTCGCTGCTTCTTGGATCTTGTCTTTTCCTGTGCCTTGCCTGACTCTTGTTGTGACCCCTGCTCGTACCTGGACCTGTCTCTTCTTGTGACGACTCAGGAGATTCCTTCCCCTCCTTGTCCCTCTCTCCCATCTCCTGTTGCCCCTGTTACTCCTTCCCACTCCTCTCCTTTACCTTCTACCTCTCTCCCCGCAGGTCTCGCATACCCACACGCTCCATGAGTCCCTGCTTTGATCCTCCCTGCTCCCTCTCGCCCGCGCTGGCCGCTTTACCTTCCCCTGTGGTGCCATCCGTCCCGTTGCATCCTCCTTGCGTGGTGCCCGCGGCGCGGCGTTCCACACGCCTGGTGATGCGTCCGGTGCGTGTTCTCCCTCAGCCCCCGGAGGGCTCGCACACATGCTCCGCCACTGCTTTCCCTGACTCACCTGCTTCCTCCTCTCTGCCTCTGCATGCCATCTCGCAGTCGTATGTCACACGCGAGGTCCTCGTCTCTGAGTTCCGTGCTCCTCCTGCAGTCTTCCTTTGCTCCATGCGGTCCCTCTCTGTGTTGCAACCTGTGCGCGCGCATCCCCAGCTTACTGGGGGCGCGCGCACAGGCTCCTCTTATGCTGTTCCCCAGGACTCCGCCTCCCAATCCCTAAAGGCCATTCCCCTGACTGCCCCTTCTGTCTCCTCCTCTTCTCTCCCTGTCCTATCCCTGTCGTCTCCCACTTCTCTCTACTCCTCCCCTCTCTCCTATTGGTATGCCCTCCTTTATAACCCCTGTCTGTCCACTTCGTCCTCGCTCTGCATAGTTCCTGTTTCCCTGTGTGTACTTGACCTATGCTGTGCTCCCTCTGTGTTCCTGTTGTTTCCTGCTACTGTGTTATCTTGGATTTCCCTGGTTTTGACCCCTGCTTATCCTGGACTACTCTGATCTCTGGTAACCCTTTGAACCCTGCTACGCATACGACTTCGCTAACCTCTGGACGCCTGAACATTGGCACACGGACACGACTATTCTCACGGACATCTCCAAGCATTGCAAGTATAAACTAACAATTCTTCCAACAGGCCCAGCAACGCCATACCACACTCCGAACTTGCTCCCATTGCTGTGGGTGTGTGGTATCATACCGTTCCCACCTCAGTTCTGGGGTCTAGCCAGGTCTGCGGGCATACAGGCATGACACTTCTCTACCCCTGGACTTCGGCTTGTTATTGGACCCCCGCTCTCTCCTCGACCACGGTTTCAGATAACGACCATTCTTCTCTCTCCATCCCCGGATCACGGCAAGTACCACGGCTTCCCCGAACTCTCCTTCCCAGACCCAGCTCCACGAAATCGAGTACGCATTCCGGACCTAGCTCCATGGTTGTAGGGTGGCGGTTATATATATCCCCACCTCAGCCCCGCGGTCTAGTCCTGTTTGTGGTGGGTGCAGCATGACATCATATTCAGCCCAACAAACATGGACCCCGCTGGGAGTGGGTCAACGATTGGACAAATATGACGTGTGGTTTCAGCAAATCATCAGATCCTGTGCTCACAAGGACAAACAGCTAGATCACCTTAAGCAAGACCTAGACGCCCTATCTGACAGGGTCAGGTTTCTTTCTGCCTCTACTAGTAACCCCGCAGCATCTATACCTATTTGCACTCCAGTGGCCCCGACTTTTGAACCACGATTACCTACCCCTAACCGCTATGCTGGGGATCCTTTGGGTTGTCGGGGATCCCTGAACCAATGTTCAATACAGTTCAAACTGCTTCCTTCTCATTTTTTCTCCCAACTCTTGAAAGTGGCATATATAATTTCCCTTGTGACCGACGACGACCTGGCTTGGGCCTCTCCGATCTGGGAGCAATGACCAGACCTGACCTCCGATATCAATCTCTACACCGCTGAGTTCCAGCGGGTCTTCGACACACCTGGTCGCAAGGTTAATGCCGCTTCTACCCTTCTCAACATTTCTCAGGGGGACCGTACCATGGCCTGCTACATGCTGGAGTTCCGGACCGTGGCCTCTGAGACCGGATGGAACGACGAGGCCCTGTAGGCAGCATTCTGGCAGGGGGTGTCTGAGCATCTCAAAGACAAGTTGGTGTCCCAAGACCGTCCTGAAGGACTTGAAGACCTTGTGGCTCTTTGCATCCGCATGGATCTGCATCTACAGGATAGAAGAATGGAGAGGGGCAGACAACAACAAGGTATACAACCTTCTACCTGTCATCCAGCAGGACCTGTGCCTTCCGCAGCACCAACGCTAAACGAACCTAGGCAACTAGGAGGGACCAGGCTTTCGTTTGGTGAGAGGCAGCACAGACGACGCAAAGGCCTTTGCCTATACTACGGGAACAGTGGGCACCTACTGGCTACCTGCCCGCTGAGATTGGGAAAACATCACAGCCCAGTAAGAGTCAGGAGGATCACGCTGGGCACCACATCCTTAACTTCCTTGCAACCTTCCACTAGGATCAACCTCACTATCACCATATCCGGAGTGACCTTCTGAGTCACAACACAGGCCTTTCTGGACTCCGGATCGGGGGGAAACTTAAATGATCAAGGATTTGCAGAGATACACTGAATACCCTTTGTACATTAGGATCGTCTCTTGGATCTCAAAGCGATAGACGGTTGGCCACTGCAACCCGCTTTCATCTCCCTTCAGACGGTACCCATCCAAGTATTAATCGGGGAGTCTCACTCCGAGACTATACAATTGGACACCATCCATACCCCCTCAGTGGACGTCATACTGGGGCTTCCATGGCTGCAGACACGCACCCCTTCCTAATCGACTGGACGGAGTGTTTGCCTATCCGCTGGAGTCCTCAATGTCAGAAGCATTGCTTACCCCCTTCCAAGGCTTTGGCGGGAGTGTCAGTACCTGAACCAGACAGAGTACAACTTCCAGTAGAATACAAAGACTTCCGGGATGTGTTCTACAAATGGCAGGCAGAGGAACTTCTATCGCATCACCCATATGACTGCCCCATCGATTTGTTGCCCGGTGCCATTCCGCCTACAGGTTGCTCCTATCCACTGTCTCTGCCTGAGACTAAAGCTATGAAAAAATATATTCAGGAGAATCTTCAGAAGTGTTTTATTCGAAAATATTCCTCACCTGCTGGCGCAGGCTTCTTTTTTGTAAAAAAGAAGGATGGATCGCTCCGTCCTTGTATAGACTATCGCAGTCTCAACAAGATTACCGTCAAGAATCGTTATCCTCTTCCGTTAATCTCTGAACTGTTCGATAGGCTACAGGGCGCCAACATTTTTACCAAGTTGGAACTACGAGGGGCCAACAACTTGGTAAGGATTCGTCAGGGAGATTCGTCAGGGAGTCAATACTCGCGATGGGCACTACGAGTACCTAGTGATGCTGTTTGGTGCAATGCACCAGCCGTATTCAAGACTTCGTTAATGAAATTTCAGGGACCTGCTACTGTAGACCAACATGTATCGTGTACCTGGATGACATTTGATCTATCCAAAAAATTCAGGAACATCCAGTACATGTTAAACAAGTTCTTCAAAGGCTATGGGAGAATAAGCTCTTTGTCAAACTGGAGAAATGCCACTTTCACCAGTCTTCAACCTCCTTCCTCGGTTACATTATTTTGGACTCCGGACTCGGCCCGGACCCCGACAAGGTCAAATCAGTTACGGACTGGCCGTGTCCATTATCTCTTAAAGCTTCCAATAATTTCTTGGGTTCGCAAATTACTATCTGCGGTTTATTCAAAACTTCTCCTCTATAGTGGCACCTATCACGGCTTTAACCCAAAAAGGGGCGGATCCACACACTGGTCTCCCGAAGCCACCAGAGCATTTAAAAAATTAAAGAAAGTCTTTTCTTCTTCCCTCATCTTGGTACACCCAGATCCAGGGTTACCTTTCACACTGGAAGTGGACGCCTCCGACGTATGAGTTGGGGCAATACTGTCTCAGAGGAAAAACCCGCAGGCCCGCCTGCATCCATGTGCGTTTTTTTTTCCAAAAAATTTCTTCTGCGGAGAGAAACTACGATGTAGGAAACCGCGAACTCCTCGCAATAAAGATGGCCATAGAAGAATGGTGACACCTTCTCGAGGGTACTGAAACACCGGTCACTATCCTGACTGACAACAAGAATCTACTGTGCATTGAAGGTGTGCGTCGCTTGGGTTCACGACTGGCACGGTGGTCCCTATTTTTCACCTGTTTTAACTTTCTTATATCATATATTCCTGGCTCCAAAAACATAAAAGCCGATGCACTATCCGGACAATTCCTGGTCGAGGATGGAGCAGAGGATCGTCAACAGACTATACTTCCTTCCGCATGTATTTTGTCTGCCTAAACCTTCGACGCCTTACCACACGTAACATCCCTGTAGGCCTCAAGGTTCCAGAAGGACGCCTGTTCACTCCCACGAACTTCCATAGGAAAGTGATGGAATGGGGTCATTCTTCCAGGACCACTGGTAATCCTGGCACCAGGAGAACAATCGACTTGTTGGAGCGTACCTTCTAGTTGCCAGGCATGTGAAAAGACATTGAAAAATTTGTGGCTTCGTTTCCCACATGCACTCAGAATAAAACACATCGCAATAGGCCGGCAGGCCTTCTTCAACCATTTCCAATCCCAGATCGTCCATGGACGCATCTCTCGATGGACTTTATTGTGGAGTTACCCAGCTCTAAAGGGATTTATTTATTTATTTATTTATAAAATATTTTACCAGGAAGTAATACATTGAGAGTTACCTCTCATTTTCAAGTATGTCCTGGGCACAGAGTAAAACAAATAATACATGGTTACAAGTACAGTTACATAAATGAACAAGGTATACATTATATACAAGACATTGCATGCACAGTTAAAGAAAATATATATTATGAGCGTATGAAACAGTTACAGACCAGATTAAAGTGTGAGACAGCCTTAGATTTGAAAGAACTTAAGCTGGTGGTGGATATGAGAGCCTCTGGTAGGTTATTCCAGTTTTGGGGTGCACGGAAGGAGAAGGAGGAATGTCCGGATACTTTGTTGAGTCTTGGGACCATGAATAGTCTTTTGGAGTCTGATCTCAGGTGATAGGTGCTGCATGTGGTAGGGGTGAGGAGCTTGTTCAGGTAGCTGGGTAGCTTGCCCAGAAAGTATTTGAGGGTGAGACAGGTTAAGGTGAACTTTGCGCCTAAACTCTAGTGATGACCAATCTAGTTCTTTGAGCATTTCGCAGTGATGTGTGTTGTAGTTGCATTGGAGAACAAAACGAAAAATTGAATTGTAGAGGGTGTCAAGTTTGCTAAGGTGGGTTTGAGGAGCCGAGCCATATACTATGTCTCCATAATCAATAATTGGCATTAGCATCTGCTGTGCAATACGCTTTCTGACCAGGAGACTTAGGGAGGATTTGTTCCTGTAAAGTACCCCTAGTTTGGCATAGGTCTTGGTTGTCAGGGTATCAATGTGCATCCCGAATGTTAAGTGGGAGTCAAACCATAGGCCCAGGTATTTAAAACTAGTGACAGGTGTTAGGGTGGTGTTAGCATTGGTTCTAATCAGGAGCTCAGTCACTGGAAGCTTTACAAATTTAGTCTTGTCCCAAATACCATTGTTACAGTCTTGTCAGTGTTTAAAAACAGTTTGTTTTGGGAAATCCAGTTTTCGAGTCTCAAAAAGTCAGACTGAAGTATGTGTTGAAGGTCAGAGAGGCTATGGCTGTGTGCATATAGGATTGTGTCATCTGCATACATGTGTATTGAGGCTTCCTTACAAGCTGTGGGAAGATCATTAATGAACACTGAGAAGAGTAGGGGCCCCAGAACAGAGCCTTGCGGGACACCACAGGTGATATCCAGGGGGTTGGAGTTAGAGCCTGAGATGGACACATGTTGGGATCTTCCTGATAGGTAGGACTGAAACCAGTTTAAAGCATGTTTCCCTATTCCAGAACTCTGGAGTTTGTTAAGCAGGATAACATGATCAACAGTGTCAAAAGCCTTTGCAAAATCTAGGAATACTGCACCAGTGAGTTGTCCCCGTTCCATTCCACACTGGATTTCATTGCAAACTTTTAGCAGGGTATGGGTTTGGGATGAAACCCAGATTGGAATTGGCTAGGGAAATTTGTCTTGTTATAGAAATCGCTTAATTGGGAGTGGACACATTTTTCCATGACTTTGGATAGAATTGGGAGAAGGGAGATTGGCCTTGATACAGTGTTTTTGTCCCCACTTTTGAAGATTGGGACAACTCTGGCAGTTTTCCAGGTCTTAGGGATATGGCCTGCAGATAGGATAGAGTTGACTGTGGACGCAATTGGTTTGGCAATGGCTGGGGCACCAAGTCGTAGGAACCTAGATTGTAGTAAGTCGGGTCCACATTGGCTGCTTAGTTTTAGTTTGAGGAGCGCTTGTGTAATCTCCTCTTCAGATACTGGGCTAAATTGAAAATTGTGGGTAGTGTTAGGAGGGGGTGGGACTGTAGGGATACTCCCAGGATGAGATTAATGTTTGGGGTTTGTGCTGCGTTTCGCTAATAAGTTAGTGGCACACCCCACAAAGTAGTCATTGAATGCATTTGCAATGTCAGTGGTGTTTGTCAGAGTAATATCCCCCTTAGTGATATTACTTGGTTGTTGATGGTTAGGAGGCTGGAAAATATTGTTGATAACCTTCCAGAAGTTAGCTGGGTTTGATGTATTCTGGTGGAGATTGTCAGAGTAATATTGTGCTTTTGCATGCCTTGTTTGCCTTGTGCACATGTTCCGCATACATCTGTAGTGATTGAGATCCTTGGTAGTGCCAGTTACTTTGTAGCTTTTCCACAAGGCATCCCTGAACTGGTAGAGTGCTATAAGGTCAGGTGTAACCCATGGAAGGTGGGCCCCCCGTACCCTTATTTTGCGTAGTGGAGCATGGGTATCACAGAGTTTTAAGAACTCGGATTGGAAATAGTCGAGCGCAGAATCGGGGTCGGGAATTAAATCGATTCTGTGCCATGGGCAGTTGGTAAGGTCATCCAGAAACTGTTGTGGGTTAAAGTTTTTAAATGTTCTAGTGAGGAGAACTTTAGGGCTTGAATGGGGCGGTTTAATTTTCCTTACACAGTACACTATTGCATGGTCACTGAAAATATCAGGAAGGATGGCAGAGGATTGGATTCTGCTGGGGTTTGAGGAGAGAATCCAGTCTAGCAAGGAATGGTTATGCGATTTCAGGTTTGTCCGTGTGGGTTGGGAAATGAGTTGCGATAGGTTAAGTGACTTGAGTTGTATCTGGATTTTGTGGTTTTTAGGGTCAAGCCAATTGAAGTTGAAATCCCCAAGAACTAGCAGCTCACTCTTCTCATTCAGAGAGGAAATGGAGCCAAGAAATTGGGTGATATCAGTCAGAGATTGTAGAGGGGCTTTAGGGGGGTGGTAGATTCCAGCAAGCAAGATGGGCTTAGAAAAGGGGAGGCAGATTTTGCCAACTAGAGTTTCAAAAGAGGGTGGACTTGGTGGGCATTTAAACAGTGTAAATTGTAAGGTGTCTGCAATATAAAATAACACCCCTCCTCCTCTCTTTGACCTATCTCTCCTAAAAATGGAGTATCCCTGAATGGTGATATTTGCATCAGGGGTTTTAGGGGATAGCCATGTTTCTGTAAGAACGATGGCTTTGGGTTTATGCATAAGGCACCATGCCCTTAGTTGGAAACCATATTGATGGTCGTGGATCGCTTTTTAAAACAGGCGCATTTCATCCCACTTAAAGGTTTGCCCAGCGCGCCTAAACTCTCAGAGGTCTTCATCAAGGAGATTTTCAGACTCCACGGTACTCCACAAGTCATAGTCTCAGGCCGAGGCTCGCAATTTATCTCCAGATTCTGGAGAGCCTTCTGCCAACGTCTGGGCATTTCACTTCATTTCTCCTCTGGGTACCACCCGCAAACTAATGGACAAACGGAAAAGACCAATCAGTCATTAGAACTGTTCATGCGCTTTTTTATCTCAGATTCACAGGACAATTGGTCTGATCACCTCCCATGCGCAGAGTTTTCACATAATAACCTTAGTAATGAGTCCACTCAACAGTCCCCTTTCTTCACGAATTATGGATTTCATCCCTCGGCTTTTCCTTCCACAGTCTCCAGTTCGGGAGTTCCCGTCGCCGAGGACAGAATCCAGTGCCCCAGGACTCTTGGGAGAAAATTCAGGGGAACCTGAGACAAGCCATCAATATGCAAAAGAAAAAAGCCGATCGTCACCGTAGGGAGGTTCCATCTTTACTCCTGGTCAAAAGGTCTGGCTGTCTATGAAGAATATTCATCTCAAGGTCTCTTCACCCAAATCGGCACCCAGCATGCATCACGTGGCTGTACCTCTGTCATTCACAGACCGCTATCTGTGCGCACGCAGCTGCGCAATGCTTCGTCCATGGAAGCGCACTCCCGCAGTATCAGCAAGGCACACACTCTCTCTGGCGGCGCACCCACTCTGCGCCGCACTCCTCGTACATGCGCACGCCGCACGGCAACGAACATTAGCAGCATCAGCTGTGTTACACCAGCAGCCAATCCTGCTCTATCGGCTGGTGGCATATGTGTGAGGTCATCATCTGCTGGTTCCTGATTGGTGCTTTCCCCTTTAAGTGCCTTCCTGTTTTACTTTCACTTTGCTGAACGTAAACACTGTTGTGCTGTGCTCGCTGCTTCTTAGATCTTGTCTGTTCCTGTGCCTTGCCTGACTCGTGTTGTGACACATGCTCCTGGACCTGTCTCTTTTGTACCCCTGGACTTCGGCTTGTTATTGGATCCCCGCTCTCCCATCGACCACGGCTTTGGATAACAACCATTGTATTGTATGGTCACCATAATGCCATGTTTTCCCCTACACTATCTTTATTGTTCCTGTTTTACTGCCCCAGCAGTTAGCTGCAGTATTGTGAATGAATGGGAAATGTGCAAACTGTATTTGCGACACAAGTGGGAGCATCTAGTGCTGTGCCAAGCGCTAAATTGCATAAGTGTGCCTGCGAGTAAGTAACTGCATTTAAGATGGGTGTCAGTTTCCAGACCACAGACGTTGAAACCGCAAAGTCAATTGAATAAGTGGTCTGCGGTTTAGCTGAAATACCTTCTTGCTACAATATATCCGGCTGTCTCGTTATCCACTTGAGGTGAATAACCATAATAACCACCAGTGGTCTGCGGTTACCGATCAAAGCCAGCATGGATACATTATATGCCGGCTTGTAACTGACACGGTGGACCAGTACTTATTAACACTTTTATATTTTTGGGATTCTCGATTGAACACAACAAGGAGGGCAAAATAAATTATCATTTATTTCCTTAATAGACAAACACACGACAACCTCAGAATACACTTAATACAACACTTACTGGGACGGGGAAACAAAAAAAATTGTCCTTTGCTCGAAAGCGGATGAATTAAAATCTCTGATTTAAAATCCCTTTGGCTAGGTCACAAGTTGCCGACCTAATATCTCCGCCAGATGAAATAATTTTGTGTTAGTTTGTTAGAATTTGTTTGGGAATCTCCAGGGATAATGAATTCCTGAAGTAGGGGGTAAATCCTTAGTTATGATGTTGTTAACCCCGTGCGTCCTGGAACCGCTACCGCTGTACTTGAACAGAATCTTGAGCAGAGCTTGGATAAATCATGAATCACACGGGATAGCTCGGCAGGCAGGTTTATAGGGTTCACATACCTATCTCTAACATGCATCCCCAATCCCCTCCGTGGGAACATTTAACCCACCAATCCCCGATTTTCCTGGAGTTTGCAGAACGGGCAAAAAGAGCTTTCCGGTTTGCTAAGCACATGTGACAGCTTGACACCTATGCAGTTTACAGTACCATACCGGTGGTCCACCCCTAACTTGGCGACCCCCAGTCTAGAGTTTGTTCCCAAAGTGTCAATGGCTCATGCGGAGTACCGGGATCTGGAACTCTGCAACTTCCCGGCCATTTTTACACTTGGAAACTCTGAGGCTTTTCAACCCTAAACTTCACTAGACTCAGAGTCTCCCACATAGCAGGGGCTCTATGAAGTACAGGGAGGAAAATACCCTATGCTCATTCACCATTAGTATATTTACATATTAAATGATTTTTCCCGGGCTTGCAGAAAAAATCTTTCCTGACTGTGCATTTAAAACTAACAGTAAAGTACATGTTATTAATAAAGTATTTTCTGCTTATGCTACGGGAATAAACTTTATATGTGAGTGCATGGTTTCTTTATTCTGGGCGGCACTCCAAAAATCAGAGTGCTAGCCCCCTTGGTTCTCAAGTTAGCAGACTTTATTGAAAGGCTTCTATTGTGGGTTCTTTGGTTAACCTTGTTCCCACGTCAATAGACTTTCCACTTTCAAGTTAAGAACGCTAACAAGATGAGGGATACATTTTGACAGCATCCACTTCCGATTTAACCGCAAAGTACTTATTCAATTGACTTTGCGGTTGCGAGGTCGAGTACTTGAAAATGGATTCCTATTCTTCAAAGTGGCCCTCCCATTCACAGCCATACTTCTTCAATCATCGCTTGGTTCAGTGCTCACAACGCTATCTTGTGTCCAAAAAACAATAGTACAGTTTGTATAGTACAAAGGGTTAACCAGGTTTATAATAAAGGTCACATCAGACCTGACTGTCCAGATCATGCCAGGTCCAGTGAACCCCATTTGGGGCAACGCTCACCAGCTGTGAATCCGGTCGCCTGTGTGCGAATGGCACACACAGAGGAGCCAAGTCAAGCTGCAGAATCAACCCACAGAGGAACGTCCTTGGAGAGATCTGCGCTTGACGCCAAGGAACCAGCAGTGGAGAATGAGAGACATCAGATTGCATCAGTAAGAATGCAGCCTATCTTGTGTCCAAAAACCAAAAGTACAGTTTGTATATAAACCCCATTACTACAGGCAGGGAATGCACTGCAAAATTGGGACAAGAAAGATGGTGAAGGGTGTGGCAAGGAAAGGGTTAACCAGGCTTATAATAAAGATCAGACCTGACTTTCCGGACCATGTCAGGTCCAGTAAACCCCATCTGGTGCAACGCTCACCAGCTGTGAATTTGGTTGCCTGTGTGCGACTGGCACACACAGAGGAGTCAAGCCCAGCTGCGGAATCAGCCCAGAAAAGAACTTTCACAGAGAGATGGTCTCCGGCCTGTGAGGTCTCCTTTCAGGCATTAAAGACTGCATTGGCCAGTGCCCCTATTCTTGCTGCACCAGACTATGCAAAAAAGTTCTTGGTGCAGACTGATGCCTCGGATTATGGCATTGGTGCTATACTCAGCCATGTGGGGGAGGAGGACAGTGAACACTCAGAGGTGTATCTGAGCCGCAAGCTGGTGCCCAGAGAGGTGGCATATGCCACCATTGTGAAAGAGTGTCTAGCCATAGTATGGGCTCTAAAGAAGTTACAGCCCTATCTGTATGGCCGACCTTTAACTGTTATTACAGACCACAATCCCTTGAGTTGGTTACAGTGGGTGTCAGGGGAAAATGCTAAACTTTTGTGCTGGAGTCTCATCTTACAGGAATTTGACTTTACCATCCAGCAAAAGAAGGGAAGCGAGCATGGCAATGCTGATGACCTTTCACGCCAGGACAGCCCTCAGAACATACTAACTTCAAGAGCTGGCAGATCAGCCCAGCCCCTGGCCGAGGTGGTCAGGGCTGTCCCTGCGCTTTAAGTGGGTCAGGTGTGGAGAGAACATGGTTAATCAGGCCTAAATAAAGGCATTACACCCGGCTGATTAACCCCAACTCGCATTGGGAATTAAAGGGTTAAACGTATTTGCACTGCACTGCTATCTTGCCCTGTCCCAGCCTTCATCCCCCCCATTTGCAGGCTTTTACCTGCCTGCTGTAACAGGAGTAAATGCAATGCCTGCTACATTCTTTTGAGACACAAGATGGAGTAGTGAACGCCGAAGCCAGCACTGATTGGAGAAGCGTGGCTGCATTTAGCGGTCTGTTTGAAGAATGGGTATCCATTTTGTATCGATTCGACCCAGTAACCACAAGTCAATTGAATAAGTGGCTTGCGGTTACATTTGACGTGGTTTACGGATAAAATGTATCCGTACCTTGTTAGCCCCATAACTTGAAAGGCAGAAAGTCAATTGCCGTGGGAAGCTAAGTCAATTGACATGAGAAGTAGGTGAACTTGACTACCCACAAGCAAGCCTTTCAATTAAGGGGGCTAAATCGTGAACGGAGGCACCCAGCACCCTGGTTTTTGGTTTGCAATTAAAAGTAAATAAAACACAAACATACCTATAAAAATTACATTTGTGGTACACCTAGAACATGTTTTAATAATGT
This sequence comes from Ascaphus truei, assembly GCA_036426205.1. Classification (NCBI taxonomy): domain Eukaryota; kingdom Metazoa; phylum Chordata; class Amphibia; order Anura; family Ascaphidae; genus Ascaphus; species Ascaphus truei. Next base: position 11,268,329 of record CM071567.1, read on the forward strand.
CTTATGTTTGTCTAGCAAGGGAATAAATCACAATTTATTTTGCCCCTTGTTGTGTTCAATCGAGAATCCCAAAAATATAAAAAGTGTTGATAAGTTTGTGTCCACCGTGTCAGTCATCTTTCACTGCATCCCTAAAGTCTTCTCCTAACACTAACCACCCACCCTTTATCTCTGTCAGGGGAACAGGAATAAGTAAAGTCACTGGTCACGACTCAGTAGTCTGGCTTACCTGTATGGTCTCCGCACAGACCGCTAGAACTGTTGGTCCCAAATGCAGAGGGACAGGGGTTGGTTCTGTGGTGAACCCTGATGACTGGCTCCTAGGGATCGCTGCAAAAGGAGCTAGCTCTGCTGTGAACATACAGGTTACAGGCCCCAGTCATTGCCGAGCAAAACTGTGGCATCTAACCCAGGAAAAACACCACTCCCTCATGCCACGACCGGCACCCCAATCCAAAAAGACCCAGGCAACTTGGAGTGACTGCGGTCCTCTATCTTGCATGGTCACTTGCATCCCGGTGCCCAGGAGCAAATCCTCTGGTCGCACCATATCAGGCTGGATGAGGGTAACGTTGGCACTGGAGTCCAGCAAGCCATCTGCTTGCCGGTCCCCAATGGTCAATCTCTGCAGATGTTTGTGCTGGACATCACTGGGCTGCTTTCTGACTGATGCAATCTGGTCCCTCTGCCTCAGCTGCTGGTTCCTGGGGATCAAGCACAGATATCTCCATGGACGTCTCTCTGTGGGTTGATTCCGTGGCTGGACTTGACTCCTCTGTGTGTGCCAGTCGCACACAGTTGACCAGATTTGCAGCTGGTGAGTGTTGCCCAGATGGAGTTCACTGGACCTGGCACGGTCCGGACAGTCAGGTCTGATGTGACCGACTTTGTTACAAAGGTAGCACCTTCTCTCTCATGCCTGAATTCTGCAAGCTTAGAACTGCTGTGGGCCATTGCAGGCTTCTGTACAAACTGAGTAGTTTGCTTGGCTCCCCTGGATGGCCCAGTCGGCTGTTTGGGAGCCCCTTTTTCATCCATCAGGGCATGACTGCAAATAAACTCGTTAGCCATCCTGGCAGCTTCCACATGGGTCTTAGGTTTACGGTCAAAGACCCATGTCCTCACATCGGAGGGACACTGCTGCAAGAGCTGCTCCTGGAACATCAAGTCCAGAAATGTGTGGTACTTTGTAGCGCCACAACCCGCCACCCACTGAGTAACCTGGCATGCCATGCGGGCTCCATAGTACACAAAGGACTCCTGAGGATGGTGTTCCTCTGTCCTGAACTTATCTCTGTATGCCTCTGGGGTGATGGTATACCGCAATAGGAGCAAAGCAGTGTAGTTTTCTTGCCTGGATGTGTAGCCCTTTAATTGTAGTCACCGCTTTATGTGATTCTTTGTTTTGTTGCGCAGATTGTTTATGGAACTTATGCAGGCAAATGCACAAACATTTTCACAGGCAGTCTCCGAAGCCCATTTGAAATTCAAGGCTCACCTCTCATCCCAACATTTGACTCCATATGTAAGAGATGTGTGCAGAGGTACGCAATGGAGACTGTTTAATGTGAAACTAAAATTAGGCTTTATTGCGCCTGTCCCTTTAAAACAGCAAAATAATTCAAAATAAGCAAAATAAAACCTGCTCCTCTTTGGAGAATATCTACACATGTAGTACAGCCCTCTCTAACTGGGTGGTTAGCTAAACTAATTACCAGCCCCAAATATATATATACATTTATGCAGATATACTGTATAACAGTCCCAAAAGAAAGTCTTATCTGTCTCTTGTAGCTGTAAGGGAAGCCTCTCTGCTCTCCTGGGTCAGCACCTTTGTGTGCAAAGGCAATGTCTGTCCAGGTTTAGAGGTCTGGTCCCCTTGTCTTGCTGTCAGCATACAGTCCAGTCCCTCTGCAGCTCAAGACATCTGTTCCTCTGGTCAGTTCAGTGTGGTCTAAGGAAAAACCTGTCTGTCATTCCTTGGTTCAGCTCCCAATTGTGAGACTAAGGAATTCTCCTCCTGTGTCTCAGAACAGGCTTTTTCTGACAGAGTTCTGATTAGGCAGGTGGAGTTGGTTGATTGCAGGTGTGCAATTAACAAGCACACTGCTGTATTAGAGGCATGTTTCTTAACAGGGTAAGTCCCTGTTACACCGGTCATATACTGCACTTGTGAATCCTCAATGTATCCGCTACCCCGCCTGTCTGAATGCTAATTCCTTTACTCATAATTTTAATGCACTAAAAAGAAAATAACTTTTATTCATGACTTTGTATAAAAGTTAATAAGAATGAAAACATAACTGATTTACTGTTGGGACCACAGCAGCATTCACACCAAATTTCATAGCGGTGGCTTACACCTAACCTAAGTTAGCTCCCTGCGGTTGTGCTGTGTGAAAAACCCTTTTTTCGCTTAGCGATTTGGCAATGAAACATTGTTACAATACTCGGAACTAATCCATAACCTCATAACTGTGACCGCACTCATACTGTACAATGTAACTTAGTATAACGATGTGCTTTGCAGTTTGCGATACTTGGAACTAATCTATAATTGTGACCGCATTCATACATTGTAACTTAATATAATGATATGTTTTGCGGTTGCTAAACGGGCCACACACCAACACATTCATTGTACAAGGTAACTCCTGATAATTATATGGTTTGCGGTTGCTTAGCGGAACCAAACGGACAATTACAATACGTTTCAGCTCTCAGAGTATTAATGTGGCCCCTTATGCCCATCGGGGCACACCGACAGTGTATAATGCAATTACAGAGTTGCAGCCATTAGTGGGCTGAGGAGTTTACACTTTACATTTACCCAATATGACTCAGGGGAACCCTGTTACATGGCTTATACAGCTCAGATACAACATTACTCTCGCCACCTTATACCTGGGGGGAGAGACACAGGCATTTTGAATACATTTGCAGTATTACCACGCTTGCTGGGTTGCTGAGATGGCACTCAACAACTCCCATTCTGACTCAGGGCACCCAGCCGGGCATAATACCTTTATTTATTGGCCTGGGTAACTCCCTCACCGTCACACTCCTGCTTGCCATGTCTGGCACCCCAATCCAAAAAGACCAGGTAAGCCTGGAGAGACCTTGGTCCTCCATCAGGCATGGTCACTTGCATCCCGGTGTCCGGGATCAAATCCTCTGGTCGGACCATATCAGGTCGGACCAGAATAACAGTGGCACCGGATTCGAGCAAGTCGTCTACTTGGCGATCTCCGATGGTCACTCTCTGCAGATGCTTCTGCCACACACCTTTGGATTGCAACCCAACAGGTCCAACCTCATGTCCTCCCATATGCGCTGCTGGTTCCTGGGAAGCAAGTGCAGATCTCTATGTGGGCGTCCCTGTGTGGGTTGATTCCGCGGCTGTACTTGGCTCCTCTGTGTGTGCCAGTCACACACGGTCGACCAGCCTCGCAGTTGGAGAACTTTGCCCCTGATGGGGTCCACCAGACCTGGCACGGTGTGGAGAGTATGGTGTGATTTGACCCACTTTGTTGCACAGAGAGCATCTTCTCTCATGTTTAAACTCTGCAGCTTTGGGGACGCTGCCTTCTGCTGCAGGCTTGTGTACCCACTGAGGAGGCTGCTTGGCTTACTTGGATAGCACAGCTGGTTTCTTGGGAGCCCCTTTCTCGTCCATGAAAGAGCGACAGGTCACAAACTCATCAGCCATCCTTGCAGCTTCCTCATGGCTCTTAGGTTTACAGTCAAAGACCCATGCCCTCATGTCCGAGGGACAATGCTACAATAACTGTTGGAAAATTAAGTCCAGTGACGTGTGGTACTTAATGGCACCACAACCCTCCACCCACTCGGTTCTCTGCAATGCCACGCGGGCCAAATACCGGACAAAGGACTCCCTGGGGTATAGTTCCCCTGTCCTGAACTTGCCCTGTTAAGCTTCTGCGGTGAGGGCATACTGCATCAGCAGCATTGCTTTCACATGTTTAAAGTCATCCCTGTTTACTGGTGGGATAGCCTGCAGACTTTCTTTGGCCACTCCGGACAATTAGGGGTGCAATCTCAGCACCCAGTCCCATGGCGGCACCCGGTACCTTTGGCATTGGGTATCAGTCACTCAAAAATCCATCCATTTTATCGGTGCCCATCCACAAACATATTGAAACTGTGGTGATCCACTCGGCGGGTTTCTTATTCCCCGTTGATCAGGTGGGAGTGAGGGGACACATTAGCGTGTACTGCTGCAAGCATCCGAATCCTCTCATCAGCTGTTGCTCTCTCTCCCCATGAGGCAAGAAGTGCGGTGATGCCAGGGGTAGCGGGTCCAGTAGCCATGGGGACTATCCCTCCCACACTCCCAAGCGCAGTCCTTCACCATTTCCCGGTGATCACCATGTCCCTCCCCATGTCCATCTCCCTCCGGGGCTGGAATAACCTCCTGTGCCCCTGGCTGAAGTGTGATCGCTGCTGCAGGTATGGGTTCGTTGCCCTTAGGTAAAGCAATACTAGCTTCATTCCATTCCATGTCCTCCTCCAGTTGTACCTTTGACCGATCAGCCATCGGTAGTCCATAACTTTCACATCAGTAACGACTGGAGCAAGGTCCCAAGAATGGAACCATCCTGATCGCTTATCCACATTCGCCAGCAGTAAGAAAGTTAGGTGACCAAGGGGAACTGTATTTTTTTCGTGCTCTTGTGAAACGTGTGTACACTAACTCTTGCTTTGGGAGCTCGCAATCTTCGAGTCTCCCGCTATGCTAGAGGATTCTGCAGGATGCTATACCATAGGCTTAATCTTAACCCACTGCTGATACCAGAAAAAAGCCTGTCACGGGAGACCAGCACTTTTAACACCTTTAAACCCAGGGATCATACGACTGAGCAAAGCGAAGAGATAAAATAAATTGCAATTTATTTCCACAAATTACATACATACAATGTTACACAATTACACTAAAAATACACTCACTGGGATGGGGGCAAACTAGATAACTTGTTCCCAAAACGAAATCTTGAAAAACAAAGGGGTTCATGCAGTAAGCAGCGGAAAGGCAATTCTCGCCAATTTCCCGCCTAAAAAGCCTATGCGTATTCAGTAACGGGCGAGAAAGTGGCGAGATCCAAAAAAAACGGCAGTTTGCCTGGCGGTTTTTTTTTTTTCGCCGGAGCGGGGCGAGAAGGTACTTTCCGCCAAAAAATCCAACTTTTTCCGCCACGCTGTATTCTAGTAGAGGCGAGTAGCTAAGCGGAGCTATTCGCCTCTCTAGAATGGCATTTTGCTGGCGGTTCAGCCACGCAAGAAAAAGTTGGCAAGTTGCTGCTGAGAGGCAGCAGATGAGTGGCGGATCGGCACTTAGAAAAAATTCAGGCCTTTTTCCGGGCTGGGATTGATGCCGGGGGTCTCCGGAGCTGATACCATTAATATCAGCACCGGAGCCCCCCGGCATGTATCCGAGGCAGGAAAAATGCATTTAAAGGCCACTTCATTACCTTAGCGGTTAACCGCTAAGATAATGAAGGGGTTAAAGAGCCGTGCCAGGTTTATTGTGGGTACGGGGGTGGGTGCTGCAGGGTGATTTGGCCCTTGTTTTTGTTTAGGGCTTGCGGGGGGGTTGCGGATGCACTTAACCCCTTCACGACCGTAGCGGTTAATACCGCTACGGTCATGAAGGGGTTAAGGCCTCCCGACCACCCGCAAGCCCTAACAAACAAAAAGGGCCAACAGCCCCACACTAACTAAATAAATATATATATATATATATATATATAACAAAAAGCAGCAGCCAGCACTCTAAGCAACAAATGTAAAGTCAAGGTGCATGCTCCATAGAAATCAATATAGAAACCCTGTCTTCCCATAAGAGAAGGCACAAAAGCAGCAACACTCAGATATAGCAAAAAGACATGTATTAGCAGTGACAAAACAGCACACTATAAACCCAACGTTTCGGTCCTGGCAGGACCTTCCTCAGGGGGGTGCTACCAGACAATGACACCCAGAGAACATATAAACCCCATAGTTCACCATGTGAGGACAATTAGAGGCAGCTAATTGTACAATCCTGGAGCTCCACAAGTGCAATCAGTGTATGAGGTAGTACGGCGGCCATCTTGGAAATCAGGAGACAGAGCAATGCATGCTATCGCACATGTGCAGATGAGTACAGGCTCCCCCGGTGGACAAAGAACATATAACCCCATAGTTCACCATGTGAGGACAATTAGAGGCAGCTAATTGTACAATCCTGGAGCTCCACAAGTGCAATCAGTGTATGAGGTAGTACGGCGGCCATCTGGAAATCAGGAGACAGAGCAATGATGCTATCGCACATGTGCAGATGAGTACAGGCTCCCCGGTGGACAAAAAATCCTAGCGTCCAATGTTGCTAGGAAACGCATGTGTGCGTCATAAAGTCTGGGAAGTCAGCTCAAAGTAAAGTTGCGCATGTGCAAGGCTCTCTGACAGCACCAGAATGGACACCGATCTGGTACCCCATTCAGTGTCAATTGCATCAGCGTGGCAGCTCCCTAAAGAAAATGACAGTGAAGGAA
>CM071567.1:11274984-11329984 GCA_036426205.1 Ascaphus truei
ATTTTAATGGCTTTTCCACTGTGTGGATGGACAAAGCTTTTCCCCAATATCATGTGTTGACAGTTTATACAGCCATGACATTTGTGTACACCGGTCACCTATGTTTCTGCCCCTGCGGTAACAGAATAATGGTGGTTTGGTGAAGGTTTTCCCAATCCTTTTGTCGTTTTCCAAGATGTGCCAGTGTTTCATGATACTTCTACGAATAGTACATGATGAAGTACTAAAAGTGGTATTAATCCCAAAACGATCTGAAGTGCTGGTTTGGATGGTTGGTTTGAGGAGTTGATCACAGAAAAACCTTCTTGCCTTGGCTAAGGCCTCTTTGACCTCTTTGTGGTTATAACCTCTTGCAAGGAACCTTGCAAGAGGTTATAACCACAAAGAGGTCAAAGAGGCCTTAGCCAAGGCAAGAAGGTTTTTCTGTGATCAACTCCTCAAACCAACCATCCAAACCAGCACTTCAGATCGTTTTGGGATTAATACCACATTTAGTACTTCATCATGTACTATTCGTAGAAGTATCATGAAACACTGGCACATCTTGGAAAACGACAAAAGGATTGGGAAAACCTTCACCAAACCACCATTATTCTGTTACCGCAGGGGCCGAAACATAGGTGACCTATTGACACAGGCAGATCCGGTATCCAAGTATGCCAGCCCTACGAATTGGCTCTCCAAAACTCCCGGTGTACACAAATGTCATGGCTGTATAAACTGTCAACACATGATATTGGGGAAAAGCTTTGTCCATCCACACAGTGGAAAAGCCATTAAAATAAAGGATTACATGAACTGTGAGAGTAAATTCGTTATATGCATCATCCGGTGTCCATGTGACCTTTATTATATTGGTAAAACCACACGTATGTTGAAGGAGCGTATGAGCTTGCACCGCTCCTCCATCAGGAAGGCATTACTTGACAGTACGAATAATGAGGATCTCAAACTGCAACCGGTAGCGAGATATTTTAAAGTTCACAAGCATAGCTTGGCAACGCTACGATGCATGCCCATCATGCAAGCACATGCTGGCCCCCGTGGAGGAGACAGGGGCAAATTGCTGTTACAACTTGAAACTCGCATGATATTTGAACTGAACACAATGGCTCCGCGAGGACTAAATGAAGATTTCAAATTAGGATGTTTTTTGTGATTGCATTTTTTGAATTTTTGTTCTGTGTCCTTTTCTCTTCATTAATGTATAGATGCTCATAATTAGGTTTCCATTGTCGGGACTTTGCATTATTGTTCCCCAATGGTGCAGTACTGAATATTAATATTTAACCAGTATGCCATTTACAATTGCCTCATTTATATGCATGTTTTTGCTCTACCTCCTCCTTTCCCTTATTATCCCTCCCTCCCCTTGCCCTCCCTCCCCTTGCCATCTAAACAGTCACCCTCAGCTCTGGCAATGGGTTTACTCCCCATTTATGTGTTGATTCACTTGTTCCTTCACTGTCATTTTCTTTAGGGAGCTGCCACGCTGATGCAATTGACACTGAATGGGGTACCAGATCGGTGTGACATTCTGGTGCTGTCAGAGAGCCTTGCACATGCGCAACTTTACTTTGAGCTGACTTCCCAGGACTTTATGACGCCACACATGCGTTTCCTAGCAACATTGGACGCTAGGATTTTTTTGTCCACCGGGGGGAGTCCCCTGTTACTCATCTCACACTCCTGTGCGTATAGCATCTCTGTGCTCTTGATCTCCCATGATTTCCAAGATGGCCGCCGTATACCCTCATACACGATGCACTTGTGGAGCCCAGGATTTTACAATTAGCTGCCTCTAATTGTCCTCACATGGTGAACTATGGGATTATATGTTCTCTGGGTGTCATTGTCTGGTAGCACCCCCCGAGGAATCCTGCCAGGACCGAAACGTTGGGTTTATAGTGTGCTTTTTGTCACTACTAATACATGTCTTTTTGCTATATTCTGAGTTTTGCTGCTTTTGTGCCTTCTCTTATGGGAAGACAGGGTTTATATATATATATATATATATATATATATATATATATAATATATATATATCTATATATATATATTGGAAAGAAAAAAGAAAAAAACCAGGCGCACACCTAGTGCATTAAGTATACAATATTTATGGAACATTAAAAACAGACAAATGCCACTCACAAGAAAAACGGTAAAAACTTGCAGTTATGAGATTGGCCTCTATATGCCAGTGGTAACGACCGATCAGCAGTAGTGTCTCTCCCTACTATCACATTGCGTGCGCGCACGCGTGTCTCCCTTCACCGGAAAGTGACGTCACCCGTCTGGTGCCCCGCAAAAAAGTCCCGCCGAACAAAAGTCCTCGTCTGCCTGCCTTTGGTCACCGCACCACCAGGGAAACAGGATGTATCCGCTCCTCTGTTTGCTTACCGCTCCCACTTGCATCAGTCTTTCCTGTGGGAAAGTGCCTGCCTCTGCATTAGCCACGCCCTACGTGTCGTCATGTGATATGACTCATCAGGGGCTACCCATTGGTTTTGACCCCACATATTTATAGCAGGTGAATTTGCATCACACATTACAAAGTTAATTAGAACATTATTGTATGTATTAACCCATTCCATGAATTCAAATTTTTATGTTGCAATAGTTGCAATGGAAGGGTTATGAGGACACCACTGAATTTGCGGAGAATAGGTTATGCTCATATTAATTCATATATAATAATATAGTTGATTTTTTTAATTAGTATTTAGACAGTATAAATATAATAAATATATGGAAACAATAGATGATCAATTAAAACATAATATATGTTATTCAAAATGACAGAAATTATTAATCCAGAAATAAGTAAAAAAAACAGTTCTTCAAAGAATGGAGAAATGTACAACAACGTAATAATGTCTAATAATATTAAGAAATTACCCTATAACCCTAACAACATTGATCACAAAAACGTTGCTGCACACAGATCCGCCCGAGTGGGGTGACAACTATATACTGGTTGTTGGTCCATAACTGATACATAATACATGATTACAACTGAATCAGAGGTATAGCAAAAGTGTTGTTTGGCAAGGACAAGAGAAACCAACACGATATGTAGATAAAATGGTACACTGAAACTAATATATATGTATGTGTTGGTGATATGTAGGTGGATAGTGGTGAATAAAGCTATGTAAAAAAAATGACTAAGTGACTTAATAAAATGTGAGTGGTTGCAAATACGTTAATGATAAATGAGACCAGCCACGACTAGCACAACAAAATCCGCAGTTGATGACAATATGAGACTCATAAAACCCATATTGGGTTCGTTTATAGCATAGCTTCCAGAGATTGTGTGGGATAATACATTTAAAGACCTGACACGTCACCATAGTTCAGAGGGAGTCTAAAACACTCACAACCAGACATCGAAGGATCACGCCGCCTTGAGTGACACATATGGTGCTAGTGTCATGTGGTCATTGTGTCCCCTGGGTGCAGCGTATCCAAAATATACATCATAGGTCTCCCCTCATACACAATCTCTTGAGCGGTCCCCACCCATAAAGGTAGGAGGTATATTCGATACCCATAACTCGTAGGGACTTGGATCTTTTGAATGTTCGTTACAGTAATGGCGCGGGGGGGTTGTGTGTTAGGCACCCATTTATTATGTTTTCTTCGATGCTCTAGAAACCTTGTGCTTAGGGCTCTTGATGTGCGGCGCTACATTATGTGACGCCACTCCACATGATATTAGATAGAAACATATTCACTAAGACAATTAATGTATTCTGCTATATCATGTGAGGTGCCATTGGAATAAGATTTAAATTTGTTAGTTTTAATCAAGTGTTTGCACGTTAGACATCTGCCTCTCCCACATCCAAAGTTCCCCTTAACCTTGATAGAAACAGAACCATCCACTCTTACATTATTGACTACCTTTGATGTTTTTAATTTGCTCGGTGCAATCATTGTTTTAATACTCCTTGCTTTCCTAAAGATAACAGGAGCATGTTTTGGCAAAAGGTGACCAATTTCAACACCTATACCCCCCTAACATACAAAACAGTAATGGGCACAATGACTATTATCCACAAATGGATAATAGTGCAGTTGTCCATTTAAAATACATACAGAACAATAAAGACATTAAATACATATAGCACTAACCCATGTGCAGCTGCCACGATGAAGGCCATCCTCATCTTCATCCTGCCCATGCCTCATCCGCTCCTGCAAAACAGACACAAGAATAAAAACATTCAATATAATGTCCCCTAACCCCTTAATCACCATAGCGGTTATTAACCGCTACAGTCATTAAGGGGTTAACCCACCATCACCCACATACCCTCTCCCACTAACCCCCCCAGCCCCTGAGGCCTAACCTCCCTCACCCACTACCCACAAGGGAGTCCTACCACATACCCTTGGGGCCAATACCCCCTCCCCCCAACACATACAGTACAATAATGTGCCAAACAACTATTATCCACATAGGGATAATACATTATTTGGCCATTATTAAACACATGAAATACCGTAGTAAAATAAAGAAAATTCTACTAACCTCATCAATAAGAAGGCCCCGTCGCCAGCATCATCCTTGGGGTCCGTTGCCAAAATAATAAATAGCCAATGACATTAACATACCAAGGAACATTCAATCAATGAACAAACATTCAATCAACATATCAATGACAACATACCAAGGAACCCCTTAATCACCTTATCGGGTACTAACCTCAAAGGTAATTAAGGGGTGAAGCCATCCTGCAATGGCAACACCACTTATGCATAACATCCTCAATGAATTAAAAAGCAATTTCCTAAACAAATCTCATGTAATCATTCAATCTGAAGCCTCAAATGCCACTTAAAACATTGCATTTACAGTGTATACATGTAGCATAACATGTAAGCTACATGTACACGCTGCAAATCAATGTTAACAATACAATAATCCAACTAAAATAGCCTGACATTACAAGAAGTATATTATGTAATCCAATAAAGTCACCATCAATGAATTAACATACATGAATTACATCCCTAAACAATTAAAATACCATCCATACCAATTACACAATTAACTATAGCTATCGTTACAGAGAACAAGTTCACATCATACAAAATAGGACACCAACAATTACAATATACTAAAGCAACCCTCACCATAACCTACAGTGTCGACACGTTTAATTCTTATTGGGCTAGTTCCGCAAGCCGGGAGATTTCCCGGCTTGCTAGCCAAATCCCCTCGGCGTGCCGCGCGTCACCGATGCGCGGTCATGCTTCATCGGGTGCCTGCGCCCCATGCGCGCGTGCCCAGGGCTCCTCGAGGGAGCCCTGGTGTCCTGCGATGTGTGGGACGGCGGAGGGGGGTTCTGGGGGACCCGGCGGACCCAGAGAGGGGAGGGGGAAGCCCCGATCGGAGGACCGCTCCTCCAAGGCTTCGGCACGCGCACGGGACACCCCGGCGCGTGCCCGGTTACTGTCGCGGCCGAGACCGGGTAAATGTAAGAATAAACTCGGCCGCGACAGTACAGCATAGAAGCCCAAAAATTACATCTCTCTAATTATAAAATACATTTAACACACATCTATGCATAGCAGCATAGCCACAATCATTTACAATACAGTAAATCAAGCTTTAACAACACTATCATTTCTTACCCTGTATGTATATATCTCTCTAAACATACATACATACATACATACATACATACAGTGGCAAGAAATGATATGCATAAAAAAAAATAAACACATGAAAATGCAAAAAAAAACACAGTTACATTAAATACATTTCTTTATTTAACTTACCATTACTTGACCCCACCGACTCCCGTTGATCAGCTTACTCACGAACCAATCCACGATCAGGAACCAATAAAATAATAAACCAGAAAATAATAAACATTAAAATAATAAAACACGACAATCCAGGGGTCTTCTAGTTGTAATCCATCTTCATCTGTATTCTTCTACCTTCTTCCGGGTCTTCTTCCCATCTGCGGCCACGCCCTGGTCTTCTTTCTTCAGTAGGAGGTCCTTCCTCCTCGGCGTCTGGCTTCAAAATGAGACGACATAGGCTATTAAAGGCCTATGACGTCACATTTTCGTCATATGGTTCCCACGGCCCTGATTGGGCCATGAAAACCATGTGTTTTGGCCGATGTAAAAAAAAATGATGACGTCACTTAAGGCAAAGAAAGCCCAGCCAATCAGAATGGCTTTGCTTCAATTGCCTTTAAGATGACGTCATGAAAAGAAACATGGCTGGACTCACATGGTACGGTAGCCAATCAGAGCGTGGGAACTACATCCCTACTCTGATTGGCTCTAGTATACCATGTGACAGAGGCTTGGGGAAGAACGGATATGACGTCATTGAAAGCCTGTCACATAGTACTTGAACCAATCAGAGTAGGGATAGACTTCCCACGCTCTGATTGGCTGCCGTACCATGTGAGTCCGGCCATGTTTCTTTTCATGACGTCATCTTAAAGGCAATTGAAGCAAAGCCATTCTGATTGGCTTTGCTTTCATTGCCTTTAAGTGACGTCATCATTTTTTTTACATCGGCCAAAACACATGGTTTTCATGGCCCAATCAGGGCCGTGGGAACCATATGACGAAAATGTGACGTCATAGTATGTTGTGTATTGCTGCTATGTTTATTGGGGGCATTTGTCACCAATAAACATGCTATTATGTGTTAACCCCTTCATTGCCTTAGCGGCTATCCGCTATGGTAATGAAGCAGCATTAATGTATTTTAATAATATTGTGCGGGAGCAGGGGGCCCCCTGAGCTGAACCGCATTTATTTGTGGCTCAGAGACCCCCTGCTTCCCGAGTTACAGGCCCCGGTTTGGGACATCGGTTACAGTGTGGACGCCATGTTTATTGCGGGCACGTAGCATATGGGACGCTATAAACATGGCGGCGACACTGCCCATCCGATCACACATACCGGGGCCTGTAGCTCGGGAAGCAGGGGGTCCCTGGTCCACAAAGTGATGCGGTTCAGCTCGGGGGACCCCCTGCTCACTGTACAGTATTAATAAATAAATATTAATGCTGCTTCGCTACCATAGCAGATACCCTGTAAGGTAAGGAACGAGTCTTTATTGATATGTGTGTTTTATGCATAGTGTAGATGTGCAGAGGGTCTCCGGAGCTGAAGCGCTTTTGTTTTAGGTCTGGGGACCCCCTGCTTCCCGAGATACAGGCCCCTTTAGGGGGTGCCGGTATCCCTCTGCTTTGTTTACATTTTGCGGTCACGTGATCGGGACCTTTAAATGCAGAGGGATACCGGCACCTCATAAAGGGTCTGTATCTCGGGAAGTAGGGGGTCCCCGGACCTGAAACAACGTGGTTAAGCTCCGGAGACCCCCTGCACATGTACACTATGAATAAAAATGGTTTTAAAAATAATTTTTATTGTGCTGATGTTTGCGCCGAGAGAGCAGCGGATCTCTCTCTGCTGCAAACACAACTCGGCAGGGGACGGCTTCTCAGCAGTTTCTCGCCCAGCAGCCGTCTCGCCACTGGTTACACGCCATTTCATCAAATGGTGGTGGCTAATTCATTCGCCAGGGATTCGCCCCTTACAGCATACAGCCAGTTTAACACGCCAAAAACATGACTAATTGCTAAACTGGCTAATGCATTTTTTCGCTGCTTACTGCATGATACCCAAAGTCTCTAGGAGCAATTTCCCAGGAACGGGAGTTGCTCGCAAACAGAGCAGGAAACAGTCCTTGGTCAGCAGCGCAATCTACAACTGCTGTGTACTCCGACGGAGCTGCTTCATTCAATCTGCTTCTATTAGTAGTTGGAACCTCAGCTCTTATGAAGTCTTTAGTTTTGTTATGAAATCTTGTAGACTTTAGCTGAATCTTAGATGGAATTGAAGAAGTGATTCCCGATGGGCTGCATGGATTCTTATAGGGTTAAAACTCCTATATCTAACCTGTGCAGCCAATCACTCCTTGGGAATAATTTTCCCCACCTATCCTGGCGTTGCCAATACCTTACAAGCCTGGCAGAGGTGGCTTCTTATTCTGCTATGGGCATGCGCGAATCTCGCACCTTTGCCTCTTAGCATATGAGACCGGCCCCTCTACCTGGCGACTCTCAGTATGGGCTGGTGTCACGGTGGACACCAACTTATCAACACTTAAAATATTTTTGGGATTCTCGATTGAACCCAACAAGGAGCAAAATAAATTGTGATTTATTTCCTTACTAGAGATACACATGACAACTTCAGAATACATTGTACGACACTTACTGGGATGGGAAAACAAAATAAAATTTCCTTTGCGAAAAAAGCACAAGAAATGCAGTCTCTGTTTAAAGGTCCCGTTGGCTATATCGCAATTTGTCGATCTAATAACTTGGCCAAATCAAAGAATTTCGTTAAAGTTCCTAGGAATTTGTTCGGAGTCCCCAGGGCTAACGAATTCCGAAATTTGGGGTAAGTTCCTGGTTTCAATGGTATTAACCCCATGCGTACAGGAACCACTACCGATGTGCTTTAACGAAGTCCTGCGTAAAGCGTAGTCACATCATGAATCGTATCTGGAACACACTGGGGATAGTCAAAGGGCACAGTTATAGGGTGATACAGTCTATCCTTAACATTTGCACCCAATCTCCGCTTTGCCCGTAGTTTGCAACACCGGGCAAAAAGGCTTTCTGGTTTGCAAAGACCATGTGTCAGCATGACACCCATGCAACTTAGCATACCTGGGATACACCCTTTTGATGGCGCCCCTTAGTCTGGGGTTTGGCCCCAAGGTGTCAATGACCCGGGATAAGATACTTATCAAGATTCTGGCCATGTTTACATGTTGGTGCTCTGAGGCTTTTCCACCCTGTCACTTCACTAGACTGAGGGTCTCCGCCTTAGCGGGACCCCTTTGAAGTGCAGAAAAGAAAATATCCTCAACTCATTCATCCTTAGCATATTTACATGCCAGAGGATTTTTCCTGGGCTCACAGAAAAACTGTTTCTGCCTGTACATTTTAAATTCACAGCATTACACACTTTATTAAAACATTGTGTTCTACAGTAGGTGTACCACAACTGTAATGTTTCTATGTATGATTGTGTTTTATTTACGTATAATTGCACACCAAAAACCAGGGTGCTGGGTGCCTCCGTTCGTGAGTTAGCCCCTTGATTGAAAGGCTAACTTGTGGGGAGTTAAGTTTACCTACTTCTCACGTAAATTTACACACTTCCCACGGTCATTGACTTTCTGCCTTTCAATTTACGGGGCTAACATTGTACGGATAAATTTTATCGGTAAACCACTTCAAATCTAACCGCAAGAAACGTATTCAATTGACTTGTGGTTACAAGGTCGAATACATAGAAATGGATACCCATACTTCAAACAGATGGCTAAACTGCAGCCACGCTTTTTCAATCAGTGCTGGCTTCAGCGCTCACAACTCCATCTTGTGTTTCAAAAGAATATAGCAGGCATTGCATTTACTTCTATTACAGCAGGCAGAGAATAGCCTGCAAATGGGGGTTAAGAAGGCTGGGACAGGGCAAAAACAGCAGTGCAGTGCAAATACATTTAACCCCATCATTCCCAATGTGTGTTGGGGTTAATCAACCGGGTATAATACCTTCATTTAGGCCTGATTAACCCTCTCCTCACCACAGCTGGGCAGCCATTTGCCGATCTGCCCGGACTTTACAATAAGATGAGGTTACTTGGGTTACCCCTCCCCACTTCACACCTTAGTAAGTCAGAGCCTTTCAACTCTGGACTTTTTCAGACATCATGGCAACAAGCCAGCGGGATGTCTTATAAGTCCAGGGCTGGATATGCTCTGTTCATTCGCATACATTTCCTGCCATGCATTTCTAAACGACAGTGATCATAAATTAAGTGTTTTCTCTGTCTCTGGTGTTTTGAATGAAATCCCAAATGTGCCTAACATGTTGGAACCATTAAAATAGGGGGACTTTAATTCATCAATTTTTATATAAACTTATAAAAATTGTGTTATGTGATTTTCCATGTTTTTACCTGAATGATACTATGTAAGGAATCAGGGAACGCGTCCTCCGTGGCGCACTCCCTCCTTACCTGCTGCATCGCGCAACTCAGCTGTTTACACAGCACGGGCGCTCATGAAGGTACCTTGTGGACGTCATGGAGCCTGGTTCCACCCCCCTGTTACGGTGTGTCCCGCTGTGCGTCAACACTCATCACACTCACCTGTCTCCTGCACCACTACACATATCCCTGCCTCTGCTGAGGTCACACAAGTATTCTAAAGCTTGCCTTAAACTAGCCGGCTACATTCTGAATATGTGCTGGGTGTAACCTGGCTAGTTTAAGGCATTTCTTTATTGACTAATGACCCATAGGATTAACACAGCAGGGGTCCCTGGCAGTCCCATTCAGTTTGAATAGGACTGCCAGGGACCCCCGCTGTTAATCTGATGGGCCATTAATCAATGCAGAAATGCTGGGTCTTGTTTAAGGCAAGTTTAAGGCATGTACCCAGCATATACCTGGGTCTTTTTGGCGATGGCCACTGGTTTGTGTTAGAATAACCGTGGTCACTACAGTATGCTCAGCTGTGCAACTTGCACTTTGGCTTAGCATAGTTCCAGTTGCGTTGTTCTCCCACTTCCTGGTTCCTAGCCTTGCCTTGTCTCCCGTTGCCTTGCTCTTTCAGATTGATCTCCTGTCTACTGACCCGGCTTGACCCTTGGACTCCGCACCTCTAGCTTACTGACCCCGGCTTACCTGTAACCTTCCGTATCTCTCCAATCTTGAACACGGCTTACGGACCTCTAACAATCCTACTGTATTTAACCCCTGACCTCGACTTTCGGACTCTGACTTTTCTACTGGCTCCTACCTCTGACGTCAGCAAGTATCAAGACTAATCTAACCTCTCCAATCCTGACCTGGCTACCTCTACCATCCACTCTCCATTCGTGCCCCCGTGGCTGTGGTTAGCGTTTCTACCCATTCCCACCTCAGTACCGGGTCCTAACTTGTTTGTGGTGAGCAAAGCGTTAAAGTATGCTCAGCCCCACAAATATGGACCCACTGAGGTGGGTCAGGCTTTGTCCTCAGTTGGTGACAAGTTCACCCAACTGGAGAATCATGCTGCATCCCTTGCACAATCATTCGGGGCCCTTACGTTGCAACACCAACAGGCCAGACCTATGACCCCTTTCCTGTTCTCACCGGACAACAATCTCTCCGCTGAACCCTGTTTAACTACTCCAAATTGTTACTCTGGTGACCCCCATGGGTGTCAGGGTTTCCTTAACCAATGTTCGATTCAATTCGTGCATATTCCATCTCGCTTCCCCTCTGCAAGATCTAATGTGGCGTACTTCATCGCCCTACTTACCGGAGACGCCCTGGCATGGGCCTCCCCCATCTGGGAACGGACACCGGAGCTGACGCAGAACCTCAAACACTTCACTATGGAGTTCAGACGTGTCTTCGACACTCCGGGCCATAAGGTGACTGCTGCATCTTCTTTATTTCATCTTTCCCAGTGTTCTTAGCCGGTCGCTCGCTGTGCCCTGGAGTTTCATACCATTGCAGCTGAGACAGGTTGGAACAATGAGGCCTTGTCGGAAGCTTTTTGGGAAGGTCTATCCAACTCTCTTAAGGATGAACTGGCTGCTCAAGAGCATCCTGATGACCTGTAGAAACTCATTGCTGTCTGCATTAGAGTGAACCAACGTCTTCTTGAGAAGAAGGCCGAACGTTCTCGCTCTCGGCCGCTCCCAGTCAGATCACCGGCTTTTCATTTTTCTCCTACAGATCCCCACACCTGATCATCAGGAACCCATGCAGCTGGGAAGCCACCGGTTATCCTTCTCGGAGAGGCAGCGCAGACGTACCAATGGACTCTGTCACTATTGTGGTCAGTCCGGGCACCAAGTCCTTCTCTTCCCGCTTATCACATTGGGCACTATCTCTCCTTCGCCAACTTCCCAAGAAATCCGTCCTACTCGGATCATGCTCCCTATTTCCCTCAAAGGGGCCGGTTTCCAGATGACGATCTCTGCCTTTATTGACTTTGGTTCCGGGGTTAACATTATTGACCAGTAAAGAATTCTATTCCTCTCATCCGTAAAGCTATGCCCGTCGGGTTGGAGGCCATCGACGGACTCCCACTTCAACCGGCCTTCATTTCCTTAGAAACCAGCAAAATTACCCTCCTAACGACGAATGGCTATCAGGAGGAGATTTCCCTGGATGTCATTCATACACCATCCGTTGAGGTAAAGCTAGGACTGCCATGGTTACAACAACACAGTCCGCAACTTGACTGTACTGATAAAGAACCCATACAGTGGAGTCCTGTTGCGCTGAGAACTGTGTAACTTCTACTCAACAAATCTGTGGTCTAATTACTCCCAAGGAGGATAACAATGTCTTACCCGGGGTCTACGCAGAATTCAAGAACGTGTTCGATAAGGTACAATCCGAAGTTCTTCTCCCTCATCGCCCTTTAGACTGTCCTATTGATCTCTTGCCTGGTTCTGTCTTGGCCAGAGGTAAATCTTACCCCCTGTCGCTTCCTGAAACTAAAGCCATGTCGGAATATATTCAAGAAAATTTAAAAAGAAAGGCTTCATTTGGAATTTCTCATCCCCAGCCGGAGCCGGGTTCTTCGTTAAGAAAAAAGACGGTTCTCTTGCATTTACAATGGAGGGCTAAATAAAATCACCCTAAAGAACCACTACCCCTTATATCTGAGCTTTTTGATTGTCTCCAAGGAGCCACTATCTTAACTAGATCTATGTGGTGCATATTATCTGGTACGAATAAGGCGAGTGGAAGACTGCCTTCAATACCTGAGACGGTCATTATGAGTATTCAGTTATGCCCTTTGGTCTGCGTAATGCCTCAGCCTGTTCAAGAGATATTCCGGGATCTCCTCAACCTTTTTGTCATCTTCAACCTTGATGACATTTTAATATTCTCTAAGTCCCTTCCTAACATATCAATCACACTAAACTGGTCATATCTCGTCTTCGTGAAAATCATCTTTATGCCAAATTAGAGAAATGCCAGTTCCACCCGACTTCAACAACATTCCTAGGATACATTATCTCGGACTCTGGTTTTGCTATGCACCTTTCCAAGATTAAGGCAGTTCTGAACTGCCACAACCCACTTCTCTCAAAGGATTCATGAACTACTAGCGTATATTAATTCGAGACTTTTCTACCACAGTAGCCCTGGTCACAGCCTTAACCAAGAAATGGGCAGATGCTGCTTTCTGGCCTCCCGCAGCAGTCCAGGCTTTTGACCTTCTCAGGCTTTTTCATCTCCGCATCCATCTTAATTCATCCAAACTACCCTTCACCTTGGAAGTAGATGCGTCCGATGTAGGGTCCAGCGCCATATTATCTCAGAGACAGTCACCACAAACCAAGCTACATCCTTGTGCCTTTTTTCACAAAAAAAAATAGTCAGCAGAACAGGACTATGATGTCAGTAAGCGGGAGCTATTAGCTATTAAACTCGCTCTACAGAAAAGGAGACACCTCCTGGAAGGTACAGAAAACACAATCACCATTCTCACAGGCTGTATATTGAGAGCGCCTGTCATCTTGGAGCTCGCCAGGCCCGCTGGTCACTTTTTTTTTTTGCGATTTAATTACATAATTTCTTTTATTCCGGGCTAAAAACATTTAAAAGCGGACACCTTATCTCGCCAGTTCATAGCCGAAGACAAAACAGAGTGCCAATCAGAGACCATCCTTCCATCTAAATACATCCTGTCCGCCAACTCTTTCGACATCCTGGATGACATTTTAGCGAACCAATCTCATATTACGGAAAGTCTAGAGGTTCCGTACGGTTGTTTTTATGCGGCACCACATTTTCACAAGAACATTTTGGAATGGAGCATTACATCTAAATCGTCCGGGCATCCCCGTACCCGAAGAACTACCAATCTCATTAAACGAACATTTTGGTGGCCCACTATGCAAAAAGACACCAAACTATTTGTCACGTCTTGCATCACATGCGCCCGCAACAAGAGATTTCGCAACAAACAACCTGGACTCTTACACCCTCTGCCCATACCAGGCCGTCCTTGGAGTCACTTGTCCATGGACTTTATTGTTGAATTACCTTCTTGCAAGGGATGAACACCATCCTTGTTGTAGTCGACCGTTTTTCTAAACAATCTCATTTCATCCCTTTAAACGGCCTTCCCAACTCGGCCACGCTAGCAGATATTTTTTACCAAAGAAATCTTTTGCATCCATATATTGCCCTTAAACATAGCCTCCGATCGAGGCTCACAATTCGTTTCCAAGTTTTGGCGATCTTTTTCCCAAAGTTTGAGCATTTCCTTAAATTTTTTGTCCGTGTACCACCCTCAGATCAACGGTCAGACCGAGAGGACAAATCAACCCTGGAACAGTACTTAAGGTGCTGCATCTCCAACGCCTAATGGGACTAGGTGGATCTTCTCCCCTGGGCAGAATTCGCCCACAATTTTCTAAGGAACGAATCAACACAAGAATCCCCATTCTTTATTAACTATGGATTTCATCCTGTACGCTCCCCATCACTTCTTTTTCTTCCGGGGTCGCAGCGATGGACAACAGAATCAATTCTTTGCAAGAATCTTGGAGGAAACTTCAAAGGACTCTCGGGAGGCGACAAAAATCCCAGGCGAATCGTCACTGTCGCAAGGTACCCGAGTTCAAACCAGGAGACAGAGTGTGGCTTTCTTCGAAGAACATCAGGCTCAAGACACCTAATCTTAAATTGGCCCCAAGACTTTTGGGCCCTTACTCTATCCTGGAGAAGATCAATCCGGTTGCGTACCGTCTCCAGCATCCCTCATCCATGAGGATAACATCAGTGTTCCATGTACTGCTGCGGCCAAGTTTATTCGAGCATTTGCCCGTTCTTGGCCGCAGCAGTAGCCTGGCGCGCGCCCGAGTGTGACGGGCGCGCGCCGAAGCAGCGGAAGAGCGCCCTCCGATCGGGGCGCTCTCCCTACCGCTGCCGGGTCCGCCGGGTCCCCCGGAACCCCCTGCCGCCGTCCCGCGATCGCGGGACACCAGGGCTCCCCGAGGGACGCGCGTGCAGGGGGCGCACGCTCCCGAAGACGCGTGGCCGCGCGTCTATGACGCGCGGCACGCCGAGGGGCGGCCACTAGCAAGCCGGGAAATCTCCCGGCTTGCGGTACCGGCCACACTTTAATAAAGTGTGTCGGTACTGTATCTCTCTTAAAGTCTGTCTTCCAAAGTTCTCAGTTTCCAGACTCCTCCTTTATTCCTGCTCCAGTGATCGTACAAGGACAAGAAGAATACGAGGTACAATCCATTATTTATTCAAGAATTTCAAGAAGAGCGGTACAATATTTGGTTCATTGGAAGGGGTTCGGACCAGAAGAACGATCCTGCATACCCAATCACCAAATACATGCTCCCAACCTAATAATGTGGTTTCATGTGAAGTACCCGGTCAAGCAATATTGGAGTCGTCTAGAGGCCACTCCTCAAGGGGGGTACTGTAAGGATTCGGGGAGTATGTCCTCCGCGGCGCACTCCCTCTTTATCTCAGGCCTCACGCAACCCTGCTGTTTACATAGTGCATACACGCTCACAGAGGAACCTTGTGGATGTTTCAGAGTCTGGCTCTGCCCCCGGTTACGGCACGCGTCCGGGCCACGTGGCACGCACATGTGACGCGTGTGCACCGCTCCCAAGCTGCGTGTCAACACTCTCATTAAGCTCATCTGTCTCCTGCACTGCTCTACCTATCCCTGCCTACGCTGATATCCCTGCCAAAGCTGAGGCTGCACCTCTACTCCACCCCTCTCTCTCATTGGTCCAGATCTCCCATATATGCTCAGCTGTGCCACTTGCACTTTGGCTGAGCATAGTTCCAGTTGCGTTGTTCACCCACTTCCGGGTTCTTACCCTTGCCTTGCCTTGTCTCTCGCTGCCTTGCGCTTTCAGATTGATCTCCTGTGTTCTGACGCGGCTTGACCCTTGTACTCCGCACCTCTAGCTTACTGACCCCAGTTTACCTCTGACCTTCCGCATCTCTCCAATCCTGACCATGGCTTACAGACCTCTGCGATCCTACTGGCTTTAACCCCTGGCCACGACTATCAGACTCTGACTACTCTACTGGCTCCTACATCTGACCTTGGCAAGTATCAAGACTAATCTAACCTCTCCAATCCTGACCCGGCTACTTCGACAATCCACTCTCCAGACGTGCCCCCGTGGCTGTGGGTGACGTTTCTACCCATTCCCACCTCAGTACCGGGGTCCCGCCTTGTTTGTGGTGAGCACAGCGTTACATGTTTAAAACAAATCTTAGCGCTCTAGGAGCTTCCTAGCAAAAGTTAGCTAAAAGCCGCTTGCTATGCTGCCAAGTGCTAGACTTTAAAAACAATTTTTCTTTTTACATTTACAGGCTAAACACTGCTACCTTATACACTTTAACATATAAATAATATTATTCTCGCCCTCTTATGTAAAAGAGAAAAAGAACAAAGCACACGACTCTCATAGCGTAAAAAAGTAATTATAGTGTGACAATATTCAAGTGTAAATGATTGCACGTACAAGAAAGACTAATCATACTGTATAAGCAGGACATGTTCAGGGTACATGTTACCACTCTGGAAGATAGAAACTTGCTTCGTGAGGCTCCTTCAGCATACACTTCTACCGGTCCAGCATATTCGGTAGAGGCAATGGCAACCAATCAATGCTGGCAAGTTAATCAGTCACACAGTACCCAGCAAAGGTTACAATGAAGAGACATATGGAAACAAATCTCTCCTGCTCTGTCCGATCCACTTCAGCTCAAAGCCCGTCAGGGAACAGCAAAGCCTCCGACTCGCTACACTCACAGACTGGGACTCTGACGTCACCTTAACATGCCATAGGTCCACAATGCCCCCCCAGTGATCAGTGAAGTAAACTAAAGTCCCATGGGTAGCTCAAGCTGGATCAAAGATGCTGGTAGTATTGCAGGAGAGTGTCTAATATAATATAAACAACCCAACGCATTTTGTAGCAGACTACTTCTCGCCCCCTTATACCGAGTGGGAGATGTTCTGAACCCCAATCTGGGTTCTGGGTTTTTGGGCCTATACCGGGGGACCTATGAATGTAATTCATGCCCCTGCCTGGGGCCCATACTTTTCTGGTCTTTACTGAAGCAGGGAAATCTCTGCTGCTTGACACTCCTGTAACAGTAAGACACACATATATATTTATTACAATTACAGTGTTTCTGCCATCATTGTGTTGCAGAGCTAGCACTTCTCAATTCCCCAATATGACTCAGGAGCACCAAGCCAGCATAATACCA
Organism: Ascaphus truei; assembly: GCA_036426205.1. Classification (NCBI taxonomy): domain Eukaryota; kingdom Metazoa; phylum Chordata; class Amphibia; order Anura; family Ascaphidae; genus Ascaphus; species Ascaphus truei. The sequence continues at coordinate 11,292,332 of CM071567.1, forward strand.
TTATTATTGGCCAGGGTACCCCCTCACCGTTACAGGCCGCCACACTTCTCCCACTGCGCATGCGCATCTTGTTGTTCTGTGCGTGCGCAATGCTCAAGATGGCCGCCCCCCACACTCCCGGTACTACGCGGAGCTCCGGCAGGCACATCAGCAGTTCCCCCTCACCAGAAGTAAGGAGGGGGACTCTGCTACATCAGGAACTCACAGGCTCTTGATTAAAAGTGAGAACAAGATTTGTTTTAACCTATATCGACAAGTTGGTCCCCTCGGGGGACGTTTCTAAATATTTATACGTGTGTGTGTATCAATAGAAAGTCTTTAGGGGAATCGCAAACAGAACAAACGCACATCGCACAGACTGTACACACATTTATTGATGAAATAAACTTATAAAAATGCCCTCACAGGAGTACATGAGTTAAGAGCATTTATTTTAGAATGTGCTTCTCATCAGCATCATCCGTTTCGGTTCCCATACTGTTAATCCAACCACTATAATGCCAGCAGTTTAATCTATTCATCTTGTGCTGGAAACCTAGTCATGTCAATAATTCTGTTTTGTAGGTCCTGATGCTGCTGCTGCAGTCTCCTGTGACTGTGATTACCATTCTGGGGGCTGCACTATCAGTCAACTGCCCCCTGCAAATTTGGCCTGTTATTGTAGATACTTAGGAGCCTGGACCTGCGGAGGAGGAATAAGAGCATGCGCACAACCTAACGCTTTTAGATGCAACAACCCAGATACATCAATATACACCTGCCTACAAGGTGGTGGAGACTGTGGCGGTTACTATGAGAGATGTGACTGTAACTATCACCCAGGGGGGTGCCGTATTGCTGTCAAAGCTATCCCAAACACTGCCTGCAAATGTATTTACAAAGGAGCCTGGACCTGTGGGGGCAAAATACTGCTGTGCAAAGACTCCAACCATGTGAAATGTCTCAATCCTGATTCATCCCGTGAGTCCTGTCTGCAGGGAGGGGGAGATTGTGATGGGTATTAGAAGCATTTGAAACCCGCTGATATTTACAGGCTGCAGATAATGAGCTTCCAAGACAGGAAACCTACAACTTTTTCAATTACTCTCATTTAATTAGAAATATCATATGATTTGAGGATCACAGATTTATTTAATAGGTCCACCCCAAATTTTTAGTTACAATATACAGTGTACTATATCTCTTCACTCATTATGGGTACAAAACCATACACAAAATGTATAGTAAAAATGTGATTCATACACAATGTGAGGGAATCTGAGATCCTTAAACTGCAGGAATATACTAATTTTCTGTAATCAATAAAGTTAATCAAGTAAGGCCAGCAAAGTGTTTGTTCAATCATTTTATTAGTAGAGCTCTGTGTGTATGCTGTGACAGTGGAGAGGAAATAATGATAGGCTGGTTTAGCTCTCACTGCTAGAGCAGTGGCCCAGACATGCACATATTATGGGGTCTGATTCTGTTAGGCTTGATACGTGTGGTGCCAGAAGCTCCGTCGGCGCTCGGCGCTTGAATGACGTCACTGGATGGCGTCACACCAGAAAAACGGAGCAGGACACAGCAAAGGAAAAGGGAACTAATAAACTCAGTAAAAGTATAGAAATAATGTATTCCAACGCGTTTCAAGGCCACAGCATGCCTCTTCATCAGGGAATATACATACTAGTGAACACAGCTACTATATATCCCCCCCCCCCCACTGACCCTCTTGGTCACAAAAAAAGAGTGATTAACCAACCAGGGCTGGAGTGGACAGGCACACAGCAGCCATGCCCTACAACGACCATAGGACATACAATAAATTTTAATTACAATTGTAATCAACAGATAAATTAAGCAAAGACAATCATAGTGCTGTGGAGGAGATAGAAAATAAGCATTAATACACACACACAATTGTATATGAAAAAAATAAAATGATTTACACAGAATCATGTAAAAGCAAATACACACATATATAGAGATGTATGTACTGTATACTTATAATATAAAAAGGTATAAAAATTAATATATAAAATGTATAGATAACTAAAAAACCAAGCTCAAAGAAAAATATATTATAAAGGGTCCAAATTAGGACAGTCTAACCTATACAGGTATAACAGTTATCAATATAGAGACTAAGGGCATCATGCAGTAAGCGGCAGAAAGGCACTTCTCGCCACTTTCCCGCCAAAAAAGCCTATCCGTATTCAGTAAGGGGCGAGAAAGTGGCGAGATTCCAAAAAAACGGCAGTTTGGCTGGCGGTTTTTTTTTTTCCGCCGGTGGCGAGGCGAGAAGGCTCTTTCCGCCAAAAAATGAAACTTTTTCCGCCACGCTGTATTTTAGTAGTGGCGAGTAGCTAAGCAGAGCTATTCGCCATTCAAGAATGGCGTTTTGCTGGCGAATCAGCCACGCAAGAAAAAGATGGCTAGTTGATGGTGAGAGGCTGCGGATAAACGATGGATCGGCACTTAGAAAAAATTCAGGCCTTTTTCCTGGCTGGGATTGATGCCAGGGGTCTCCTGAGCTGATACCATTAATACCAGCACCGGAGCCCCCCGGCATGCATCCGAGGCAGGAAAAATGCATTTAAAGCCCACTTCATTACCTTAGCGGTTAACCGCTAAGGTAATGAAGGGGTTAAAGAGCCATGCCAGGTTTATTGTGGGTAGCGGGGGTGGGTGAAAGGGGTAGTTGGCCCTTGTTGTTTGTTTAGGGCTTGCGGGGGGGGTTGCGGGTGCACTTAACCCCTTCACGACGGTCGCGGTTAATACCGTTACGGTCATGAAGGGGTTAAAGCCTCCCGCTATCCCCCCGCAAGCCCTAAACAAACCACCGTTCGGGCTAATACCCCCTTCACCCACCCCCGCTACCCACAATAAAAAAAAACACACAACAGCCCCACACTAACTAAATAAATATATATATATATATATATATATATATATATATATATATATATATGTGACCCCAACAACACCTATACCCCCCTAACATACAATACAGTAAGGGGCACAATGACTATTATTCACAAATGGATAATAGTGCAGTTGTCCATTTAAAATACATACAGAACAATAAAGACATTAAATACATATAGCACTCACCCATGTGCGGCTGCCACGATGAAGGCCATCCTCATCTTCATCCTGCCCATGCCCCATCCGCTTCTGCAAAACAGACACAAGAATAAAAACATCCAATGTAATGTCCCCTAACCCCTTAATCACCATAGCGGTTATTAACCGCTACAGTCATTAAGGGGTTAACCCACAATCACCCACATACCCTCCCCCACTACCCCCTCACCCCGTGAGGCCTAATGACCCTCACCCACTACCCACAAGGGAGGACTACCCACATACCCTTGGGGCCAATACCCCCTCCCCCCAACACATACAGTACAATAATGGCCAAATAATGTATTATCCCTATGTGGATAATAGTTATTTGGCACATTATTGTACTGTATGTGTTGGGGGAGGGGGTATTGGCCCAAAGGGTATGTGGTAGGCCTCCCTTGTGGGTAGTGGGTGAGGGTGGGTTGGCCTCACGGGGTGGGGGGTTAGTGGGGGAGGGTATGCGGGTGGTGGTGGGTTAACCCCTTAATGACTGTAGCGGTTAATAACCGCTATGGTGATTAAGGGGTTAGGGGACATTACATTGGATGTTTTTATTCTTGTGTCTGTTTTGCAGAAGTGGATGGGGCATGGCAGGATGAGGATGGCCTTCATCGTGGCAGCCGGACATGGATGAGTGCTATATGTATTTAATGTCTTTATTGTTCATTATGTATTTTAAATGGACACATGCACTATTATCCATTTGTGGATAATAGTAATGTTGCCCATTACTGTATTGTATGTTGTGTATTGCTGCTATGTTTATTGGGGCAATTGTCTGCAATAAACATACTATTATGCGTTAACCCTTCATTGCCTTAGCTGCTATCCACTATGGTAATGAAGCAGCATTTATGTATTTTTAATAATATTGTGCGGAAGCAGGGGGTCCCCTTAACTGAACCGCATTGATTTGTGGCTTAGGGACCCCCTGCTTCCCGAGTTACAGGCCCCGGTTTGGGGCATCGGTTACCGTGTCGCCGCCATCTTTAGTGCGGGCACGTAGCGTATGGGACGCAATAAAGATGGCGGCGACACTGCCTACCCGATCACACATTCCGGGGCCTGTAACTCAGGAAGCAGGGGGTCCCTGGTCCACAAAGCAATGCGGTTCAACTCAGGGGACCCCCTGCTCACTATACAGTATTATTAAAAATATATTCATGCTGCTTCGTTACCATAGCACATAGCCGCAAAGGTAAGGAACGAGTCTTTATTGATATGTGTGTTTTATTTACAGTGTAGATGTGCAGAGGGTCTCCGGAGCTGAACCGCTTTGGTTTTAGGTCCGGGGACCCCCTGCTCCCCGAGATACAGGCCCCTTTAGGGGGTGCCGGTATCCCTCTGCTTTGTTTACATTCCGCGGTCACGTGATCGGGACTTTTAAATGCAGAGGGATACCGGCACCTCATAAAGGGGTCTGTATCTCTGGAAGCAGGGGGTCCCCGGACCTGAAACCAATGTGGTTCAGCTCCGGAGACCCCCTGCAAATGTACACTATGAATAAAAATGGTTTTCAAAATAATTTTTAATGTGCTGATGTTTGCGCCGAGAGAGCAGCGGATCTCTCTCTGCTGCAAACACATCTCGGCAGGGGACGGCTTCTCGGCAGTTTCTCGCCAAGAAGCCGCCCCGCCACCGGTTATTAGCCATTTTAGCAAATGGTGGTGGCGCATTCATTCGCCAGGGATTCGCCCCTTACAGCATACAGCGAGTTTAACACGCCAAAAACATGGCGAATTGCTAAACTGGCTAATGCATTTTTTCGCTGCTTACTGCATGATGCCCTAAATGTCAATATCCTCATTTAAACCCCTAGGTCATAAAGTATCCAACCTATGTATCAAAAAAGTCTCTTGGGCAGAGAGACGTTTGACCCTATCTCCCCCTCTCCTGTCACGAGGAACAAATTGAATCCCTTTAAAAGTCAATGAAGAGGGGTCTTAATTATGATACACAGCATAGTGACGAGATGACTATGTTTCAAAAACCATTTTTAATATTGCGGACATGTTCTTAAATGGCACCTTTCAATTACGTTTTGTGCGACCCACATATTGTGAGCCACATGGGCATTCGATCAAATGGTCAGAGTTACAATAAATAAAATCTGTAATATCAAAAGTTTCGTTTGTATAATTGGACTTAAAAGAATTCCTATTTGGATGAAGAAATTTACATATGGAACACTTCCCACAGCTTTGATTCCCTACAGGTTTTTTCTGCAGCCAAATATTATCTGTGGAGTTTTAGCATTCCCAATGTCACTTGGAGCCAGAATGTCTTTCAAATTTCTAGACTTACGATAGATAAATTTGGGGTTCTGTGCGATGTAAGTTCCCAAAATTGGATCACTACACAGAATTCCCCTATGTTAATTAATAATATTTTTCATTGCATTGGTCATGGAATTAAAGTTAGTCACAAATGCAATGTCAATTTTATCGTCATTTTGAGAGACTGTAACTTTTTTTGTTTTAGGTACCAGCATCTCTTTCCTATAGATGTTTCTAATTCTATCAAGTTCTCTTTCCACTTTATCATGGGGATAATCCCTATCTCTGAATTTTTGAAGACGATCCTGAGCTTGCCTCTCAAAATCTTCCTGTCTACTACAATTCTTTTTTAGTCTAATCTGCTGTCCACCAGGAATATTGTTTAACCAGGTTTTTTTGTGGTTGCTCGATGCCAACAAAAAATTATTGGTATCAACCTCCTTGAAATAGGTCTGGGTGGTTACTTCTCCCTCCTCAGTTGAGCTCAGCTTAAGGTCTAAAAAATTAATTTACAAAGGGTTTTCAACAAAAGTGAAGGTAAGATTTTTATTGTTGGTATTCAGATTCCATACAAACAATTTAACAGAGTCCAAATCACCTTGCTACATGCACAATATGTCATCTATGTAGTGTCGGTATACAATAATGTTCTCACTGAAGGGATTGTTGTTCCAAATATGTTGGAATTCCCATTCTCCCATATACAGGTTTGCGAAACTGGGGGCAAAACGTGTGCCCATCGCAGTTCCGCAAACCTGTAGGAAGAATTCAGCCAAGAACAGAAAATAATTATGTTTTAGGATGAAATGGATAGATTGCAAAATTAAATCCTTATTTAATTGGTGTAATTCAGGATCTTTTGATAAAAAGAATTCAACAGCTTCCAATCCCTCTTTATGTGGAATGCTCGTATAGAGAGATTGGACATCACATGTCACCCATCTATACAAGCTTTTCCATTCAAAGTCCTGAAATAAATTCAGGACTGATGTAGAATCTCGCAAGTAAGAGGGTAAAACTCCCACACAAGACTGCAGGAAGAAGTCTACGTATTGTTACACAATTGGTCTTCCAGGTGGATTACTGCAGACATGTGTTTTTAGAAGATGGTAAAATATGGGTATTTTTGGATATTTGGAATACAGAACGTTGAATTCATCTTTTGTGATCACCAATTTGGTGATCTAAGAGGTACTTTAATTCAGCTAAAAAGAGTTTAGTAGGATCTTTAGTCAATTTGGTATAGAAAAGGGAGTCACCCAGGAGTAGGTGTGCCTCTGCCTCATAATCTTTACGATCCTGGAGAACCACACCTCCTCCCTTATCAGCATGTCTTATTATTACATATTTATTCTCCTTAAGAAAATTCAATGCCAAGATCTCTTTTTTTTGTTACTGTAGATTGTGTTCTATATCTTTAGGCTTAACATTTTTTGACAGGATACTAAACTCATTATTTACCATATTGAAAAAGGTTTCAACATGTTGTCCTTTGGAATGAGCAGGGTAGAATTTTGATGGACCTTTAAAGCAAGTGTGTACACAGGAGACAGTGTCGTTACCACTTGGTACAGCAGTATCAGGAATATTAGGTTCATTAGTTTTAGGAACCGTGTTTCTTGAATCTAATTCAAGTTTTTTAAAATGTCGTTTTAATGTGACATTGCGCATGAATTTCTGTAAATCTTTGAATAACTGGAAGGAGTTAGGGCCACATGAACGGGAAAAAGTAAGACTTTTATCTAAAACTCTTTTTTGATTGATGAAGTTGAGACATTAGGGGGTCTGGCATAACAACATAACAGCATTTAGGATGAAGCCATTTTGTGTGAATATTTCAATCAGCCATCTTGTCTTGTCTCTGTGAGTCTTAATTTCTGTGATTCATTTCTGTATAAACAAATGTGTGAAGCAGAGAAGGGAATATTTTCGCTCCTAGCTGAATTTATTGACCCTTCCTCATCCAATCAGCTTCAAATTAAAAGTGTAAACACGCTAGATATTATGAGAAAGCCTCGTTAGTAGTCTAAGATAAACTGTTTCTCACACAGTGTGCCAAGTGGCAGAACTGACATCACATTTAACCCCATAATGATTCTTAGCTGACAGACAGTTATCCAGTATTGTTACACTGGCGACACACTTTATTTGAGCTCGGCTAGTACCGCGAATTCGGGTATACTCGGGTGTATTGAGGTTTGTGACTGTTTTCTGCCCGAGTGAATTGCATTATTTTCCCGGCAGGGATTGAAGCATTTTATTCCGGCTAGCTACAATACTGCAATGCCGTGTAAAAACACATGAGGGCGCTTGCGAGCTGTTCTCTTGAAGCCGTCCCCTATAGTGAATTGTAATGCAGTATATATACTGTATATATATATATACTGTATAACAACAGCCCCTATAACCCCTAACATACAGTACTGTACACATACAGTACTGTATATGCACATACTGGGGGTGAGATGTGTTTGCAGCAGAGAGAGATCCGCTGCTCACTCAGCGCAAACATCGGCACATTAAAAATTATTATAAATACATTTTATTTATATTGTAGATGTGCAGGGGGTCTCGGGAGATGAACCGCACTGGTTTCAGGTCGGTGGACCCCCTGCTCCCCGAGATACAGGCCCCTTTAGGGGGTGCCGGTATCCCTCTGCGTTTAAAGGGCCCGATCAAGTGACCGCGATCTGTAAACCAAGCAGAGCAGAGGGATACCGGCACCCCCTAAAGGGGCCTGTATCTCGGGGAGCAGGGGGTCCCCAGACCTAAAACCAGTGCGGTTCAGCTCCGGAGACCCCCTGCACATCTACACTATAAATAAAAATGTATTTCAAATGTATTTATTTGTATTTATTTATTTATTTATTTATTGCGGGGATGCTGTGTGTGATTATTTTTTATTGTGTGTAGCGGGGGTGGGTGACGGGGTTTATAAATGTGAGTTTATAAATAAAATAAAGAATATTATTTCTAGGGGCCTTAGAACAGAAGTTCCCACGCCAATTTCGCGCTCATTGCTCTTTTGTTACAATGTTGCTGGTCTTGCGGCTTTGCAGTCTGCAAGCAAAAAGCAGTTTGTAGTACTGAGTGTGAGATAAATTAACCAGTTCTTTTATTGCTGAAGTCGCCACCAAAAACTTTTATTTACAAATACAGTACAAAAACCGTGCAACACACAACAACATACATGTGCCGATGTTTGCGCTGAGAGAGCAGCGGATCTCTCTCTGCTGCAAACACATCTCGCCCCCAGTATGTGCATATACAGTACTGTATACTGAACATGTAGAATAAATACATAGTTTTATTTATTCGGGTTTATTACACAGTATACTGTTCAGCCGGAAAACATCAGCATACAGCACAATATTATCCATCGAAATCCCCCCATTAGCCATTTTCTTTTCTGAGGAAAAACAAAATGAAAAGTTTTAATGTACAGTAATGGTCAGCCCCCTATAGAAGTACCCAGCCAGCCCCACCAAAATAATACGGCAACAAGACAGTACTCACCATTGAATTTCCCATTCAGCTTGCGCCGGCGCCGGTCCACTGCCAGTACAGCTTTCTTCATCACCCACGTCGATAGTTTGCAGCGGGACTAGCCCACCTGTAGTCAGCAGGTGAGGCGGGAAATCGCTTAGGTACATGCAAGCTTCATCAAAACTGGCCGCGAAATCTGACTCTGTCTCAGGGTTGTCACTGACAGTGGGACCGTCATTGGAAGCCGGTGCTGGTGCTGGTGCTGGTGCTGGTGCTGGTGCATTGCTTGGCAGGGACTGTCGCTTCTTAGTTGGTTTTAACATGACCCTTCGCCTTTTGCCGCCTCCATGATCATAGATACGGGAAAAACGAAAGCGAAGGGACCATTCTAATTGTCCATGCAGAATGGTGCTGCTAGAGGATGCGGGCGATAACCTATGTGTGTGCATCACGTGTCACTGCAGTTCCTGATCTGACACCAAATACGTAAACAGCACATACACTTAGAGGCTATTGATCACACGATTATCGAACACAATTTCGATACAACAGATTCAAACAATCTATCACGCTCGCCAAGATGATCCTGAGCCTATATCCCCTTATCCGCCAGACTCTACCATGAGTGGATCCCCTATGCTAAACGGCAATGTGGTCACCGACGTAACTCACATAGATTAGATAGTACTTGGAATTTTCTTCAAACATCACGTTTTTTCGGATCAGCACTGACAAAGTGACAGTCGTGTATGTGTCACACAGACAACGTTGTCACGACTGGGTAACATACTACGCGATGAAAACACAACATTGTTCTTTAATTAGGCACATATACCTCCTTTTGATGCTAAAATGTAATCTAAGAGCCGTTCTGTTTTGTAAGGCCATAAGCCTGATCTGACCCTGTTCTTGGTTTAATGATGAATTAAAAACCTGCAAAATTAAGGCCACATCCTTCCTGTAAATTTTATCTGATCTGAACCTGCATTTTTACACAGGTTTCCATGGTTGGTGGAGACACCTTGACCCATAAATTGATTCGTTCCTAGTGTGTGATACACCCTTTAAAGAGGTTCCCTTAAAAAAATGGGAAAATACAGAAATTATAACACATAACTACTACAACACCTTATTTTATGCACAGCAACCTTTCTTGGATATGCAGTGCTAGATAAGGAAATGGCATCTATCTCTCTCATCAATATTTTCAGCTATTACTGAGAATTGAAGGGGTTTGGTATCTGTGAAGAGCGAAATGCAATGACCCACTCACCCCTGCACCGCATTGTATACATCATTCACTCAGAATATCAGAACAGACGATGTCTGCGATGGGTCAAATGGCTGACTTACTGATCCTTTCTTTGTGGCTGACCACGCCCCATTGGTGACCCCCTCCTCTCAGTGGGTCCACATACTATGACTTCTGGATCAAAGTTTTGCTGCATATGACACACATACATAGAGAGTATGAGTATTGCCGCAAAACACATACAAGAGCTTTCACAAGCCACGCTTCCAGGAAAACCAATCCTCCCATCAAGGCTCATTGTACATACACCTTAAATTTCTAACTTAACACACTCTAAAGAATAAAAATATTGAGTCTCTGAAAATGAAATGTTCTGATAGAAATCAGATATATTGAGTCTCTGAAAAAATAGAATGTTTTGAGTCTTTGAAAAAATGAAATGTTCCTGATAAGATCAGGCCTCTGCCTGGTATCTTCTTTTTCTCGTTCTTACTGGTCAAAGTTTATGTCTCGTCAAAAACGTTAACTTGATGTGGCTGGCTTTAGATGACTTTGGTCTTTGGTGGAGCTGGAATGAGTTTTTTATGTGAGCCATGTGGATCCAGGAATCTTCTGACACTTTAATTGCTGTATTGGTGGTTAGTATGGGCCCCTTTCATCTGGCATGAAGAGTATGCTTGTTTAGGAACACTTGACCTTTAACTCCGTCTCGTGTAGGTGCACTTTTATCATACCTTATGCCTAGAGAGACTCAAAAAATATATATAGTGGCATACAATACTTATAATTGTTTATTACCAATAGATGGTCCTTAATTTGTTCTTTTGAACGTCTGATAGTCATAGTCATCCCATTAGTGTCTCATAGGGAGATAATTTTATACTAGGAACAAATTCTTGTATCAATGTGTTTACTACTGTCTTAACATCCGCATATAGACAGAGGTATCTCTATTAATGCTCCTCCCTATTTAAAACTAAGCAGCTAATGTTGACTTGACTGTACTACAATCTAAATTCCTAAAGCTTTGGCCTCAGCCATTGTCAAACCAATTGCTTCCATACATCAACTCTATCCTGTCTGCAGGCCTATCTCTAAGACCTTGAAACTACCAGAGCTGTCCCATCTTCAAAAGTGGGGACAAAACAACTGTCTCAAACTACAGACCAATATCTCTTCTCCCAATACACACCCTGCTCTCATTCATGCATCTCATTGTCATCTCCTCCGATGCAAATGGTATCAACCTTTTCATAAAATACTAACTAACCTTAAAACTTGCCCCACAAATTAGCTTCCAATAGCCTGCACTCATGGCTATTATTCCACAACACAGTCACTCCTCCCACCACCCATTGTGGCCAAGCACATGCTATCTACAACACTTATTCCCTCACCTACTCACCTCTGTAAATCCCCTCAAACCTAGATTGTAGCTCTTAAGGGCAGGGATTTCCTTTCCTATTGTCTGATTTGCTGCACTTACTATTCTATCATAATCCCTCTACTGTATTCTTTCTGAAGTGCTGAGTACATTTTTGATGCTATATATATTAAATAAGTCATAATAACTACAATACTATCCAAAGTCATGGTCAAAATGTGTTCACGCCCAATTAAACAATACTATACTAAGACAAATGCCCCTAGCCAATTCTAGTCTGGCCTCCCCACCCCAAACACTCCATTGTAACTTTCTGCTAACAATGTTGAATGCCTTGCAATAATGTATAACCCTGCTCACTTCTGTAACTGTATTTGTAACTATGTATCATCTGTCCTTTAACTCTATACCTAGAACATATCCAAAAACGAGGTGACTCCCAAATGCACCACTTTGGCAAAACTTCTAAAAATATTTAATAAATAACTACTTCTATAATAAAATAGAACACCTATGAAAAATAAATGGTTAAAAATTATAAATATATCACATATTCAGATGATAGTCAAATGCTTTTGTATAGGACTTCACACTAAATTTCTGTATAAACTCTTTGCACAGTGCCATACCACTGACAGCGTTATTTTTTTTAAAGACACTCAGAGAAAAATTTCAGAGCTTGTTTATCTTGGGCAATTTGCCAGCCCGGGGCGTTTCGCCAAAAAAGACTGAGGTGAGAGGCAGTACAAAAACGTTCTTCCTTTCTTCTAAATATTAATTACTGGATTGAAACTTCAGCTCAAAGTAAAAATGGGCTCTCTCCACAGCAATAAAACCGAAAAAAATTTAGGGCCTCTCTAAAAATAAAAATATGACCTTTCAAAAAATAAAAATATGGCCTTAAAATAAAAAATATGACCTTTCAAAATAAAAATATGGCTCTCAAAATAAATATGACCTTTCAAAATAAATATGGCCTCAATCAAAATAAAATGGGACAATTACTAAACGGAGTTAGATCACTATGAAAAAACCATATATAATTAAACAATATGCGCGAGCTTAAAATCTCCACACATATTCCTAATCCTATAGAATGCAATTGACATGTTTTTATACTGGTTTACACCACAATACAGAAACCAAATACAGACCCACAAAGAACCTAGACCAAACTTCTCTCCTACACAGCGAATCAGCTTCTCATATAAATACCTCTGCTTTTAAAACTATTTTATTTTATGCTCCGGAGCTTTTGAGTTAATTTTTCGTATCTTTTGCACCATTCCTTTTGGAGAAAAAGGGGTTTGGCGCGGTCTTTGCTGTTGTTATCTGATTCTCTTTCTAGTTGCCATGCAGAACAGAAGGAAAAAAGAATATTTTCTGGTTAAAAGACCCATTCGTGTTGCCAGTACGAACAAACTTTTAAATCAGATTATTTTTCTTCTACTCTCTCTCTTAGGGCTGCTCTGCAATTACTGGCACATGTCCTACCTTTTTACACTTATAACACTCTCTGTCCTGGCAATGCTACAAATTAATGCAGCGGGACCCTTCTGTCCTCAACAGAATTCTTTTGACCCATATTAACGTAAGGTATGTTTCCCTGTGGATTTAAAAACACACGAGACGGCGCTCCCTGAGTTTATCAATCCCCAGAAAAAGACCCCTCTTTTCATTAAACATCTGCGCAATTAGTTGATAATAGTACAAACAAAACAGTGCCATTCACTGCCAACAAAATATATTTTTGTCTCTTTTCGTTCTCTGTATTCATTTCTTATTATTTCGTCTGGCAGACACACAATCCTTTGAGAATTTTGGTTTCCCATTATTCCCTGTTACAGAAATCAAATTTAATTAGCCTGTACAATACTTCTTATGTTACAGAAATCAATATTTATTGACCTGTACAATACTTCGGCTACAGCATCAACTGTTAATTGACCTGTACAATTTAGCGTTACAATATCAGCGCAAGCGGATTACTACAACTCTTTGTGGCATGTTTTGTTCTGAATAGTGAAATATGCAATATAGGACCTGTCACGAGACTGTTCCCAATCCACATTTTCCATTATAACTATACCAAAGAAAAACTTGAATCACTTCAGCGGGTCCAACCCAGTCCTGATAAACTTATACTTTATAACATGGAACATAATAAGACTTTCTAACAGAATATCCTGAACTCACTTGGTATGTAAAATGCTAAAACCAGAGCAAATGTACAATCAGGGACCCGTCACTGCTAGCAACAACAAAAATATTTTCATAACCCAGGACGGTCTGAACAAACCCCTTTACGCATACAATACTACTTTCATCACCAAAACACAACAAACTTTTAACGGTGCTTACCATTAGCCCCACTACACTCTTAAACAACTCTTACACTTTAAAATGAATACAGGAACAAGAATAATAAATTCACGTGAAACTGCTAGGGGATTCTAACTCGTCAAATCAGATAAGACAACCCGTTCAAAAATCACTCCCTCCACCACTCAAAACAATTAAAACAGGCTGTTGGTCTAAAAAATGCAGGTAGCCTTACCTATTCATATGTGAGCTCGGGTTTGAGTGATGGAGGAGTGATTCATCCGGTTGCTCGATTCCGATGATATGAGTCCCTATTCGGATTGCGCCATCTGAGAAAGCGTAAATAAGAAAACAGTCTGAGGTTATTTTGAAAACAGAATAACATGTGAATTTATTCAAGTCAATGCAAAAACGGAGACAGCTTCAAAACAAAAGCTCTCTAACAATACACGGTATGCCTATATTTATATACCCTAAAACCAAAGCTCCACCCCTTTATGGGGGGGCTTGCGCATCACTAAATATTACCTAATTTTGTAATACATAACAATACAAAGCATTGTCTTGTATACATACTGACTGTCGACACACTTTTTCGAGCAAATGCCCAGTTTGTACCTGGCGAGATACCTGGAATCCCCGCTGCTCACCTCTTGCATGCTGCGTTGCGTTGCCTTCCCAGCCACGGTTCATGCCTGGCTGACAGGCGGCGGTGATGTGTAAATGATAATGATCAGGATTTACTAGCTGCAATGCTTCGCGTGTCCACCAAGATGAATAACTCCTGACTTGTAAACGCCCGAATCAGTAATGTGTGGCTTGCAGATGTTTCGTTTAAAAAAAGATACTGTACACAGTGTGCCATTGTACAGTACAGTACATTGGCCATCGTGCCTTGAGACTGAAGGAAGAGTTGCAAAAATGTATCAATTTAGGCTTTACATATTAAATAAAGACAAAGACCAGTTTCTCAGTTACAACTATTCTCCAGAGACCCACCATAGTGTTCAAGTGTGTCAGCCCGTGTTCCCAAAACCTGACAGAAGTTATGCTTATTTGATATGGGCCGCTATTAATGCACAGAGGATAAGATGGCAACATTTGTTCAATTTATCAGTATTTTATCGAAAACTATGACTTTTACAAATTTTCGCCAACTCCTCATTTGTGGAAGCTGCAATAAGAAAAGGTTATGTAGTGACCTCGCGGTCTTTCACACACGTTATGCATACGACATTTCCCCACACATTTGTTGGCGGGTATTGCGGTGTGTGTCCACGGTTTTCCGTAGTTCTAATGATCGCATGTAGCTATGTATTACAAAATTAGGTAATATTTAGTGACGTGCAAGCCCCCCCATAAAGGGGTGGAGCTTTAGGTTTTAGGGTATAAATATATGGCATACCGTGTTATTGTTAGAGAGCTTTTGTTTTGAAGCTGTCTCCGTTGTGCACTTGACTTGAATAAATTCACATGTTATTCTGTTTTCAAAATAACCTCAGACTGTGTTTCTTATTTACGCTTTTCTCAGATGGCGCAATCCGAAATAGGGACTCAATATCATCGGAATCGAGCACCCGGATGAATCACTCCTCCATCACTCAAACCCGAGCTCACATATGAATCAAGGTAAGGCTACCTGCATTTTTTAGACAAACAGCCTGTTTTAATTGTTTTTGAGTGGTGAGTGGAGCTGATTTTTGAACGGTGTCTTATCTGATGTGACGAGTTAGAATCCCTAGCAGTTTCACGTGAATTTATTATTCTCTGTTCCTGTATTCATTTTAAAGTGTAAGAGTTGTTAAGAGTTGTAGGGGCTAAGGTAAGAGTCCCGTTAAAAGTTTTGGTGTTTTGGTGATGAAAGTGAGTATTTGTATGCGTAAAGGGGTTGTTTTCAGACCGTCCTGGGTTATGATAAATATTTTTGTTGTCTGAGCAGGACGGGTCCCTGATTGTACATTTGCTCTGTTTTAGCATTTACATACCAAGTGAGTTCAAGGATATCTGGTTAGAAAGTCTTATCTGTATCCATGTTATAAAAGTATAAGGTTTATCAGGACTGGGTTGGACCCGCTGAAGTGATTCAAGTTTTTCTTTGGTATAGTTATAATGAGAAAATGTGATTGGGGAACAGTCTCGTGACAGGTCCTTATTTGCATATTTACACTATTCAGAACAATAACATGCCAAAAGAGTTGTACGTAATCAGCTTGCGCTGATTATTGTAACGCTAAATTGTACAGGTCAATTAACAGTTGATTGCTGTAGCCGAAGTATTGTACAGGTCAATTAAATTTGATTTCTGTAACATAAGAAGTATTGTACAGGTCAATTAAATTTGATTTCTGTAACAGGGAATAATGGGAAACCAAAAATTCTCAAAGGATTGTGTGTCTGCAGACGAAAATAATAAAGAATGAATACAGAGAACGAAAAGAGACAAAATAAATATATTTTGTTGGCCAGTGAATGGCACTGTTTTGTTTGTACTATTATCAACTAATTGCGCAGATGTTTAAATGAAAGAGGGGTCTTTTTCTGTGGGATTGATAAACTCAGGGAGCGCCGTCTCGTGTGTTTTTAAATCCCACAGGGAAACATACCTTACGTTAATATGGGTCAAAAGAATTCTGTTGAGGGACAGAAGGGTCCCGCTGCATTAATTTGTAGCATTGCCAGGACAGAGAGTGTTATAAGTGTAAAAAGGTAGGACATGTTGCCAGTAATTGCAGAGCAGCCCTAAGAGAGAGAGTAGAAGAAAAATAATCTGATTTAAAAGGTTTGTTCGTACTGGCAACACGAATGGGTCTTTTAAACCAGAAAATATTCTTTTTCCTTCTGTTCTAATGGCAACTAGAAAGAGAATCAGAATAACAACAGCACAGACCGCGCCAAAACCCCTTTTTCTCCAAAAGGAATGTGCAAAAGATACGAAAAATTAACTCAAAAGCTCCGGAGCATAAAAATAAAATAGTTTTAAAAGCAGGTTATTTATATGAGAAGCTGATTCGCTGTGTAGGAGAGAAGTTTGTGTCTAGGTTCTTTGTGTGTCTGTATTGTGGTTTCTGTATTGTGTGTAAACCAGTAAAAACATGTCAATTGCATTTCTATAGGATTAGGATATGTTGGAGAGATTTTAAGCTCGCGCATATTGTTTAAATTATATATGGTTTTTTCATAAGTTGATCTAACCTCAGTTTAGTTAATTGTCCCATTTTTATTTTTGAGAGGCCATATTTTTATTTTTGAAAGGTCATATTTTTATTTTTGAGAGGCCATATTTTTATTTTTGAAAGGTCATATTTTTTATTTTTAAGAGGCCATATTTTTATTTTTTGAAAGGTCATATTTTTATTTTTAGAGAGGCCATAATTTTTTTCGGTTTTATTGCTGTGGAGAGAGCTCCATTTTTATCTTTGAGCTGAAGTTTCAATCCAGTAATTAATATTTAGAAGACGGAGAAACTGTTTTGTATCTGCTCTGCACCTCAAGGTCTTTTTTGGCGAAACGCCCGGGCTGGCAAATTGCCCAAGATAAACAAGCTCTGAAATTTTTCTCTGAGTGTCTTTAAAAAAAATAACGCTGTCAGTGTGTATGGCACTGTGCAAAGAGCTTATATTACAAGAAATTTAGTGTGAAGTCCTATACAAAAGCATTTGACTATCATCTGAATATGTGATATATTTTATAATTTTTAACCATTTATTTTTCCATAGGTGTTCTATTTTATTATAAGAAGTAGTTATTATTAAAATATTTTTAGAATGTTTTGCCAAAGTGGTGCATTTGGAGTCACCTCTCGTTTTTGGATATGTTCTAGGTATAGAGTTAAAGGACAGATGATACATAGTTACAAATACAGTTACAGAAGTGAGCAGGGTATACATTATTTGCAAGGCATTTCACATTTTTAGCAGAATAGTTACAATGGAGTGTTTGGGGTGGAGGCCAGACTAGAATTGGCTAGGGGCATTTGTCTTAGTATAGTAATTGTTTAATTGGGCGTGAACACATTTTTGACCATGACTTTGGATAGTATTGTAGTGTATTATGACTTTATTTATATATATAGCATCAAAAATGTACTCAGCACTTCAGAAAGAATACAGTAGAGGGAATTATGATAGAATAGTAAGTGCAGCAAAATCAGACAATAGGAAAGGAAATCCCTGCCCTTAAGAGCTTACAATCTAAGGTTTGAGGGGAATTTACAGAGGTAGTAGGTGAGGGAATAAGTGTTGTAGATAGCAGTGCTTGGCCACAATGGGTGGTGGGAGTGACTGTGTGTGGAATAATAGCCATGAGTGCAGGCTATTGGGAAGCTTAATTTGTGGGGCAAGTTTTAAGGTTAGTTAGTATTTTATGAAAAGGTTGATACCATTTGCATCGGAGGAGATGACAATGAGGCATGAATGAGAGCAGGTGTGTATTGGGAGAAGAGATATTGGTCTGTAGTTTGAGACAGTGTTTTTGTCCCCACTTTTGAAGATTGGGACAGCTCTGGTAGTTTTCAAGGTCTTAGAGATATGGCCTGCAGACAGGATAGAGTTGATTATGGAAGCAATTGGTTTGACAATGGCTGAGGCCCAAAGTCTTAGGAATTTAGATTGTAGTACAGTCAAGTCAACATTAGCTGCTTAGTTTTAAATATGAGGAGCATTAATAGGAGATACCTCTGTCTATATGCGGATGTTAAGACAGTAGTAAACACATTGATACAAGAATTTGTTCCTAGGTATAAATTATCTCCCTATGAGACACTAATGGGATGACTTATGACTATCAGAAGTTCAAAAGAACAAATTAAGGACCATCTATTGGTAATAAAACAATTAATAAGTATTGTATGCCACTAATATATTTTTTGAGTCTCTCTAGGCATAAGGTATGATAAAAGTGCACCTACACGAGACGGAGTTAAAGGTCAAGTAGTTCCTAAACAAGCATACTCTTCATGCCAGATGAAAGGGCCCATACTAACCACCAATACAGCAATTAAAGTGTCAGAGATTCCTGGATCCACATGGCTCACATAAAACTCATTCCAGCTCCACCAAAGACCAAAGTCATCTAAAGCACAGCCACATCAAGTTAACGTTTTGACGAGACATAAACTTTGACCAGTAAGCAACGAGAAAAAGAAGATACCAGGCAGAGGCCTGATCTTATCAGGAACATTTCATTTTTTCAAAGACTCAAAACATTCTATTTTTTCAGAGACTCAATATATCTGATTTCTATCAGAACATTTCATTTTTCAGAGACTCAATATTTTTATTCTTTAGAGTGTGTTTAAGTTAGAAATTTAAGGTGTATGTACAATTGAGCCTTGATGGGAGGATTGGTTTCCTGGAAGCGTGGCTTGTGAAAGCTCTTGTATGTGTTTTGGCAATACTCATCACTCTCTATGTATGTGTCATATGCAGCAAAACTTTGATCCAGAAGTATGTTGAACCCCCACTGAGAGGAGGGGGTCACCAATGGGCGTGTGTCAGCCACAAAGAAAGGATCATAAGTCAGCCATTTTGACCCATCGCAGACATCGTCTGTTCTGATATTCTGAGTGAATGATGTATACAATGCGTGCAGGGGTGAGGGTCATGCATTTCGCTTCCACAGATACCAAACCCCTTCAATTCTCAGTAATAGCTGAAAATATATGATGATAGAGATAGATGCCATTTCCTTTATCTAGCAACTGCATATCCAAAGAAAGGTTGCTTGCATAAAATAAGGTGTTTAGTATTATGTGTATAATTTCTGTATTTTCCCATTTTTTTAAGGGAACCTCTTTAAAGGGTGTATCACACACTAGGAACAAGAATCAATTTATGGGTCAAGTGTCTCCACCAACCAATGAAACCTGTGTAAAAATGCAGGTTCAGATCAGATAACAATTTACAGGAAGGATGTGGCCTTAATTTTGCAGTTTTTAATTTCATCATTAAACCAAGAACAGGTTCAGATCAGGCTTATGGCCTTACAAAACAGAACGGCTTTAGATTACATTTTAGCATCAAAAGGAGGTATATGTGCCCTAATTAAAGAACAATGTTGTGTTTTCATCCAAGATCAGAGTGGCAAGGTACAACATGAGTTAGATAAGATAGAAGAAATTCAAGAAAGACTTAGGTGACACAGACTGGGACCCTTTGGAGCTGACTGGATTGGTAGGATCACTAGGAGCGAAATTTTTGAATGTGTATGATTGTGATACTCGTTGTCATCTATGTTTGTGTTACGTTTGTCAAAGGCATGATCCACAAATGTGCCACCCCCTCTGCAGACATAATGCCATTGTTTGCAGAACCAATTTACAGCAGTCCCTTGAAGAAAGAAGATGCCAAGTACAGTGTTCTAACTCTGGAAAAGAATTTGGCTATAACGCCATACGAGACTATGACTACATTTGGCAGGCACCCTCGTGCACTGTCCTACACCCTCAAGCAGCATTATGAGATGATGGAGCACCCTTGTGCCTCCCAACGTGTTTCTGGACTAAAATCATACCAA
The DNA here is from genome assembly GCA_036426205.1 of Ascaphus truei. Classification (NCBI taxonomy): domain Eukaryota; kingdom Metazoa; phylum Chordata; class Amphibia; order Anura; family Ascaphidae; genus Ascaphus; species Ascaphus truei. Next base: position 11,312,673 of record CM071567.1, read on the forward strand.
TAATTCTCAAAAAACAATGTTTTAAAGAATCAGAGGAGGGACTGACGAAGTTGAGACATTAGGGGGTCTGGCATAACAACATAACAGCATTTAGGATGAAGCCATTTTGTGTGAATATTTCAATCAGCCATCTTGTCTTGTCTCTGTGAGTCTTAATTTCTGTGTTTCATTTCTGTATAAACAAATGTGTGAAGCAGAGAAGGGAATATTTTCGCTCCTAGCTGAATTTATTGACCCTTCCTCATCCAATCAGCTTCAAATTAAAAGTGTAAACAGGCTAGATATTATGAGAAAGCCTCGTTAGTAGTCTAAGATAAACTGTTTCTCACACAGTGTGCCAAGTGGCAGAACTGACATCACATTTAACCCCATAATGATTTTTAGCTGACAGACAGTTATCCAGTATTGTTACAGTATGTATTACAAAATGACATCAGCTTTAGTTATTGTAGTATACAAATAGTAGGCAATATTAGTGACGTGCAAGCCCCCCTTAATTAAAGGGGTGGAGCTTTAGGTTTTTAGGGTATAATATATGGCAACCGTGTTATTGTTAGAGAGCTTTTGTTTGAAGCTGTCTCCGTTGTGCACTTGACTTGAATAAATTCACGTGTTATTCTGTTTTCAAAATAACCTCAGACTGTGTTTCTTATTTACGCTTTTCTCATGATCACCTGTCAGGATTGTAGAAGACAAATTAAATCTGCCTTTAAATGACGAGTTATGCATTGTTAATCCTAAAAATAATCTCTTCTTTTTCGTTCTGGTCCCCCCTCTACTTCCTCTTCTAGTAGGGGTCTTTTCTTTTTGTTCATGGGGTTGCCTTGTGGCCTTAACACTAAATCCTCCTTCTTCTTGTGAGGGTCTAGATGCCTGGTTCTGACCGACTCCAAAAAAGAAGGTGAAGAGTGTGCTGGTGATTGATGTTTAGGTATAGGTCTTCTCCATGGAGGATTAGTCTCTCTGACTTGTTCAAAGGAATTTTTATGAAAAAAGATATCGTTCTCAATATAATTTTTGCCCTTATAATTAGGGTTACGGTAATGTCCTCCTTGTCCATTGGAGAAACGTCTTTTCCCATAAAAATCCCTTCTTTCACTATGATCATGTCCTCTATAATATTTGTTTTTATTTTTGGGCTCTAAATGAAATCTAGATTCTTTTATGCGATCCTGAGATCTAACATTTGAATGACTTGAGGGATCTCTTCCTTTTTCTAAGGTGTGGGCCGACCTATCGACCTCCCTCTTATATAATCTCTTGCCCAATCCCTTTGTCTGTTATTAACATAGTCCATTTTATCACAATTAAATTTTTTGTGCTTGGTTTTTAAAATTTCCTCCTCGGCATGCTCCAAATTCATCCGGAGATCATGCTCTAATTCGGAACAGTCATGACTGATATATAAAGTTCCTTTATCATACTATTAACTTCTTTATCGATAAGCTTAAGGGTCTAACCCCTCTCATAAATAATCCATGGAACTATCATCCAAAATTATGTTCCATTCTTTTAAAAAGTGGTCGTTATCTTTACCAAAGGTAGGTTGCTTCAAGATTCAGAGACCTCTAGGTATTCTATTACAGTCTAAATATCTCTGTAATGTCTTCCGTTCCAAATGCAACTTTCTCTTGGTAAGCAAAAGTTTTTCTAAATCTTTAAACTGATTAGAAATTGAGCCTTTAACATCCTTTTCTTCACAGACTGCCTCACAGTCTTCAGAGAAGAGGAGGTCAAAACGCTCGTCGCATTTCTCCTTACAATTCCTTAAACTCCACACCATGGTGAATAAAATGTTGCAGATGATATATACGTGCAGCACCCAACAGAGCAGAGAAAGTGATACAAAAAGGAAAAAAGTGAGCAACCATAAACTCTACCAGTGCACTAGAAAATATGTGATTGGTGAAAAAATGTATAAAACATATATACATATAGTGTACGTGAAAGCGATACGGGAGCGTCTGCAGCTGTTTGGTAGGGGTGGCTCAACACCACCGAGAAATATAGCAGAAAAAACAAAAGAAAACAGCGCACAACGCTAATAGTGTAGTACAGTAAGTCAATAAAATATATTAGCTGACAAGAATAGGTAATCTGCGTACATCAAAATAGAATAAAAACAGCATATCATGGGACAATGTTACCCATACGCCACATCACAGAGGGATCGGGAGCATCAAGGATCAGCAACCAGATGTACAGGCAGTCCAGGAGTCACCAATATGTCTGCTGCATATAGCATTCACTCCGCGAGTTGTGCTGAAGGTTCCGTCGGTATGTGATGATATTACTCAAAAGAGCCACACTGGTAGGCAGCAATATGGTGTAGTAAGTCCCAGATCTGTTCTCCCTTCCTGCAGGCTTAGGCTTTGCCCTGCACGTCTCCAGTACTGGCTCCACGTGTGGTGCCAGAAGCTCCGTCGGTGCACGGCGCTTGAATGACGTCACCGGTTGGCGTCACACAAGAAAAACGGAGCAGGACACAGCAAAGGAGAAGGGAACTAATAAACTCAGTAAAAGTATAGAAATAATGTATTCCAACTCGTTTCAAGGCCACAGCATGCCTCTTCATCAGGGTAATACATACTAGTGAACAAAGCTACTATAAATCCACCCCCCCCCCACAGCCCCCATTGGTCACAAAAAGGATTGAGAGCATATGTTAGGTATAGGACCCTTAACCCTATAAAAATGCATACAGCCCAGTCCCAGAGAGATGCACCTGATTAATCTAAGCTTTACCAAGATACGTCCAAGTTCCAGCTTCAGCGGTTCGAGAGTGGGAGGGGTTACCCAACATCGTAACGAAGATTTTCACCCTCTTCTGGAATTCGTTAGAGCTAAGGGTTCCCGAACAAACCTTGTAAGGACTGAACGAACTTTGTCCATTTGGCGGAGATATAGGGGTGACAACGTGTGCCCCATGCCAGGTACTGTTATCCGGATCAATTTGCGCTCCCACTTGCATGCGTGCAGGGGTGCCCAGTGACTTTTATTTGTTCCAAGGACATTTGATTTATTTCCCCATCCCAGTAAGTGTTTAATTAAGTGTATATTGTGACGATTTGTGTGTTTGTCTGAAAACAAATAAATTACAATTTATTTTACTCATCTTGTGTGCTCCGTCCAGAATCCAGGTATTAATGTGTAGAAAAAACCTGGTCTACTGGGACAGTCACCCACCCAACAGTCAATCACCCACCCAAGTTTCAGTCAGTCACCCACCAACCAAAGTGTCAGTCAATCAGTCACCCACCGACCCGTCACCCACCCACCAAGAGTCAGTCATTAAACCAAGAGTCAGTCACCCACCCACCTCCTCACCCCGACCCTCACTCTATCTCTCTCTCTGTCTCTCTCTCTGGCAAATCCTTCCGCCTGGGTCCTAACAAAGTTGATCATCAAAATATATAACTGTCTAAAATGTTTGGTCCGATATGAACATGTTCAAATTCCGAGAATGGAGTAGATTGATCTATGATCGGGTATATTTGCCCCAAATATGCAGCATGAAGACAGAGGCAATGCAATCCTCCCTCCCCCGGCCCTGCTAACCCCTCCTCCTCCCGACCCATACTGAATCCCCCCAGGCCTTTTGTCACATTGGATGTAGAATTGGGTATCGTTGTCTTTTGTTGAAAATATTAAAATAAACAAATTGTATTGTATGTTTTTTTCCGTATTAACAAGAAAACAGTTACTGTAAGTAAAAGTTGCGCGCACAATTTATTTTTCATGGTAGGTGCCCTATTGTTTTGGGGGGGGCAGCTCCTTTAAATTGTCCTGGGCCCCATGATTTCTGTTGGCGACCCTGGGGCTTTATGGGGGTGGGGGAGACATGTGTTAGTGTCAAAGTGTCAGTGTATGTGTCCGAGTGTGAGAGTGTCAGAGTGTGTGAGTGTCAGTGTGTGAGTCTCTGAGTTTGTGAGTGTGTGAGTGTGTGATTCTGTGAGTGTCACTGTCTTTGAGTGTATTGTATTGTATTGTATGTCTTTATATATACTGCTGCGGCAGCTTTTATTCTAACAAATCACCGTTTTTTACCTGGCTTGTTCCTGGAATGCGACGCTGTTCACCCGGAGCATGCCGCGTTCATCTTGCTTTCCTAGCCACGGGTCATGCCCGGCTGATGCGCGGTTGATGGGTTTATTGATAATGGTTCGGATTTTAAAAGGGCTGCAATGCTTCGCGTGTCCGCCAGATGGCAGAAATTCATGAATTGTAATGCGCCGAATCAGTAATGTGTCGGCTTGCAGGTGTTTCGTTTAAAAAAGATACTGTACCACAGTGTGCTATTGTAACTTGGCCTTGGCCTTGAGACTGAAGGAAGAGGTTGCAAAAATGTATCAATTTAGGCTTTTCATATTAAAGAAAGACAAAGACCAGTTTCAGTTACAGTATTCTCCAGAGACCCGCCCGCCATGAATGTTCTAGTGCAGCCCGCTTTCCAAAAACTCTACAGAAGTTACGCGTATTTGATATGGGCCGCGATTAATGCAATAGATGATAAGATGGCAACAGTTGCTCAAATTTATCAGTATTTTATCGAAAATTATGACTTTTACAAATTTTTACCAACTCCTCATACGGGGAAGCGTGCAGTAAGGAAAAGGTTATGTAGTGATCCCTGTTTTCATCGTATTGAGCCACAATTAGTTGGAGGGTATTGGTGTGTGTCACCGGATTTTTCCGGTATCTATGATCATGAAGGCGGCAAAAGGCGAAGGGTCGTGTTAAAACCAACTAAGAAACGACAGTCGCTGCCAAGCAATGCACCAGCACCGGCTTCCAATAACGTTCCCACCGTCAGTGACAACCCTGAGCCAGAGCTTGAGGCTGAGCTGGATTTCGCGTGCAGTTTTGATGAAGCTTGCATGTACCTAAGCGATTTCCAGCCTCACCTGCTGACTACAGATGGACTAGTCCCGCTGCAAACTATCGACGTGGATGATGAAGAAAGCTGGACTGGCAGTGGACCGGCGCCGGCGCCAGCTGAATGGGAAATTCAATGGTGAGTACTGTATTGTTGCCGTATTATTTTCTGTGTTTTTTTTATTTTGACAATACTGTATAAATATCGGTGCGATTCAAAAGTCAAGCGATTCTCCTGTAAGCAATATCATTGGCTGAGCGGCTTCTACAGTATGAACAGGAGATAATTATTGGTGGGGCTGGCTGGGTACTTCTTTAGGGGGCTGACCATTACTGTACATTAAAACTTTTCTTTTTGTTTTTCCTCAGAAAAGAAAACAGCTAATGGGGGGATTTCGATGGATAATATTGTACTGTATGCTGATGTTTTCCGGCCGTACAGTATACTGTGTAATAAACCCGAACAAATAAAACTATGCATTTATTCTACATGTACTGTACAGTATCATTTACATTTTGTGTCTTCTACAGTATACAGTGGTATACAGTGCCTAACATCTATGGGCAAAATTAATTTTATTTCTAGGTGCCCTAGAACAGAAGTTTCCACGCCAATTGGCCGTGAACTTGACTGAGGCCCTCCCTAGGTCCCACGCCAATTGCGCGAATATAATTTAAAATAATCCATTCTGTTGGTCTGAGCGGGTTGTAATTTGCCTGGTCCTCATGCGGAAGGACCCTTGCCATAGTGGCAAAATATCAGCCTTCCACGACCCCCGAACCGGAGATACCAAAATACAGTTTAAAAGCACATTACCAAAGTGGCTTTTTTTCTGCCATGCAAGTCAATGGCAGAAACCTAAACTTTACTATTACCCTGACTCCGTTCTGTTGCCACGAGTGGGTCGCAATTTTCCATGCAATCCTGCCGCAACTAGGACTACATGGTGCCCGAATATGGGCCCTCTAAGTTGAACAGAACCGGACTTGTGGGTTCCAGGTTTCTGCTTATTCTGACTTAGCCGGTTCAAAGCTTTCTCCACCATTACGCTCAATGATAGGACCCTCCTCGCCGGCGTGACCATTTCTCGTCGCCATTACTGGTCGGACCCTGTTGGGGTGAAGTGAGGGGGTTCCTAACATCTAGGGGCAAAATGAATTTTATTTCTAGGTGCCCTAGAACAGAAGTTCCCACGCCAATTGCCCTAGTTCCCACGCCAATTGCACGAACATTGCTCTTTTTTTACAATGTTGCCGATCTTGCGGCTTTGCAGTCAGGCAGTAAAAAACAGTACAGTAAGCCCCGACATTTGTTACACTGTCAAAGGAGCAAATGGAAACAATCTGAGACAAAACAACATGTCCTTTTATTGGTGGAGTCAGTACAAAAACATTTATTTACAAATACTGTACAATGTTGAAAGATTTAAAGTGCACAGCAATTCAAACCATCAACAGGTGTATGGTTTACTGCTACAGTACAGTACATGTGTGAAAACATGTGTCAGTCAGTATGGTTTACAGTCACATGTTTTAAATACAATACAGTACATTCTTTAATATCTTTAAAATATAAATATATAAATATAATTTAAAATAATCCGTTCTGTGGGTCTGAGCGGGTTCAAATTGCATCAGTACAGTCCTAGAGGGCAGCAAACAGGGCAGGTTTTCAGGGCAACCTTGAAAACCGTGCCTGTTTGCGGCCCCCAGGGACTGGAGTCATGCATGTCCTGTGTAAAAAAACACACAACAATGCTTTGCTCATTTTCTGCAGTTACTGTTGTCATTGTGTTTTTAATCCCTCCCTAGCCAAGCATCAATCGGCTGAGTCACCCTATCCTACCAACCCCCTCTCTACACTGGGTCGTTAATCTTCTGCATATTGCCATTGTGTTCTTAATCCGCCCACAGCCGAGCTACAAAGACTCAGTGTGCCTGCGTCTAATCACACCATCCCCCCCCCCCCCACAACCCTTGGTAGCTTGCTTTGTTAACGGTAACGCTTTGGAAAATCCCCTCTCGAATTTGAAATGTAAATCTGATGTGCACAGCACTGTGAGAATTGAGAGTAAACTGATATTTCATCAGGGTGTGAAAACATCATGTTTTAAATACAATACAGTAATACAGTGCATTCTTTAATATCTTTAAAATATAAATATATAAATATAATTTAAAATAATCCGTTCTGTGGGTCTGAGCGGGTTGTAATTCGCCTGGTCCTCATGCGGAAGGACCCTTGCCATAGTGGCAAAATTTCAGCCTTCCACGACCCCCGGAATTGGAGATAACAAAATACAGTTTAAAAGCACATTACCAAAGTGGCTTTTTTTCTGCCATGCAAGTCAATGGCAGAAACCTAAACTTTACCATTACCCTGACTCCGTTCTGTTGCCACGAGAGGGTCGCAATTTGCCATGCAATCCTGCCGCAACTAGGACTACATGGTGACCGAATCTGAGCCCTCTAGTTTGAACAGAACCGGAGATGTGGGTTCCAGGTTTCTGCTCATTCTGACTTAGCCGGTTCAAAGCTTTCTCCACCATTACGCTCAATGATAGGACCTTCCTCGCCGGCGTGACCCTTTCTCGCCGCCATTACTGGTCGGACCCTGTTGGGGTGAAGTGAGGGGGTTCCTAACATCTAGGGGCAAAATGAATTTTATTTCTAGGTGCCCTAGAACAGAAGTTCCCACGCCAATTGCCCTAGTTCCCACGCCAATTGCCCTAGTTCCCACGCCAATTGCGCGATCATTGCTCTTTTTTTACAATGTTGCCGAGCTTGCGGCTTTGCGGTCAAGCAGTAAAAAAACAGTGCAGCAAGCCTCGACATTCTAGAAACACTGTATTTTGTTATACAGTACTATCAAAGGAGCAAATGGAAACAATTCACAGTACTGTAAGACAAATCAACATGTTCTTTTATTGATGCAGTCAGTTCAAAAACATTTATTTACAAATACAATGTTGAAGCATTTTAAGTAACATCTCCTTTATTAAAGAAACACAGTACTGTATACAGTACAGTACAGTGGGATTGTGCCCAACACTGTCAGTCAGACCTGCACCAGTTCAGTCCTAGAGGGCAGCAAACAGGGCAGGTTTTCAGGGCAACCTTGAAAACCGTGCCTGTTTTCGGCCCCCAGGGCAAAACATGTATAGTACAATACAGTTCAGCACAACAGTATGGTCTCACTGAAAGTCCTCCACATTGTCCATCCATGGCCGATTCCTTTCATGGCACAAAACGCCATTAATGCAGTCTTAAACGCCTTTCATTACAGGATCTGTAACTGGATAAAAGCGCCGTATTTCTTCCACAATGTTTTTCCTTAAATTGACAGGAAGCGCCTTTTTTACGCGATTCCCGTCATAGTTCACTTTGAAGGCCCACTCGCAGTACAACGAGTAGGGAACATGGTGCTTAAAAATGAACAAAGCATACTTGTGGGGTACACCAGCACTCTTCACCCTATACTTCTCCCTGATCTTCGGTGGCAAATCGCACAGGGTGATGTCGGGCACCGTATCGATGCGAGCGTGTGTAGGTCTTTTGGGAGCGGGTGTGCTTGAGGCGACGGGCGATGGTAGGTTGTCTGGAAGGAAGCTTTCCTCCGGTCGTGGTCGCCGTGTTGTCTCCTGGTGTGGTCTTGTCGGGGTTGTCATGTCCTCCTCAATGGCATACATGTACACTGCATCTTCTGGTGGAGGGGGTGCGCTTGGTGATGGAAGGGGGTCGAAGGTCCCATTCATCACATCCATGTCACCCCCCTGCTCCGGCGTCGGGGAAACAGGGGCATTAGCACCGAGCAAATAATGTATGCCCGCTATGTCAGCCTCTATCTTCTCCATCCGTCGATCCATCCGTTGATCCATTTGTAGCATCCGTTGCTCCACATCTAGCATTGTCTCCAGAAGCAGATCTATCTTTGCCAGCACAATAGATTTCCCGGGGACATCCACACTTATCCCATTCAGCATCCGGTCTAACGAGCTGCTTCTTGTGCATGGCGTCTGGACATCTGGGGGTATGGATGCAATGGAGGATGAGATGGGAGTTCCATGGAGAGAAGCAGCATCGAGGGAGAGTGGAGGAGGTGACCTGTGGATACCCGGTAGAAGAGAAGTGGCAGCGTTGTCTAAGAGGGATGGAGAAAGTGACCTTTGGATTTCCGGGCAAGAAGCAGAGTCGTCTAAGCGCAAAGGAGACATTGACCCGTGGATTTCAGAGGCGGCAGCGTCGCCAGATGGAACCGGAGAAGATGGGGGTGGAGAAGACGGGATGAAGATTTCCGGGACAGCTACAGCAGAGTCATCGAAGCCTATGTGAGGAAGTGGTCTGCGGATTCGATGGGTTGGCTCCCATTCGTTTTGTGTCGAGAGTACATCACCGTATATCTTCTTCACATAATGAGGCTTACGTCTAAGAAAACCCTTAACCTTTGGGGTCAGCAGAAGGTTTTCTTTATTGGCCTTAGCCTGTCGCTTTGCCCTTGGCGTGGAAACGGCAACCGCCTTTCGCTTTTTCAGCTTGACAGGCATGGCAGAGGCGAGTGGGTTCCTGCGTCCATAGAAACGGGGTTGCTCCATGGAAGCAGGTGGTACAATGCAGTATCTGGAAGAGGGCAAGTTCAGATAAAGATCATGGAGTGGTGGGCTATGCAAAGTGTGTAACCTTTTATGCATGCGACCAGGTACAGGTGTTGAAAGTGGGCGTACTCTAATGTGAGTCATTACCGTATAAATACACCATCCATTTTGTGTATTGACTGCACATAGAATACACATCGACTAAACATTGAATATACATTCTTGTGTTTGTATTTTTTTCTACTCGCAGCAATGCCTGTTAAAAAGATTTCAAAGGATCTCAGCATGCGAATTAAGGAGATGTACACGGGCGGACACCGCATTGCTGCTATCCAGCGCTGGTTAACTGCTTCTGACCTCATTGTGCCAGCAACCACCGTGTACTATCATGCATACGGAATAAACAGAGACCGCAAAAGGGCACCAAGGGTAACTAATGCGTAAGTATATTTATAAAACTTAACAAAAAAAAAAATATAGAAAACTGTATGTACTGTACTGTTAAAACAGTACAGTACATCTACAGTACAGTTCTGTATCTACTGTAATACTGTTGTTATTTCTGTTGATTTATATTACAACATATTTTGTCTATTTATATTTACAGTACAACAGTATACATTTTTTGTATATTTCTATTTATCTTACAACGGTATATATAGGATGTATATTTATATTTATATTACAACAGTATATATATTTTGTCTATTTATATTTATAGTACAACAGTATATATATTTTGTCTATTTATATTTACAGTACCACAGTATACATTTTTTGAATATTTCTATTTATCTTACAACGGTATATATAGGATGTATATTTATATTTATATTACAGCAGTATATATATTTTGTCTATTTATATTTATAGTACAACAGTATATACAGGCATACCCCGCATTAACGTACACAATGGGACCGGAGCATGTATGTAAAGCGAAAATGTACTTAAAGTGAAGCACTGCCTTTTTTCCACTTATCGATGCATGTACTGTACTGCAATCATCATATACGTGCATAACTGATGTAAATAACGCATGTGTAACAGGCTCTATAGTCTCCCCGCTTGTGCACAGCTTCAGTGCAGGTAGGGAGTTCAACATTGCTGTTCAGGACGTGCTGACAGGCGCATGCGTGAGCTGCCGTTTGACTATTGGGCGATATGTACTTACTCGCGAGTGTACTTAAAGTGAGTGTCCTTAAAGCGGGGTATGCCTGTATATTTTGTCTATTTATATTTACAGTACAACAGTATACATTTTTTGTATATTTATATTTACTGTATATTACAACATTATATTTATATACATGTTATATTGCTGCATATTAATAAAACAATATATTTTCTTTACATTGTAGGGAGACAACTCTTGTGGTGGACAAAATAAGTGAGGAGAAAGATGAAATGAGTGCATTAATGAGTGCATTAAACACTCTGCAGGAAAAGCACAATCTGACTGTATCCGAGAGCAGCATAAAGAAGATGAGATGCAGCATTGGATGGAAATATGGACGTGTGAGGTTAGTACTGGACAGTACAGGAGGTAAAAGTGTTGTTTAGCAAACTGTACTGTACCACTAAAATAATTTATTCCTTGTCATTACAGAGCGTACCCCATGATACGGGACGCAAACAAAATCAAAAGAGTGCTCCAGGCCCAGACATGGATTGACAGTGGGGAGACTTTCCAGGATTGCATCTTCACTGATGAGTCTACTGTGTCGCTGGAGAGATTTGCAAGCTTTGCATTCCACAGAAAAGGCTGCATATCTTGGAAGCCGCAGCCAAAACACCCTGTGAAGCTGCATGTGTGGGGTGCAATCTCTAGGCGTGGACTGGGTTGCATTGTCATCTTTGAAGGTAAAATTTATCAAATATAATGTCGCCTAATGCACTGTACTTTACTAGTGTTGCCTTACTGTATGCACTGTACTGTACTATTGTGCAGTTTTTTGAGCCCTTTTCTTTTCTTGCTATAGGAATCATGAATAAAGCTTTCTTCCAAGACAACATTGTGCCCAAGATAGTGCAATAGATCACACCTGAGTTCCCCAATGGTCACCGCTTCTACCAGGACAACGATCCGAAGCACACCGCGTCAACAGCGCATATCCTTGAGCGCGGCATCAACTGGGTGAAGACGCCAGCGGAGTAAGTGCAGTAGACCGTGTCCCATTTTTGTTCCCCACTGTTTTTAGCTCTTAAACCAATTGTCCTTTTTTTCCAATGACAGATCGCCAGACTTCAATCCGATCGAAATGGTCTGGCATCAGCTGAAGGACCATATCCGGAAAGTGGCAAAACCCTCGAAAAAGGACGAGTTGTTGAAAGGCATAATGAGTTTTTGGAACGATGTACTCACCGTGGAACGCTGCAATAAATATATAGACCATATTGCCACTGTGTTGCCCATTGTCATTGCGCGTAATGGGCAAGCATCAGGAAAGTCGTACTGTGCTGTAGTATTGTAAGTACAGTATGATACAGGTAAGTACTGTATGGCACAGATTTTTTCTTTCCAGATAGTCAGAGTATACAGTAGTTAGTTTTTTCTTTACAGAGAGAGCAGCACCAGCCAGGTTACAGTACATAGAATTTAACAGTAGTCAGAGTATACAGTAGTTCCAGTATACAGTAGACTAGTTTGACAGTACTACAGTAACTGCCTACTAACTGCTCAATTTTTTTTCAGAGAAAGCAGCACCAGCCATCTACAGTAGTTTTACACATCACACAATGCCATAATACAGTACAGTATGCACATACAGTACAGTACAGTAACTGCACTAATTTTTTGTTTTCTTGTCGTTTCAGGAAAAAGGGTGGCCTAGGGGGAGGTGGGGGTGTTGTGGCCAGTCTAATCTGGTTGTACAGTCAAATGTACAGTATTTAAACAGCAGTAATGATGTACACAAAACCTCTCCTCTCTTAATGAACTACTGTACTGCAGACAGAATGAGGAAAAGATAAAGACGGAAAAAATAATATTACTATACAGTATACAGTATAGTACAGTATATATATTACACAGTACATTACAGTATTGTATATATTATTAAATAATATTCTTATAAATGTGCATTATTCATGTTTCCCCATGTTTTACAAATGTTTTCGAATTGGTTATCCAATTTCTAGCTGCCAAAAGAACTTAATAACGACTGCATAATGTATTATTCCTGATTATTTTTTGGTTCCTGATAAAATAAAATAAATATTTATTCACTTTCCCGCGAATCATAATCATTGACAACCACCCCTACAGTGCACCAATGTGCTGTATTACTGTATAGTATTTAAAACATGTGACTGTAAACCATACTGACTGACAAATGTTTTCACACCCTTATGAAATATCAGTTTACTCTCAATTCTCACAGTGCTGTGCACATCAGATTTACATTTCAAATTCGAGAGGGGATTTTCCCAAAGAGTTACCGTTAAACAAAGAAGTCCTCTAGGGAGTGGGGGGGGGGGGGGGTGTGATAGACGCAGGCGCACTGAGTCTTTGTAGCTCGGCTGTGGGCGGATTAAGAACACAATGGTAATATGCAGAAGATTAACGACCCAGTGTAGAGAGGGGGTTGGAAGGATAGGGTGACTCAGCCGATTGACGCTTGGCTAGGGAGGGATTAAAAACACAATGGACAACTCCAGTCCCTGGGAGCCGCAAACAGGCACAGTTTTCAAGGTTGCCCTGAAAACCTGCCCTGTTTGCTGCCCTCTACGACTGTACTAGTGCAATCTGAACCCACTCAGACCCATAGAACGGATTATTTTAAATTATATTTATATATTTATATTTTAAAGATATTAAAGAATGTACTGTATTGTATTTAAAACATGTGACTGTAAACCATACTGACTGACAAATGTTTTCACACATGTACTATACTGTAGCAGTAAACAATACATCTGTTGATGGTTTGAATTGCTGTGCAATTTAAATGTTTCAACATTTTACAGTATTTATAAATAAATGTTTTTGTACTGACCACCAATAAAAGAACATGTTTATTTGTCTCACATTGTTTCCATTTGCTCCTTTGACAGTGTAACAAATGTCGAGGCTTACTGCACTGTTTTTTTACTGCCTGACCGCAAAGCCGCAAGATCGGCAACATTGCAAAAAAAGAGCAATGATCGCGCAATTGGTTTGGGAACTAGGGCAATTGGCGTGGGAACTTCTGTTCTAGGGCACCTAGAAATAAAATTAATTTTGCCCCTAGATGTTAGGAACCCCCTCACTTCACCCCAACAGGGTCCCACCAGTAATGGCGGCGAGAAAGGGTCACGCCGGCGAGGAGGGTCCTATCATTGAGCGTAATGGCGGAGAAAGCTTTGAACCGGCTAAGTCAGAATGAGCAGAAACCTGGAACCCACAACTCCGGTTCTGTTCAACCTAGAGGGCTCAGATTCGGTCACCATGTAGTCCTAGTTGCGTCAGGATTGCATGGTAAATTGCGACCCTCTCATGGCAACAGAACGGAGTCAGGGTAATGGTAAAGTTTAGGTTTCTGCCATTGACTTGCATGGCAGAAAAAAAGCCACTTTGGTAATGTGCTTTTAAACTGTATTTTGGTATCTCCAGTTCCGGGGGTCGTTGAAGGCTGATATTTTGCAACTATTGCAAGGGTCCTTCCGCATGAGGACCAGTCGAATTACAACCCGCTCAGACCCACAGAACGGATTATTTTAAATTATATTCGCACAATTGGCGTGGGAACTAGGGACTGCCTCGGTCAAGTTCACGGCCAATTGGCGTGGGAACTTCTGTTCTAGGGCACCTAGAAATAAAATTCATTTTGTCCCCAGATGTTAGGAACCCTCTCACTTGACCCCAACAGGGTCCGAGCAGTAATGGCGACGAGAAAGGGTCACACCGGCGAGGGAGGTCCTATCATTGACCGTAATGGCAGAGAAAGCCGTTTCAAACCAGCGCAGCTACAGTTAGTCAGAATGAGCAGAAACCTGGAACCCAAATCTTACTGTATGTTAGCGGCGAATTAAAAATAAGGTGGAGGAAGGGTAGAAGGGTAGACCAAAAGGGAGTATGTATCCCAAATAAATTTTAGGCTACTGTAGCTCTATACCCTCTAACAGGGCAGGCAAGTACAGTATATGGAATGATACAGTGCAAGGTTTCCAAATGTTTGATACAGTGTGTAGCACTGACATGTGAAAGGAGATACACTATTGCCAAAAGGGCTACTCAAACAATGTCAGTAGCGAGGGTTCCCTTTACACTGCTACAGTACTGTACACGCCTATGCATTTCAACAATTTCCAAATGAGACATACAGTACAGTACCGTACAGCAGCACAGCACACAAATGCATGTACAGTACTTTAAAATAAATTAAATATGCAATTTTACTATTACTGCGCGCGCATGCACAGACTGTGTACTGACATAGGTTGAACCGCGAAGGTATTAGACTTCAAAGACAACAGCTCGCAAACGCCCCCATGAGTTTTTACACGGCACTGCAGTATTGCAGACAGCGGGAATAAAATGCTTAAATCACGGGCGCGAAAATAACGCAATACACTCCGGCCGAAAACGACACAAAACCGCACATAACCGGGATAATCTGAAATTCGCGGAGCTAGCCGAGTTAGAATAAAGTGTGTCGCCACTGTATAGCGCCATAAATGTACATAGCGCTTCACCATAGTAATACACGTGGTAATCATATACATAACAAATAATATAAATAACAGGTCATGGGAATAAGTGCTTCAGACATAAAAGTAACATTAAGGAAGAGGAGTCCCTGCTACGAGGAGCTTACAGTCTAATTGGTAGGTAGGGGATTCTGGTAAGTGCGTCTGCAGGGGGCCAAGCATTATGCATCAGGATTATCCAAAGTGCTATTCATATGCTTCTTTAAGCAAATGTGTCTTAAGGTGGGTCTTAAAGGTGGATAGAGAGGGTGCCAGTCGGGTATTGAGGGGAAGGGCATTCCAGAGGTGCGGGGCAGAAAGAGAGAAAGGTTTAAGGCTGGAGAGAGCTTTAGATACAAAAGGGGTAGAAAGAAGACATCCTTGAGAAGAACGCAAGAGTCAGGATGGAGCATAGCGAGAATTTAGGGCTGAGATGTAAGAAGTGGCAGAAGAGTGTTAAGCTTTTAAAGTGAGGAGGAGAATTGAGTGTGAGAATCGGGATTTGATCGGAAGCCAGGAGAGGGATTACAGGAGGGGAGACACAGAGACAGATTTAGGAAAGAATAGAGTGAGTTTGGCAGCAGCGTTTATGATAGATTGTAGGGGAGACAGGTGAGAGGCAGGAAGGCCGGACAGCAGGAGGTTGCAGTAATCGAGGCGGTAGAGAATGAGGGCCCGAGTCAGAGTTTTAGCAGTCGAGTAACAGAGGAAAGGTCGTATCTTTGTGATATTGTGGAGGAAAAAGCATCAAGTTTTAGAAATGTTTTCAATGTGAGAGGAGAATGAGAGAGAGGAATCGAGAATGACCCCTAGGCAGCATGCTTGGGCTACTGGGTGAATGATCGTATTTCCAACAGTAATGTGGAAGGAGGTTGTAGGGCCAGGTTTGTGAGGAAGTATTAGGAGCTCTGCTTTTGCCATGCTAAGTTAAGTCGGCAGATGGTAATCCAGGCTAATATTCCAGAGAGGCATTCAGAAACTTTGGTCTGTATAGCATGTTTAAGGTCAGGGGTTGAAAGGTAAATGTGTGTGTCATCAGCATTCAGGTTATATTTAAACCCAAAAGATGTGGTTAAGTCACCTAGAGAGAGTGTGTAAAGAGAAAAGAGAAGGGGTCCCAGGACAGAGCCCTGGGGCACCCCCACAGAGAGATCAATAGAGGAGGAGGAGGTGTTAGCAAAAGAGACACTGAAAGTACGATGGGGTAGGTAAGAGGAGATCTAGGATAGAGCTTTGTTCCAAATACCAAGAGTATGGAGAATGTGAAGGATAAGATGCTGTAGAGTCAAATTCTGCAGAGAGGTCGAGTAATATGAGCAGACTGTAATGACCTCTGTCTTTGGCAGCATGGAGGTCATTAGTTATTTAAGTGAGGGCTGTTTCAGTAGAGTGAGCAGTGCAGAAGCCAGATTGTAGAGGGTCTTGGAGAGAATAGGTGTTGAGAAAGTGTAGCAATCGAGAGAAAACAAGACGTTCAAGGAGTTTGGAGGCAAAAGGCAGAAGGGAGACAGGTCAATAGTTAGAAGGACAGGTAGGATCAAGCTTGCTGTTTTTGAGTATAACAGTTGCATGCTTGAAGGAGGATGGAAAGGTCTAGATGGAGATGGAGAGAGGGAGAAGTGAGAGAGAGAGAAAATTAGATCAGAGAGAGGAAATGGGGAAATGGAGAAATCGGAGAGAGAGACGGTTTTAGTGAAAACCAGGTCCTAGGTCGGTAGTTGGCCATCCTTGTGGGTGCTGGCTTCAGTCACTGTTGAAGGCCAAAGAGAGGTTAGAGAGAGAAGTGGGAGGCCCAAGGGAGAGAGGGGTCATCAATGTGGCAATAAGTCCCCAAGGAGAAGAACAGTGGAGTCTGTGGAGGAGAAAGAAAGAGAGTCAGGATTCAAAGTGAAAGAGAAAGGCAGAAGGGGGATGAGTAGAGGTAGGGGGGCGATAGATGATCGCCACATGGAGAGGAGATAGATCTGTACTGTGTGAACCTCAAAGGAGGGAAAGCAAGAGAGGGAGGAATAGGAATTGTTTGGAACGGCAGAGAGAGGAGAGCAGAAGCCCCACGCCCCACCCCTGCCACAGAGTGTGGAGAAGGAAAGGCCACCAAAACAGAGGGCAGCTACAAGAGCAGAGTCAGACTGAGTGAAACCAGGTCTCAGTTATATAGCAAATAGAAGCGAAAAG
>CM071567.1:11334984-11382472 GCA_036426205.1 Ascaphus truei
TCGCGAGTCAACTCCAAAGAATTAAAACTGGCAGCCACACTGAGTGGAAAAAGAAATAGAAAAGGACAACTTCAAGACCTGGAGAAGGACCTGGAGTCTGAGTGTATTGGCCGCCAGATGGCAGAGAAACAAAAGCGTGACCTGGGCGAGGAGCTTAAGGCTCAGAAGAATGAGTGGAATGCTATGTTGGTGTCTACTGCTGTCCAGCAGGAGGTTCCTCTGATGAAGTTGCAAAAAAAGAAAAAGGTATTGGCCCAGCCAAGCATCGGCATCCTCCAAAAATTAATGCCTGTGAAGACAAGGATACAGTGAGTGCTGGGTCACCCCTCAACTGCAAAACGAGATAAAGTTTGAATCACCTGAGAAAGTGATGCGCTCCGGAAAACATGACTGCTTAGTTACTAAGCAAACACTGTTATGTTTTAGGATATTACATTATTTGTCATATGTTTTTTGATGTAGTTTTAGTTGCTTATATGTACCCTGTTTAAAGCAGCAGCATCCTGCAGGTTAGATTACAGTCCTCTCTGCAGTTGCTGACAGGCTGATTAAGCAGGATTAGATTCACCTCTGAGTGCTGTGGTCTTATGCAACAGCTATGGTATTTAAACTCCACGAGCAGCCTGATAAAGCACTACGTGCGAAACTAGTTAAGGTCACGTAAGGCTGCATCTTGGATCTGTTGGAGTGAGAAAGAGACACATATTTGTTTGTTAATAGCACTGGAGTTCTGTGTCCCTTGGACATTTTAAGTTGTGTCCTATATGTTTCACATTATGTGTTTATGTGTGCAACCTCTGAGTTTGGGGTTGCTTTAAATAAAGACTATTTGTGTTTGCTCAGTGCGCTTTCTGCCTTTTCTTTCTTTGTTTTGAGAGTTTCCTGTTAAGGAGCTCACTTTCTTTTAGGGGGTGTGGTGTTCCTCCGACAGATGGCTGCAAGAGTTTTAACCCCATCAGCGCAACACTACTTTTAGGACAGCACCAGTGCTGAGCATTATCTGTTTATCTTTGCAGTCGCATGGGATCGAAAGTGAATTACTTAATAGGAGGGCACCCGCTGTGAGGGGACAGTCACAAATGGGACACAAGCGTTTCTGTAATTGTTAACTGAGAAAGACCTCACAGATTGTCCAACAATACTCCCGTCTGAGTAAGTAAAGGGGTCAAGAAAGAAAGTCCAATCATATGAGTCTGTCGACTGTAAAAGAGAGGTGCCATGGGGTGCACTTGGGGTTAATGAGAATTCAGCCCAAGCTGAAATACTGAAGCTAAATGGTATGGAACCAAACATAGAACTTGTGGTGAAAGATCGGTCTTTAGTCTCAAACGCTAAAGGTACGCTAATGAAGGAAGGTCCAAAAACCAACCGGCACACACACGACAAAGAGAAAGCTGCAGTCTACAGGCCCAGAAGACCTTGGAATTGTCCCGAAGGGAAAAGTTTTCAACTGGAAAACTAGGATAAGACAGAAAGAGACAGACAAAAACACATCTTCGGTATGGGTGCACGGTAATTGTGCACTGGTTGCTCACCCCAGTAGGAATGAACTGTGGGGGAGGATATGTGACGGAGTCACTGTTCTAATGGACTAGGGAGCTAGTAGCTATGGGACTTTCCACCTCTCAAAGAGTTAATCTCCTGGAATAGCCAGCAACAGCTGTTGCCTAATTAATCAGGCTGAATGAGGAAGTGAAAAAAGGCAGTGCACTGCCAAAAAAGCTGGAGGAGGCTCAAAGGTACAATGAAAAGGTTTATTCCATAATTGGATCAAACATAGCCCCTATACAGTACCAAAAGCATGACACCAATGCGTTTCGGCCATGTGCCCTTTCTCAAGGTGTATCAAGGTGCAGTGCGCTGCCTTTTTTGCTTTTCTTTTGTTTATCTCGTCTGGTGGATCAGCACGCGTTTGGAAAAACCATAACAGGACCACACTGAAGGATCAGAGAGAAAAGCTAAACAGTGAGTTACCCCCATGGGTTTATGCTATTATAAAAGTCAGTGTATGGGACATTCTGTGTACTATATACACTATGTGTGCCAGTGAGCACTAGGTACTAGTCCCTGTCCCCTTCAAGGGATGCTGCATGAATAACCAAGACACAGTGCAGAGGTCAGGTGGAGATACATACACTTATGGGATCTATATGTTTCTTATGCGCCGGCTACCCATATTTCTGAATGAGAAAGTGTTTCAAAAGACAAAGAAAGCTGGCAGACTGAAAGCCAGAGAGTGACTGTTTTTCCTCAGTGAAGGGGACAAGAATGTGCTCCCCAGTAAGGAAGGCTGCACAGTTCCTTAGACCTGCTGGATGGTGGTGGCAGAGTTTGCTAGCATTGCCTGGGTTGGCAAACCCAGGAAGAAGAAGGAATGACGAGTGACCATGCTGAAGCGGGGATGTCCTGTCCTTGACAGTGTATGTACAGAAGAGAGCTTCTCTAAGCTCTCCTGTGGGGCAGAGTTACCCTAGGAAGGAAGGATGCAAGGCCGTGCTGAAGCGGGGACGTCTGCTCCAATGGACTAACAGATAAGAATAACCCATTATTATTATGTGCAGAGACTATAAACATTGTTGTGTATGCCAGGGCATGTTTTAAGCTGGGAACCAGTATTGTTGATCAGCTGTGGTTAGAGAGGGCTGAAGCAAAGTTGAGTTAGTTTTCCCTAAAGGGAATAGGTGTTATTTTTATGAGTTTGTTTTAACTTAGATTGACAGTGTTTAAAAATGTGTAGTGTCACTAATGGAGAAACAAAACCGCTGAAGGTTGAGGGCTGAGTGACCCTTGTGTGTACACATGTGTTTGTCCCCCTTTTATACAAAACAAACCCTAGCAGTTCCTTGAGAAAGTCACTTTCTCAAGCTCCTTGAGAAAGTCACTTTCAGTGACAAAACGCATTGGAACGTCGTGACGCAGTGATGCAGTAACGCAGTCACGTTCTGTGAAGAGCATCAAGCACTGATCATTGCTCTGCCTTCCGGGATAGAGGCAGCCGTTGGAATAGCACACCCGGAGCCTTAGTGCGGTCTGACACCCAGGAAGTTTTCATCTCTTATTGAGATTTGGCACGCGGCAAGTTTTCTTGTGCTACAGGAGGGAATCGATTTTCCAATCTCAGGAAACACTTTTGAGGAGACAAGTTCCGTGCTCTACCAGGTCTGTTAACAGTGCACTGACTTTACATCTGAGAAGGGACATTCCCTAGTTGGTGACTATTATATTCCTCTGGACTGTTAGCAGCTATATGGACTGCTACGTATTAACAATCATTCCCACTGTTTGCCTTCCTCCTTAACATTGTCCTGCCTCCTCGCTTTCTCAGCTCCTTATGCATGTCACTTGCTTATTGCTGCACCCTGCTACCACTTGTTTTTTGATTGCTTTTTAACCACACCAGTCTAACATTGGTCTTTGGACTATCTAGTTATTGAATAAATTCTACTCACATTTGTATGCTTTACGGAACTGGCGCTTCTTTTGTTTTGTTTTTTGTTATTATCTCTGTGGTCAGGCTTAACCATATAGAAGCTTTGCCTCCTCCGTATGCTTATGCTAGTATTTCATCTTAACATCATTCACTTACTACACTTATTGTATTTATAGTTCTCACAAATTATTTTCACAACATTTTGCACACTCATTTTTTCACTTACTAGCACTACTATTTGTTTTTGTGTATATATATATATATACATATACTGTATATATATATTACACACAAAATGTACACACTAGCGTACATACACGTTGTATTTTTGGCAAAGTATTGAAAAGAACCAAACAAATTAGCAAAATACATAATTACATTTCTCAGCTCATTAGAGTCTTTTTAATTAAAACAAAAAATATATTTAGAAGCCCACTCAAAGAAAACAGGTGATGTATTATTATTTAATACAAAGGCAGTGTAAATAATATTTATTGTAAGAACTCATGAGCGATTTTATACATTTAAAAATATGAAAATACAAGTAGATTTCTACAGAGCTATGCATAAATACGAAAAATAATTGTTAAACCTCTGGTCAGGGAAGGGGTGGGCGCTTTAGCTGTGCATGCAAATGCAATTTATATACATAACTTCTTAGCACTGATTGCATATAGCACAACCTGTATATTCTGTCACCAGGGCTCAGAATTGGATACATTATCTCTCCTATCTCTGATAAATAGAATGTGTTTGTTACCCAGCTCAGAGTAACAGAGATCTTCAAATCTCAGAAGTACCATCATGTCCAAGATGTATTTGTATTTCAGCAGCATCATGGAGCTGGTTCGGGGGTGAAATCCTATGATTTATTATTCACATTATGTATTACCCAATTACAGGTCACTAACTGAGGCACAGAAAGTCACATGGTTAAAAACCCTGACTCTAATAGTAGTGTAATCAAACCATAAAATGCTGTATGAAAAACTAGCACCTTACCCACAACACCGCTCCCCTCCTCACTGGAGGAGAAACTCGGCCATTCTAGGAAGTTTCCAAAACCCAAATAAGTGGAGCTTTTCCTGTTCTGACATACATTTTTTCAGCATGGTTTTTTGAATCTTTACCTGGGTACATGGAGCGGTAGAGAGTCGATCCGATGTGTGGAATCCCTGAAAATATTTCAGTCACACTTTCCAGGAATTTATTGTAATTCAGCAGAATTTGATTAATTTGTTTATGGGTTGATACACCGGGGTCATCCTTTGGCTTCGGGGTGCTCGCTTCACGGAAACAGGAAAAATAGAAAATTCAGTGTGAAATGTTGTTTTTGAGGTAAATGTATTAGGGTTAGCAAGGCCTGCTACTGTTTTAGATATAAATCGCTGGCCAGAAATAGGCAATGCATTTGAGGAAATATGATATCTTTTCTTTTGGTTCAAATACATTTATTAATAAGATAATCGTTCAAATATATCTTGGTAAGTCCACACAGTACTATTGGAGTTCTTTCGTATTTTTGCACAGGTGCAGTTGGTCCAGAAAAACATATAATACTGTACAAATGTATTAAATAAAATACTGGAATTACAAGAAGATCCATTTGTTTCTACAAAGAAATCTTGGGCTAAAGATTCACAGCTACAAACCTGGAGAAAAATGACCACAGAAACACTCAGCTATCAAAGAAAAGGAATCCTGGTGCTGTTCTTTTGCACTGGTCCAAGAGACACATAAGGGTCTATGCAGTAAGCGTCGAAAAGGCACTTTTCAACAGTTTCTCGCCAAAAATGTGTACTGCGATTTAGAGAAGGTGGCGAGAAGAGCAAAAATCGCTGGGTTTTTTTGCTGGAATTTTTTTTTGGCAGATGCGCTGCGAAAATACACTTTTTTACACTGTTCGCCGCTTTTTCAAACTCGCTGAATTTTAGCAGCCCCGATCAGCTTTTCGCTACTTCTCGCCGCTCTAGAAATGAGAGTTCCTCTCCAAATCGTCCCAACACAAAAAGTTGGCAAGAGGGTAGGGAGAAGCGGCGAGGATCGGCAAGAAAGGGGAATTAGAAAAAAATCAGGCCTTTTTCCTGCCTCGGATTGATGCCGGGGGTCTCCGGAGCTGATACCCATTAATACCAGAACCGGAGACCCCCGGCACACATCCGATGCAGGAAAAATGCATTTACAGCCTACTTCATTACCTTAGCAGCTAACCACTAAGACAATGAAGGGGTTAACAACCCGTGCCAGGCTTTTTGTGGGTAGCGGGGGTGGGTGAAGGGGGTATTTGGCCATTGGTGGATGTTTAGGCCTTGCTAGAGGACTGGCGTTGGCGTTAACCCCTTCATTACTTTAGCGGTTAATACCACTAAGGTAATGAAGGGGTTAACCCCTCCTGCTACCCACCCGCAAGGTCTAAGCACCCATTCTTGGAGCTTATACCCCCTTCACCCACCCATGCTACCCATAATAAAACAGTGTCATCAGTGTCATCAATTAGAGACACAGGGGTGGTACCTGCTGAAGCTGCTTATTGTACTGCTACAGTACTTCCAATTTAGTCACTCTGTCCCTACCGTGAGAGGGGCAAGGTTACCCAGAACAATCTGCCAGGGCTCTTGTAGGCTTGAGGCCTCCCTACGGGGAGTTAGGGTATACAGTGCCAATACCTCCTATCCTACCATAGTATAGAGGAAGAGCTGGAACCTCTCTCTGTGCCCTTGACTGGGAGTTGCATTCAGGGACATCCTAAGGGAGACAGCCTGCTGTATGATCTGTGCTACTGAATAAAGGAAGGGACCAATAAAGAGACACTGCACTTTTTCCTATACCTCCTGCCTGAGATTGGAGGAGAGGAGCATCATTCTCTTGCAGATACTTCACTGCATACAGCTGGGGGCTGCAGTAAGTAAGTGTGATTGAGGCACAACCCCAGCAGCCTGTCCTGTTTGTCCCCAATACCATCATGCGGAAGACTCAGGGCCCCCTGTCGCCAGTAGATATGTTAGGTATGTATCATCATAAGATATGTAGCCGGAGCAGTATATTCCCTAGAAGACCTTATGTGAGATTGGGGGGGGGGGGGGGGGGAATTAGGGTTACATTTACATGCAAATTTGGCTGGTTTTTTTTGCGGCTTCTGCTCAATCTAGCACACTTTTGTATCTGTGCAGTTACTAATCTTTGGTAGTAATTTTTTTCTGTGGTTGATATCTTTCTTTCCTGTATTTAAAACTGGGACCGGCCGGTGCTGGCAGTTACCTGACCTTTGGTCAGACTCCAGCTGCACGGGGTAGGCAGCTCCATACAAGGGTACCAAGCCCATTCCCGCCCCCTAGCAGCAGACCTCACCGCTGCGGTTGCGGGCGGCCTCCTGTGTAGGCCCCGCCCCAATGCCGAAAGTTCAGAGGCTTGAAGGCAGGGTACAGAAGGTGTGTGCGCAATGGGAGGGGGTGTTATTGATATGAGATGCAAGGGGGAGGATTGATGTGAGATGCAGGGGGGTGATTGATGTGAGATGCAGAGCAGGGAGATTCATGTGAGATGCGGGGGTTGATGTGAGATGCAGAGGGGGTTGATTGATGTGAGATGTAGGGGAGATTTATGTGAGATTCAGGGGGATTGTTGATGTGAGATGCAGGAGGGGCGATAGTGATGTGAGATGCGGGGGGATTTATGTGAAATGCAGGGAAGGATGGATTTGAGATGCAGGGGGAGAGTGATGTGAGATGCAGAGGGGAGAGTGATAAGAGATACAGGGGGAGAGTGATGTGAGATTCAGGGTGGACAGTGATGTGAGATGCAGAGGGGAGAGTGATAAGGGATACAGGGGGAGAGTGATGTGAGATTCAGGGGGGATGGTGATGTGAGATGCAGGGGGAGAGGGTGATGTGAGTTGCAGGGGAGAGGGTGATGTGTGGTGCAGGGGGAGAGGGTGATGTGCGGTGCAAGGGGGGGGAGAGGGTTATGTGAGGTGCAGGGGGGAAGAGGGTGATGTGAGGTTGTGATGGTGAGGTGGTAACAAGGCCCACTAATAAAGGTCAAGCCCACTTTGTGGCCCCTAATCCATGTTTTGGGGTCCTAGTGTCAGCTCTTGGGCCTGACTGTTGTATATGTACTGCCATACATTGTACGTGAAATATGCGACAATAAAGAATGTATGTGTCCTTTGCCTTTCCAGGAGTGCAAACCAGGCTATTAGTTTCAGGGTGGACTTTGCGGTAAAAGTGTTGTCGGATTGTGTCTAGCTAGATGGGGTCTAAAGTTGCTAGCCACCACAAAAATGTGGCTGGGAACCAAATCGGATTCCGGGTACATGTAGACACAGACCTCCGGCCAAAGTCCTCCCTGGAAACAGTTACGCGACTAACCGCCAGGTTTCCCTGCTTCAGCACAGACCAGAAAGGTAAAAGGGGGCATAGGGATTTGTGTATCCTTGGTATAGTCCGGGGTCCCTGGTTAGGGGGAGTCCCCCACGGTATATGCCCAAACCTCCAGACCCGGTATAAGGGTTCGGAGTGTCTCCAACCATCCATGAGGTTGCGACAGTGAAATTATTTCTAAGTCCAGCTTCGGTACAATAGAAGCAACTCTGAAACCTAACCTAGGCGTTTTTTGAAGCAAATTTTTTGTAAACTTCTTATAGGAAGTTCTAGGAGCTCTGAAAATGAACGTGCACATATTTTCAGTAGATCCTAGGGGACGAGGGGCAGAAGAATATGCTGTGCTTGGTTTAATGGGGGGTGGGGGGGCGGAGAAAAATGTTGCGATTAATTGGGTGAGGGGAAGATGGGAGCATTAATCAGGGGGGCCTGCTCCTTTAATTTTTCCTGAGCCCCAAGATTTCTATTGGCGGCCCTGCCGGGCTTTACTGTATGAATAATGCTCGGAAATCAGACAAAGAGCTTCCAGAACTGATGGGATTATCGGAGTCTTGGGCTATAATTGTACTTACAGCTGTACGTATGTAAAATGGGGGCATGTCATTTAATGTTAATTCTTGAATACTTAAACTTTCTAACTTAAATATATAGTTTTCAATAAATACATATAAAAACATTACTGTGCATTTTTGTAACTATAGTGGTCTGTTTGTAAGATATGACAATGCTAGGAATGAACACTGTAGTTCTGCACATAGAATAGAAACACACCCTTATCTAATGTCGGTACCCGAAATGTAGATAGATAGAGTGACAGAAAGTGATAACAGTGGCATTTAAACATATTTCAACCCACTTCAAAGGCTAACTACGAAGATATTCTTTGAACTTTAATTTGTGAGAAGTGCTAAAGCTAACTCATTGTCAGGGCACTGGGAATGTGACAGTAACTCACATTAAAATGCTTTGTGCTCTTTAGTGAATCCAGCACAATGCTATGTCACATGATTTTGTGGTTATAACTTCATCAATCTCTAAATAAAGCCGCACAGGGATGTATCTTACCTGAGACATTGAGTCCCAGCAGCAGGCACATAGTGGCAGCAATAAGCTTCACAGTCATGGTCACGATGAGAACGAGTCCACAGGTCACTAACTCTGAAAGAATAAAGGGGATATTCCAGTAGTTGTTACTTGTGCATATCCACGTGGGAAAATATCTTTCTATAAGCACTTTTCACATGTCCAAACCGTGCGGGACAGGCTCTTTTACAAGTAGTTTAATTCTGCCTCTTCATGAATGTATGTACGTATATCTTTATTTATAAAGATTCATTAATGTACAAAGCGCTTCACATACTTTCATTTTGAGAGAGAAGAGAGAATGAATGAATAGGGAGAGAATAGGGAGAAACACATGATCGGTATATACAAGATATACTAATGAAATATGCAAAGTATATTTAAATGAGTAACATCCCACACCTCCTAAAATATTGCAGAATAGCAGAGCATGTGGGTTGTGAATCTATTTCTTATGACACCAATTCCTGCTTCATCACACTTGTCAGTGTACAGTAGGTTTTATAGAAATGTAGGCAGTGGGGGGTTGACTCATTTAAATATACTGATCTTTGCATATCCCTATTTTAATTGGAGTGATGTTTGGGGAAATGTGTGTGTATACATATAGTTACATAGTTACAAAGTAGCGTGTGTGGGTGTGTATACACATATAGTTACATATTTACAAAGTAGACAAAGTTGAAAAAGGAAATACATCTTCAAGTTCAACCTATGCTAAATTTAGATGACAGACACTCTATCCTCTAACCCTAGTAACAGCATATTGATCCAGAGGAAGACAAGCAAAAAAAAACAATGACACATTATCTGTTGATTTCTCACAAGGGGGGAAATAAATTCCTTCCCCACTCCAAATATTGGTAAACAGATTACTCCCTGGATCAACATCCTTCCCATGTTTACTTATTTGGTAAATCCCTGTATACGTTTCCTTTCTAAAAAAGAGGAAGCTATCTTTTTTTTAAGATATCTAGTGTATCACAGTCTCAAAGGTTAATGAATCGCATATTGTAACTGCCCTAACTGTAAAGAACCCTTTCCTTTTTTGCTGGTGAAATCTCCTTTCCTCAAACCTTAAGGGATGTGCCAGTGTCCTTTGTACTGCCCTTGGGATGAAAAGTTATTTTGAAAGCTCCTTGTATTGTCCCCGAATAAATTTGTATATAGTTATCATATACAGGTAGTCCTCGCTACACTGCCGACACGTTTAAATCGAGCAGGGCTAGTTCCGCAAGCCGGGGGATGCCCCGGCTTGCTAGCCCCACTCCCTCGGCGTGCCGCGCATCACCGATGCGCGGTCACGCGTCATCGGGAGCGTGCGCCCCCTGCACGCGCGTCCAGGGCTCCCCGAGGGAGCCCTGGTGTCCCGCGATCGCGGGACGGCGGCAGGGGGTTCCGGGGGACTCAGCGGACCCGGCAGCGGTAGGGAGAGCGCCCCGATCGGAGGGCGCTCTTCCGCTGCTTCGGCGCGCGCCCGGCACCCTCCGGCGCGCGCCAGGTTACTGCTGCGGCAGAGAACGGGCAAATGCTCGAATAAACTCTGCCGCAGCAGTATATAACGTTTCACTTTACAATGAATGGTATATCCAATGCTTTACAATGCAATCCTATGGGCCATTTTTCAATGCCAGGAATGAATTATCTGACGCCTGAATGCGTTATCCAACGCTCACCGCCACTGACTAACATGGGACTCACTTTACAACTGTTTAACTATCCAACGCTACTTCCATAATGGTTTCCGTTAGATAACTGAGGACCACAATAAACACCTATTTTCTAATGTATTGTAAATAAATCTAATTTAGCTAGCCTCTCCTTGTAAATCAGATTATCCATTGTTCTGTCATATGCTCACTGTGACAAGTGAGTAAAAACAGGTAGTTTAACTCAATCCTATATACCTTATAGAGAGGCCTTCTTATTTACTGGTGTTTATTGGGCCATAAACAGAAATAAAAAGGTGAAAACATGACTGAGGGAATGCAATTCAGGGGAATGGGAACAATGGAACAATGGAAGGAAAGACAACTGTTTTACCTCAGTTATTGCCCCTCATATCTATTCTACCTCAGTCTCTTCCCCTTATATCTAATTTTCCTCAGTAACTGCCCCTCATATCTATTTTACCTCAGTAACTGCCCCTCATATCTGTTATAATAGTAACTGCCCCTCATATCTATTCTACCTCAGTAACTGCTCCTCATATCTATATTACCTCAGTAACTGCCCCTAATATCTGTTTTACTGAAATAACTGCCCCTCATATCTATTGTAGAGGTATTGGGTCTGTGTGTATATTGAACAGGGTATTGATGGGTGTGTTGTATATTGTGGAGGGTATTGTGTTAGTGTACATATTGTGGAGGGTATTTGTGTATATTGTGGAGGGGATTAGTATGTGCGTATATTGTGGAGGGGATTTGTGGGTGCATATATTGTGGAGAGGATTAGTGGGTGCGTATATTGTTGGGGGGATTGGGTGGGTGTGTATATTATTGAGGGTAATGGGTTGGTGTGTATATTGTGGAGGGGATTGCGTGGGTGTTTATATAGTGGAGGGGATTGGGTAGGTGTGTATATTGGGGAGGGGATTGGGTGGGTGTGTATATTGGGGAGGAGATTGGCTGGTATGTATATTTTTGTGGGTGTGTATGTTCTGGAGGGGATTGGGTGGTTGTGTATATTGTGGAGGGCATTGGATTGGTGTGTATATTGTGGAGGGGATTGGGTGTGTGTGTATATTGTGGAAGGGATTGGGTTGGAGTGTATATTGTAGAGGGGGAGGGGGTTGTGATGCATGTGTGTGTGTTGTGAGGGGATGAAATTATGTATGTGTGGGTGGTGGAATTACGTGTTTGGGAGGTGGAAGCATGTGTGTATGGGAGGTGGAAGTGCGTGTTTGTGTTTATTGTATTTTGGTTGAATTCTGTGAGGTGTACAATTTATGTATATGTGTGGGGGGGAGTGGAATTGTGTGTGTGTGTGTGTGTGTGTGTGTAGGACTGGTGGAATTCTGTCTGTGTGGGTGGAGTTGAAGTGTGTGCGTGTAAGTGGTGGGTGGAATTGTATGCAGGGGGGTGGAATTGTGTGCGGGGTGGACAATTGTATGTGTGGGTCTCTGGAATTTTGTGTGTGTGGGGGCTGGAATTATGTGTGGGTGAAGGGTGGAATTGTGTGTGTATGGACGATGAAATTGTGAGTGTGTCTGTGTATAGTGAAGGTGGAACTTGGTGTTTTGGGAATTATGTGTATTTTTGTGTGGGTGGAATTGTGTATGTATGTGGGACTGGTGGAATTTTGTGTGTGGGGTGGGGAGGGGGGTTAAGTGCCTATTCTCCAGGCCCTGCAGAGAGGGACTGGAGAAGTGAGTTAGATCTTACACAGGGATAGGCTGTTTATTTTTGTGGTTTCTGCATTGTTTAAAGTGAAGGGCTGATTAAAACCATGGTTTAATTTCCCCAAATCTGTTTCCCTGGTTCTACCTTTGTACATTTCTCTTACAGGTGGAAGTGTGTGGGTGGAATTGTGTCTGTGTGTGAGGGATGGGGGTGGTTGTTGAATTGTGTGTGTATTTGTTTGTGTGAGAGTGGAATTGTGTGCAGGGTAACAAGTGTGTGTACATGTGTGTGTGTTTAATTATATGTGTGTGTGTGTAATTTTGTGTGTGTGTGGGGGAGGGGTGGAATGGTGGATGTTTGGGGGGGGGGGGGGGGTGGTGTGGGGGGGGGGGGGGGCGGGCAGGGGGAATAGTGTGTGTGTGTGTGTAGTGAAACTGTGTGTGTGTGTGTTAATGTGGGGCGGAATTGTGTGCTTGTGGCCAGTAGGGGATTCAGCGAGAGGATGGGGGGATTGAGGGACAGAGGACTAGTAATTACAGTTATTAAATAACATATACTCGTTTCTCCTTCTCTTCAGCACACATACAGAGTATGTACATGACTAGTAACTAAAGTTATTTAATTAATAATCCCCGAAGAACAGGGCATTACTGACCAATAATGCCTGGCTGGAAGAGTTGAAGGCCTGAGGCGAAACCGAGGGACTTTAACCCAGCCAAGGCATTATTGGCCAGTAATGCCCTGTTCTGAGGGGATTATTACTTTTATAGGCTAAATGTAGGTTTTTTTCATAAAAAATAGACACTTTTGTATGGTTATACAGATTTTTTTAAATTAATAATAATAATAAAATGGTAAATACATTAAACCACCTCTATATTCACTTACACTGCAGCTATCTATATCCACACACTGCCGCCCCCTCTGTGTACACACAAACACACACACAAAACACACTGCAGCTCTACACACAAACAACAGCTACACACACAAACTCTACAGTAAACACACACACAAACTCTACAGCAGACACACGCATAAACTCTACAGCAGACACACGCACAAACTCTGCAGCAGACACACACACACACACACACAACTGCAGCAGACACACAACTGCAGCAGACACACTCACACTCTGCAGCAGACATAAACACTGCAGCAAACACTCAAACACACACTCTGCAACAGGCACTCCCTCTCTTTCTCAAATACACACACACTCTGCAGCAGACACACACAAACTCTGCAGCAGCAGACAACCAAACTTGATAGACAGGAACTGCATCTACAAACAAACTCTGCAGACAGACACTTACTTTGCAGCTACAAAGACACTCCCTCCTCAACTCAAATGTGTCCATGGAGCTATGTTCACGTAGGGAGGGGGGATGAGTCACTGTCTGTCTGCTGCTTACTGACCAATCCCCTGCCCTGTATGAAAGCTGTTCCTGCCCTGTCTCAGAGTTGTTCTGACAAAGGAAAAGCTGATTATTTCTAGCCAAACACTTTGCAAGCTGCCAAAAAAGTCCTGACATTACTAAATGAATAATGCCTGGAATTGTAACCAATCAGAGAGCAGGGATTTCAATAATGCCCGGAATTTTACAGCTTTTGCCTATAATAAATAACATATACACATCTCTCCTTCCCTACAGGACACATACAGAGTACGGGACTAGTAATTATAGTTATTAAATATCAATCTATTACATGTTAATATGGAATGTTGGACATGGTAATAGTGATTGGACCGCTCCTAGTATTTTTATGTTTCTCCCAAATCTATGTCACACAGTCACCATCTTGCAGATCCTGGGGTCTTTTTTCATATGGCCTTTCAGTTGTTTTTTTTTACCTCAGAATACAGTTTATTCACTTACCTGCTTATTTTGATCTCCCAGATATATTTAAATGTTTTCTTTTAATTCATCCTTTTCCCATATTAGGACCAGACAGCACTGAGACACCAGCTTAGCCTGTAAGTGAGTCACATTGGCCGGCCACTGAAATGCGGCTATCTCGTGCTCTGCTTTGGAATCAACTAAACACACATATCATTTTCAGCTCTTTGTTTAAAAAAAAAAATTTAAGTTTTACAAAGAAGACAGTTTTTCAAAAATAATAATATAAAAATGTTTTTGGAAATAATAGTTAAAGCAATAATTGGACAAAGGATTGAATTTGAATTGAACTGTCTTCATAATATTTTTTTTCATATACTAAATAAAGAAAGTATTTGTCTTCTATAAATGAAAGTGAGTGTGACATACAGTAGATCTATGGTTTAATATATAAATGTATAGACATGTACAGTGTATATTACCTGCAGCTTCTGTCGCTTGTCTTTCACTGGCTCCTCTGATTTCAATGTCAGTAGCAGTGCCTCATATTTATAGTCATTTTTAACATGAAGACATGTTTGCTTTTTGTTTTAAATTTTGCAACTGCTACATTTTTCACTGGATTCAGCAAAATCAAGTTGTTAATGTTTATTGTCCTAATTGTATTGACATTGGCATGCATGCAGAACATTGTTGCACATACAGTACTGTAGGGCTCATCAGAAAAAATTGGGAAACTCTCACATAGGAAATGAGTGGCATTGTGCAATAAGGCATACAGTATTCATTCAATTCCAATAAGTGCTGCTTTTGTACAGATTTGCATTTCACCATACCCATTAAGCCCGTGCCCAAACTGTGTGTTAACTGTTTTATTTTTAATGCAAATTGTCAATGTCTATGAAAATCCATGAGATCTGCACATTTTGCGTGCAAATGATTACCTCCATACATACGTACATTTTTATGGACAAATCGTTAACTTAAAAAATGCAGATTTCTGGTAAAAGCCCAGCTATACATTGTGCCTCCCTTAAGTACAGGATATAAGGGCATTTGTTGGAAAGGAGAAGGATCTACCTACACTCCACATGAGGAAATATATGTACACACATATTTAAAGATGTAACAATGTCACTGGAGACTAGGTTTATGAACACCTTTTTAAACCGAGATCATATGATTGAGCAAAGTACGGAGGTAAAATACATTGTCATTTATTTCAGGAGAAGACATACACACAATGTAACACAATTTGCACATTTAAAAACACTTACTGGAATGGGGCTAACAAATAAACTTCTCCTTTAAACGAAATTCACAAAAATGACCTCTGTAGGAGCCCTTTCTAATGACTGGGAGGTACTCACACATTTTGGAACTGATTTCGGCATGCAATGCCAGCCGAGACTGCTACATTCTCAAAAAGCGGGACTTAGAACATTTTCTCACTGAAATTTTTTGAAGCCGTCTTGTGTCTTTTCAGCACAGAGCATCTTTAAATTTGCATCTGTTGGTTTGGCGCTTGGAATCTGTGCTCCTGATTGACTAAAGGCTCTTTAGGTGTTTCAGTGTCTCATTCACAAACCTTTACAGCCTATAAAAGCGTGGGAATTCTCCTGTCAGCCAATCACCGATTTGCCGGTATTGTAAAGCCGAGTGGGCACCTTTTTTCATTCTGTAAAGGGACATGCACTAACCTGACACCTCTGCCTCTTTGCATACTGAGCCCACCCACTGTCCAGGCTCCAAAGAGTCTGGGCTCTGGCAAATGGTGGCCGGATAGCCCTGTGTTAGCCTAGGATGCGGGTACTCAAGAAGAACTTCAGTTCCCCTCCTGTTCTAACACCTTGGCATCCCTGAGGCTTTCAAGTCCGGACCCCACACAGACCCACAGGCACCAAGCTTAGTAGCCATCTGGTCCCTTGGAATCCATGACTTGGAAATCCCACAGTTCATTCACAGGTTATCAGTCATATACATTAAATATAACTCTTTAATAAAATATACTGTCCTGTATCTTGTGTGCTAAAAATGTGTAAGTCCCGTTCTGGTGTCAGGGTTGGAGTAATGGGATATACTGTCTACACTTGCTAGCCTCATCCTTGCCACACTCTAGAAATGACTTTTAAACTTTTTACACACAAACCTCACTCACATCTTTATCATATAGCTGGAGCATCCCATGAACCCCTATACTAGGTTCAGTGTACCTAGGCATGTACCTGGGCATCTACCCCTTATAGTAGGGACCCCCCTGTATGTGGCAGGCATACATTAACCCCTTCATGCCCCGTTTACCTTGTCCGGATAATGCTGCAGCCAGAATCGTGGCGGTGAGTCGCAAGAATGTTTTCAGGGTCGTAGTCTGCCCAGAGTAATGTGCTTTGATATATCCGAGAAACTCACTAAATTCCCAGATACATCTTTTATAGTACTCTGTAACTTGGGACCCCCAATACATAGAAATACAGTATTTTGTAAAGACTTTCTCCGGCAAACCCACCCTGAAACTTATAGCCTATAAATCTCCTGGTCCCAGCACCCCAAGAAAGGCAAAACACAGAAAAATATTTAATGTCGCAAAGGTTTCACACAGTCAAAGTAATGATTTACTGACATCTAGGTCCAAGAGCTGACACTCTTGGACCTCAACACACAGATCAGGGGTAACCAAGTGGGCTTAACCTTTATTAGCGAGCCTGGTAAACCCCTTCACGATCACAAATAAGACTTTCTGTTCCTGTGACCGTGGGAGCAAAAGTGACATTTCTTGGCACATCATTGCATGCCGCGGCTCCATGACTGCGGCTGAGCCGTGGCTGCCGAATGGTGTTTTGCAGCTTCAGTAGTACAGTACTTTGCAGTATAGAGGAAGGAACTCCTGCTCAGCTAGATAAATATACGTGCAAGAATTATCAAGGTGCTTGCAGGTATAATCAGTAGTTGGGGAAGAACATAAATGGCAAGCACTGCAAAAAGTGTACTCGTGACGTGAATACTTTAAAACTTAAATTGTAATAATATATCGATAAAAGAAATGGGCGCAGAAAAAAAACCACACCAAATAAAAATAGTCCTTGTCTGGTCTGAGCTTGAGACTATGGTTTCATGGCATATGACCTAGATAAATATTGATTTACTGTGGGCTAAAAAAGCTTAAATGTTGACTTTATTATTAGGTCATAGTACTGAAAGTCCAGATAGCAGTACCATAGTAATACGGGGTAGGGACTATAATATATATATATATATATATATATATATATATATATATATATATATAGATATATATATAGATAGATAATGTAGATTAATCTATATATTCCTAATCAACTTACAAGTATATAGACCAATATAACAAGTCTATCTATTTATCTATCTATCTATCCATCTATACATAGCAAATGGAAATATTACTGTGTGCTCATTTGCATGTCTTAGACAGGTCTGTAACCCCGCCTTTCACCATTATCAATACCAAATGATCAAAGAATGATCATGAAAGGAACCCCAAATGATTGCACTCTAGCATTAATGATAAGTTTTGAGCAGTGAATTATCTAGACATATCATGAGTGTTCAAGCTTTAATTCTAAGAAGGGTAAAATGCAAAAAATAAAAAAGTTTTATCAATCAACTCATATAAGTGCATAACTGGTGATAAAAGTAAAATAATGAAAATATCTCACAATGTGATAGAATGCCAACTTGGTATACACAGAGAGGTATACCTAATTGGTGAATCCAGTAAGTTCACAAAATACACAGATCTTCAGAGATAGCAACGTAAATTCAATCAGATTAGCAGTGTATACTACCCTCAATAGTGTGTCACGTTGAGTGTGGGTTTAGTAATCCACCAAATCCTTACTGAAAGCGCTTAGCTCATACACTTATTACACGCTCCATAACAAAACGCCATAAAGAGAAAAAAACACTAATCACAGTCAGCCATATAAATTTGTAGCTAACTAATCAGCAAGAGACACACATTTACAGTAGTAACTGTTCATAACAACAATGACTTGGAAGTGGTTAAGTGGTTATATTCATTGTACCCCAAAATTGCAAAATAGCATGTATTATATCCGTGACTGATGGCTACACTACCATTTGTCCTAGAGAATTTGTTTATACACTGATAACCAAGCTGTCTTACCTGCTAATGCAGCCGTGTTGCAATATTAGTCCTCACTCACTCCATTTGGGTGTCCGGTGACTGCACACAAAATAAAGCAGGAAAGGATATACAACATTAGAGCCTATGTGGCCTATGCACTAAAGGTTCATTAAAAATCATCGCCGGCCCATTTAAATCACCGTTTTTATGAGCGTTGCTATCATGATATTCAGAAAGCCTTGATTACCTGTCATAGCAAAATTCACAAAATGGGTGATTAGCCAGTGATCTGATGAACGACCCTCTGAAAAGACTTTACCCGGCGAGTTGTATCTGCTGCAGAGAAAGCTGCTCTAAGAGAGCCCTCTCTCCCTGTGCAAATCTCGGCCAAAATTTATGTGTATAAATTTTAATTTTGTTAATAGTTTAGATGAGCAGGGGGTCTCATTAGCTGAACCGCATCGGTTTCAGCCTCGGGGACCACCTACTTGCCGAGATACAGGCCTTGTTTTGGGGAAGGGCAAGGACAGATGTGGAGGACCTGTACCTGCAATGATTGTCCAGGGAAACATCCTGAGGGTGAAGGCCCGAATAACTGATTGTTGCTGTGTACTGTATTTATTTATTTATTTATAAAATATTTTACCAGGAAGTAATACATTGAGAGTTACCTCTCGTTTTCAAGTATGTCCTGGGCACAGAGTAAAACAAATAATACATGGTTACAAGTACAGTATGCTGTGAAGTCTACAGTGTGCAATAACATTTTCCTGTTTCACTATACCTTCCGTCTGAGACTGCAATCTATCAGGGGACGGGAAAAGAACTCTCCTGCAGGGATTGCTCCCCTCATTCCTGGGGCCTGCAAGAGTTGGAGGCGCTATTACCATGAGTACGAGTTAGTCTATACCCCAGAAGCCTATTCTGACATCCCCTACCATTATGCGGGAGACTCAGATCTACTGTGAGCCAGCAGGTATGCACGACCACACTCCATGTAGCATATATATTATATATATATATATATATATATAATATAGTGTCCTAACTCTTTCTCTTAAACTGGCACATACAGTATATGTGTAACATAACTTGAAGAAACTGGTCCCTGACTCTTGCTGATTAGTTAGCCACAAATTTATATGGCTGACTGGGACTAGTGTTTTTTTCTCTGTATGGCGTTTTGTTATGGAGCTTATGCGTGTAATAAGTGTATGAGCTAAGCGCTTTCAGTAAGGATTTGGTGGATTACTAAACCCACACTCAATGTGACACACTATTGAGATTTGTATACACTGCTAATCTGAATTTACGTACAGTAGCTATCTCTTAAGATCTGTGTATTTTACGAACTTACTGGATTCACCAATTAGGTATACCTCTCTGTGTATACCAAATCGGCATTCTATCTCATTGTGAGATATTTGAATTATTTAACTTTTATCACCAGTCATGCATGTGCAGTCAAACTGGCATACACTATTCTACCCTGCAGTCTGATTGGTCCAGCACACGCATGTGATGGATGACGTCACTGGGGGCGGACGATTTATAAATCTGCTGCTGTTCACCTAGAATTACTCCAGGAAAAAGCCATCTCTGCTGAAAAGGCCGTCAGGGTGTTTCGGTGCTAGGACCTGGGACAAATATAATTACTTTATCCTAGATGGTGATCCCACTATTAAATTCAGGACTGAGCTACACACACTATTAAGACAATGTCTTGATTTAAAACTCATTGACTAAATTGAGCACAAATTTATGTTCACAAAAATGCAAACGATAGCCACGTTTTGCACATTGCCTAAAATCCACATAAATCAAGAGAGACCAACAGAGAGACCGATAGTGCCTGGGAACAACAACCTAATGGAAAACAGTAGTATCTATCTAGATAAGATATTACATCCGTTTGTAATTGTCTTGCCATCATATATAAAAGATAGCAAGATACACTCCTCAGGCTAAATGGCATTACTACTGATGAGAACACTTTGCTAGTTACATTTGATGTAGAATCTCTATATTCATGTATTATGCATTCCAACGGTCTCACAGCAACTTTGGCTAATAAATTCATAATTGATTTACTAAAATTTGTGCTCATGCACAACTACTTTTTTGTTTGATGGATCGTTTAAACAACAGACCCAGGGTACAGCAATGGGCTCATTATGTGCCCCAATTTATGCCAATCTGTACCTAGGCTGGTGGGAGGCCGAGTATGTGTTCATTGAGGAGAACGTCATGTATACTGAGCACATAGAGCTATGGCTCAGATACATTGATGATATTGCCCTGATCTGGAATGGTCCAGCAGCGTAGCTCCTTGAATTTATTAAAGTCCTTAATCCTGAATTTAAAATTAACGTCAGAATTCAGTACTAAGACATCACCTTCCTGGATCTCATCATTGAGAAGGACATCACTAATGAGATACAAACCTCAGTATTCAGGAAACAAACAGAAACTAACAGCCTCTTATCAGCAACAAGTCAACATCCTGCCTCATTGATAAAGGGCATCCCCACAGGGCGATATTTATGTCAAAGATGAAATTGCTCCACGATAATGGAAGAATTTAAGATACAATCTCTAGAACTAAAAACAAGGTTTCTTGATCATGGATATACACTAAAAAATCTAAAAAGGGCTTACAGTAGAGCAAAAAATAGTGACAGAGACAATTTATTGTCTGCCAACACAAGACCTGCAGAAAATGAAATCAGATCTATAGGGACATACAGTACAATCACAGATAGAAAGAGATCAAGTCAATATTTGCCAAACATTGGCACATCTTAAGATCAGATAATGACCTGGCAAAGGCACTTAAAATCACCCCAAGTATCACCAGAAGGTGTTCAAAGAATCAACGAGATGACCTTGTACATAGCCACTACCACAAAAAGGCCATCAAAACCTGGCTCACGCCACCACTCAAAGGGTCTTTCCAATGAAAAAATTGCAAAGTATGCAAATGTATGCATACTACAAAGAACTTCCACAATAGTAACAAAACTAGATCATATAAGATAAGACATTTTATAAATTGTAGGACGTCAAATGTCATTTATCTCATTAGCTGCAATTGCGGTGGGGAAAAAAATACGCAAGTTTAGACGCGTGTGCTAGAGCAAATGAACACCATCACAAATAAATTAGACACACCAGTGGTGCGCCATGTTCATTTCACACATAATGGGGCAGCCAAATGTTTAAACTTTGTGGGCATAGATCATTTGAGAAACAATATGAGAGGTGGCGATATTGATCAGAAATTATTGAGGAGGGAAGCAGAATGGATATATTGCCTCAAAAATTAAGCCCATTTGGACTAAACGAGGGCTTTACGTACACTCCATTCATCTAAATGACACTAATGGCATCATGTAAGATGGCATTACATAGCAATCCATTATTCTATTTGGGTTGTTCCCTTGCAATTCTTACCTGATTGTACACATTGGCTACTACATCCTTCATATATATGTATCATATCGTTTCATTGTGCAATATATACCGCATACAGATTAATATTATGGGTATTAAGCACTCTAAGGGGCCATGAATCAATAGGAGTTTAAATGGTAAAGTAAGTATGCCTAAATTAGGTATAATATAATACTATTAATCTACAGTACTTTGGAAAACCAGACATGGTTACAGATAGCCGGGTTTCCCCATAAGGGATAGGTATCTGCAGCCAGTGTTTTGAGCACAACTAAAAATAATGCAGTCTCTATAAACTTGTAAATATAAAAATAAAAACCAACTGTTTTTTAATGTCATATCTTTAGACTGTCACTGTATGTCACTTGTGGAAAAGCAAAGGGGATCACTGTGCATGCTCAAGATAAATGAACACTCATTGGCCAGCCAGAATCATGTGATAAGTAAGCTTGCAATTAGCCTGGTCATTATGCAAATGCCAGTGCTATTTAAAGGCCAAAAGTAGGATCCCTTTACTCAGCTGCCCCTGACAAAGCTCCGCCTAGGGCATAGTGACGCGGTGATGTCACATCACGTGGTGCATGTGGACTCAGCCTGCAGCTTGGTGAACTTCTCACTGCCTGAAATCTCCAGACACTACATTGTAGCTAAGTATATCATGCTGCTGCATTGCTGCTGTACTGTTCTCTACTGACTAAGGTCACAAATGTTGCTAAAGTGGGGGTAACATTGTATCTTTAGAGCTATGGTAAAATGATGCAGCCTGATAGAGCTGTGCTGTTTACAATACAGCTTTTATAAATCAGTTTAGGCAAATGTTACCCCTCCAAATTCATCTAGCCATCATTACTCAGAGAGTGTTTGTTTGCAGGCTGAACACTGCAGTTGAAGAAGAAACAGATGCGCAAATCTCATCAGGTCATGGAAAAGAAGTAGAGATACCAAATAGTGCAATATTGTCAACCCCAACAAATGAAATCAATGTTGATAGCTCTATAAAATTTGCACTCACGTGTACAACGTGATATTAAGGCGATGTGGTTATTAGAAGTTACCAACTTTAGTTTCCAGATAGGTACTCCGGATCCATAGGAAAGGAAGGGAAATCCATATACAAAGAAGGAAAAAGCAAAATAGTATAATACTGCTTTTAATATTAAAAACACAAAGTATTCCACTTACATAAGTGTCTTTGTGGTGAGCATTCAGACCACCCTGGGTCATATGGACAGACAGTAATCTTCACAGCAACAGCATCTGCTCCGCGGCCATCACAGCATTCACTGGGCTGATGTAGTAGTCCCTCCACAGTACATTAATCAGCCCAGTGTATGCTGTGACGGCCGCGGAGCAGATGCTGTTGCTGTGAAGATAAGTCGGGAGCTGTATTCTTTAAGGACAGTATATTATTTAATGTTATATTGGTTTAAAGTGGTGTTATTTGCGCTTGATTATTTTTTCACTATTGAACACTGCAGTTGCAAGCACATTAACCCCTGACAGGATTTGCCAAATAGAGTTCAATATAGCTGTAGGCTACAGATACTATATAAAGTAAGCTGTTCTTTAACGGGAGATTTTTATATGTGTAGCCCAGCCTCCAGCAGCTACTTCTTTTCCTGGGCCCTAACAGTGTAAGTCCTGTTAGGTGCAGGCAGTGGAGGGGTTCATTCTTTCAGAAAGGCCTTGTGTGCTTTTTCAGCCTTAGATACATTTGATGTATCTAATGGTGGGCCTAGCAACAGCCAGAGAGTGTCAGCCTGAGGGGTGGATACTGATTGGGTCACATACTGGATATGATGGCCTGTCAGTATACAGATATGTCTTGTTATGAGGTAGAGTTACAATCACACCCAAGGGTATAAATACCAGCACTCACTCAAAAGTGGGTGTGTCTATTTCCTCCCCCTGTAAAGTGACTACCAGCTTCCCTGGGTCTCACAAGGAGGCCTCAGGAGGAGCACCATGCAGAGGAAAATCTATGCAATGCTGTAAGATCAGAATCTACAATAAACACAATTGTACCATCATCAGTGTGTGTCACTGTCTAAGGAACAAAGAAAGGTGTCAGTATGGACTCTCCTTCCATCCAAAGGGCCCATGCTGACTGGAGGCGTTGCAACCATGAGTAAGGTACCTGTAAACCCTGTCCTGTTCTCCCTGCAACACCACGGAGCACTCAGCCCTCTTAATGCCACACAGGTACGCACCACCGCAATATGGAGTAGCAGACCCAATCTAAGGGGTTGGGGGGTGTAAGGGCAACATATGTGTTGCTTGAGCATCCACTGACTGACGTTTCATTGGATTCCAAGGATAATCCACTTAAATTGTTAATTTCTGCTTCTCATCTACAGTATATGACAGCAGACAATCCATCCTGCGTTAATCATGATTGATTGTAGATTAAATGGCAATATAAATACTACCATACCTTATTTAAGTTTAAAGATATAT
Organism: Ascaphus truei; assembly: GCA_036426205.1. Taxonomy (NCBI): domain Eukaryota; kingdom Metazoa; phylum Chordata; class Amphibia; order Anura; family Ascaphidae; genus Ascaphus; species Ascaphus truei. Next base: position 11,359,098 of record CM071567.1, read on the forward strand.
GCTATTTATTTTCACAATAGTGACACAGATCTCTTTCAGCAGACTATTAGAGAGACAACTGCACAACATGTTATTTTAACATTTGTATAGGAATTCACTTTACTGTATATCACCTAATTCACTTAATGTAGTTCTTTTTTGTAAAAATGTAAATGATAAAAATTATAAAATTATTTAATTTAGCCTAGGCGTGCACCAATAAAATGTACTTTATTTGGACGACTTGTTGACCTGTGTCAGCAATTCTTCTATTCTGTATCTACAGTACAAATTTGAGTACATAGGTTGCACACATTGCCACATCTGTGCAATGTGGTATTGATGATTGTTATTGATTATTTTGTACTTTGAAGCCAGTGAGCGGTGTGACTTATGCTGTTGTTGTGCAAACGGAAAGGAAGCAAGAGCCTTTCTGATTGACTGGCTTCATTCCCTTTTGATATCACATCCTAAATCCAAATAAACACCTGTACAATTGAAGGTGATCAAATAAGGCGCAAAACAACAGAGTGATCACTATTTTTAAAGTGAATAGATAAATCTGTTAAATACAGAAATGTGATACAGTGAAAGTGAAGTGAATTGTACAAATATAAGGTTGAAAACTCCCTGCTCAAACCCTCTGCTGGGGTTTGTCTTCTCTGGTCCCAAAACGTAGAACTATATTCTCAAAATCCAGGGTGAGCATACTGTATGTGGAAGGCGAAACAACAACACAAAACAAAAATCTAAGTGCAGAGTATTGCAATGAGGGGAACATGTCAGATCTTTATCTTGGCTCTATATTCAGCCTATTCACAAGATACAAGTGGTTTTCAGGCATATATCAATTGGCTGTGGTAATCTGTGGTCTGTACAGCAGGAAAAACTGGAAAAGCTGTATGATCTCTCAGCAAGTTTAGGAAAGATGTACCTCAACAGTAAGAGGCAAATAGTTCCATAGCACAGATCAATGAGTATAAAAAAGTTTATATGAAAAAGTATACAAATGCACATACAGAAATGCAACGATAAAAGGGCTGTGATGGTGAGGGGGTAACAAGGCTTTATAATAAACGTTAAGCCCACTTGGTTGCCCCTGAAATGTGTTTTGGGGTCCTAGAGGTCAGCTCTTGGACCCATGTATTGTACATGCATTACTGTGACAGTGTGCAAATTATGCGACAATAAAGATTTGTCTGTGTTATGCCTTTCCTGGGGTGCTGGAACCAGGAGATGTCTGGGCTGTGAGTTTCAGGGCAGGTTTGACGGAGAAACTTCTTTCAGATTGCGTGTATTTAGCGGGGTTCCAAAGTTATTGGAGACCCCAAAAATGTACCTAGGATTCAAGTTAGATTCCCAGCTATATTCGAGCGCATTGATCTGGTCAAAACCCTACCATGAAAAGCGTTCTTGCGACTCACCACTAGGAGGTCCTGCTTCAGCACAGACCAAAAAAGGTAAAAGGAAGCACAGGGATGCAAAGGGTACTTGAAGCAGTCAAAGGTCCCTAATATAACAGGAGGGACTGCCCAGGTCACCCTAGTCTGGGATAAGAAGTTTAGGGTTTACTCCAGTCCAAAAATAAGGCTGAGAGGGTTTTATTAAAATAAGAAGTCTGTTTGCAGATTGTCAGGGATGTGGCTGGGAAGGAAAACAGTTTGTTTTCCCCTCCATTCCTCACACCAAAAGGACTTGGATATTTGTAATAAAGTGTTTAAGCATGTTAGTATGGTCATCCTCACTCTGGTATAGGGTGCAGGGATGCTATAGTCATTTATAAAACTGAGGGGTTTTATTAAGATAAGGCTGTGCAGGTTTTTAAGAAAATAAGAAGTTTATATAAAATAAGAAGAACTTGGCCTCTGAAAAGCGGGACTTGGAAAATTTCTTGCCTTGAAATTTATGAAGCCGGCATGCGTCAATTTCTTCCAGAGCATCTTTCAATTTGCCACTGATGGTTAAGCACTTAGAATCTGCCATCGTGATTGGCTGCAAAGTTTCTTATAGGTTTTGGAGTCCCAGTCACACACTACTACAGCCAATCAGCGCGTGGGAATTCCTCTGCTAGCGTATCACCGATTTGCTGCTATCCCAAAGCCAGGTGGGCACCGATTTCAATTCTGCTAAGGGGCATGCGCCAATCTAGCGCACCTGCTTCTTAGCATAGTGAGCCCCCCGATGTTCCAGGCTCAGCAAATCTGGGTATGGGCAAATGGTGGCCGGATAGCCCTTTGTGCTATCAGGATGGGGGTACCCGGGTGTAACTCCTACTGCGCTTGCCCTAACACCTGGCCATCCCTGAGGCTTTCAAGTCCGGGACCAGAGGAGACTCAGTGGCACCAAGCCTGGTGGCCATCTGGTCTCTCGGAACCCAGGACTTGGAAATCCCACAGTTCATATACAGTTTACAAACATATATACCTATTAAACATAACCCTTTAATAAAATGTACAGATACACTGTAGCTTGTGCTACATTTTCAAGTCCCATTTTCTGGTGTCAGAGATAGAATAAGAAGATATACTCTCTACTCTTACTAGCTTAGCCCTGCCACACTGTAGAAACCTAACTTTACATTTGGCACACAAATGAAAACCTCACAGCTTTAACACATAGCTGGGGCACCCCCTGAACCCCTATACCCAGGTCAGGGTAGCTTGGGCATAAACTAGGCATCCCCCCCTTAAACTAGGGACTCCTGTGCTGTTCCGGGGATACCTTGATCCCCTATACCCTTTTTAACTTTCTGGTCTGTGCTGAAGCAGGGAATCCTGGCGGTGAGTCGCAAGAACGTTTCCAGGGTAGCATTTTGACCGGAGCACTGGGCTTCAATGTATCTGAGAATCTTACCTGATTCTTGGGTACATCTTTGGGATATCACGTAACTCAGAGACCCTGCTACATAGCCAAAGTCTTACAAAACTTTTTCAGCAAAACCCACTCTGAAACCCCCAGCCCCACAATCTCTGCTTTCTAGAACTCCTGGAAAGGCAAAAACGCAAAAATACTGTATTGTCGCATAATTAACACACAGTCACAGTAATGCATATACAACAGCCAGGTCCAAGAGCTGACAATCAATGACCCAAAACACGGATCATAACCAAGTGGGCTTAACCTTTATTATATAGCCTGGTTACCCCCTCACCATCACAGAGACATGTGGATGACAGGGCTGTATGGGGGTGGGGGAGACGTGGGTTGGAGGGCTGTATGAGGGTGGAGGAGACATGTGGATAGCAGGCTGTATGGGGGTAGGGAGACGTGTGGGTGGCAGGGCTGTTTGATGGTGAGGGAAACATATGGTTGGGCTGTGTGGGGGTGGGGGAGATATGTGGATTGCAAATCTGTATGGGGGAGAGAGAAAGGTGTGAATGGTAGGACTGTATGGTGGTGGGGTGAGATGTGTGTGTATAGCAGGTCTGTGTGGGGTTAGGAGAGATGTGTGGATGGCAGGGATGTATGAGGTGGGTGATGTGTGCAAGGCAAGACTGTATGGGCATGGGAGAGATGTGTGGATGGCAGGACTGAATAGGTGTGGATTATAAGTGTTGATGGCAGGGCTGTATGGGGGTGGGGTGAGATGTGTGGAGGGCAGTGCTGAATGGGGGTAGGGGAGATGTGTGGGTGGGAGGACTGTATTGGCATGGGTGAGATGTGTGGATGGCAGGATTGTATTGGCATGTGTGAGATGTGTGAATGGCAGAGCTGTATAGGGGTGGGGGAAGATGTGTGGATGGCAGGGCTTTATGACAGTGGTGTGAGATGTGTGGATGGTAGGGCTGTATAGGGTGGGTGAGATGGGTGGATAACAGAGCTGCATGGGGGTTGGGGAGATGTGTGGATGGCTGGACTGGACGGGGGTTGGAGATAGGTAACCAGGCTCAAAATAAAGGTTTAAGCCTGTTTGATTACCGATGATCCATTTATTGGGGTTCGGGAGTGTAAGCTCTTGAGCCCAGTGATTGTACATGCATTCTGTAAAAATGTGTGACAAGAAATAATTTTTGTGTTTTTGCCTTTCCAGGTGTGCCAGCAAGCAGAGATTGCTAGGCTATGAGTTTTAAGTGGGGGTTTGCGGAGAATGTCTTGTCAGATTGTGCCTAGCTTGTCAGGGTCTAGAGTTGCTGCATACCCCAAAAATGTACCTGTTAAGGATCGCACATGGTTCACAACCCCTCGTCGCGTCACGCCAATAATCCGGAGGGATGCGCGGACTCCAGCATGCGCACACAAAAAATAAACAAACCCTCGGGCACGCGCCCGTGACGCTACCAAAGCGCAGAGCCGTGCCGCTCGCTCCCCGCGTGTGCATACCATGCACCGCTCACTCCCCGTGTGTGCTCGCCGTTCTACGATTGACGATGGGACCATCCTCAGCTGTGTCACACCTGAACTAAGGTAACTTCCTCCTATCGGCTCTCTACCTGCATATAGAGCACTCCCCCCTGCCATCCTCTAATTGGTTCCTCTCCCTATATATCCCTTCTTGTTGCTGAGCATAGACCATTATTTATGCACCGTGCTCATTGCAGCCTGAGCTTGCCTGTATCTGAACCTGTCTATATCTCTGTTGTAACCCCTGCCTGTACCTGACCCGCCTCTTCTTCATCCCTGGACTTCAGCGCATTTTTGGACTTCTGCTCTCTCCACTCCATGACCCAGGTTATAGACTATGGCTATTTTCCTCTCTCCAACCCTGGTCCACGGCAGATACTCTGACCTACCTACACTCTCCTACCCTGACCCGGCTACACATCCCTGACTCTGCTATCCGGACCTGGCTCCGTGGTTGTAGGGCGGCAGTATAAATGCATCCCCATTTCGGTCAAGCAGCACCCGGGAATCAGTTCGGAATTCCGGATACGTATAGGCATATTGCTCCGGTCAAAATCCATCCTTGAAAACGCTTACGTGACTCACTTATGTTTCCCTGCTTCAGCACAGACCAGAAAGGTAAATGGGGCATAGGGGTTTGAGGTATCCCTGGAACGGGCAAGGGGTCCCTAGGTAAAGTGTGGGTTATGGTATAGGGGTTCTGAGTTGCTCCACAAGGTTGCAAGGAATTTTTTAAGTCAAAGTCTAATTTGCAGTGTGTGGGGAATATGGCTAGTAAGAATAAAAGTGCAGATTCTAATTATATTATCCATAACCAAAAGACTTAGGAAAGTTAAAGGGTATATTTTTATTAAACAGTGTCGTTTAAAACACAAATGCTTGTGCACAGTAACATGAGCTGGGACTTTCAGGTCCAATGTTCTGAGAGACCATTTGCCTACCACGCCTGGTTCCAGCAAGTCTCCTCAGACATCGGATATAAAAGCCTCAGAGGGTGCCAGAGGTGTGAAGAACATTTGGGCAGGAGATTTAGGCTTGAGTACCCACTCCTGGGCTGAATGGAAAGTCAGTGGACTACCATTTGCCCCACCAGAATGTGCGGAGCCTAAGTCAGCGGGTGACTTGTGCATACCAAGTGGCTGAAGTGGCAAACTTGCGCATGCCCTTGGCTGATTCAGAAGAACCGTTTTCCCAGCTTCATTAGACTGAAATTGCTCTGACTGGAAGGTGAGAATGTTCCCATGCTCGGATTGATTGTAGTATTTCATGAATGAACTCTGAAATATTCTAAGCCTCCCTAATCTAATTCGGTGATCAGATTCTAAGCGCCAAAACAGCAGCCGCAAATTTGAATGTACCAAAAGATGCTCAAGGAGAAATAGCAGAGAGCCGGCTTCAGAAAGTCCCACTTTTTGCGCCCAAGTTCTGACATTTGAACGTAGCGGTCGTGGCTGGGATTTCAAGCTGATTTTAGTTCGAGGACGTTTGGAGCTATGTCTTTCTTATGTATTTTGTGTTCCATTGTGTGTACACCTATTTTAACCGGTAAAACGGTGTAAACTGTTTGGATTCCTGTGACAATCAGTATCTCCTCTTCCTGTCCCAGCATACACACAGGGCTCTACTAATAAAATGATTGAACAAACACTGTGCTGGCCTTAATTGATTAACTTTATTTGATTACAGACAATTAGTAAAATTCTGCAGTTTTTAAGGATCTCAGATTCCATCACATTGTGTATCAATCACATTGTTACTATACATTGTGTGCACGGTTTTGTGTTCATTATGAGTGAAGAGATCTAATACACTGTATATTGTAACTGTAATAATTTGGGGGGTACCTATTAAATGAATATGTGTCCTTAGGATCACACATTACCGAGGTGATCCTCAAATCAGAAGATATTTCTAATTAAATGAGTAATTGAAAGTTTTGTAAAGTTTTCTGTTCTGGAAGCTCTGAATCTACAGCCTGTAAACAATCAAATGCTTCTAATACCCATCACAATCTCCCCCTCCCTGCAGACAGGACTCACGGGATGAATCAGGATTGAGGCATTTCACATGGTTGGAGTCTTTGCACCTCACTATTTCGCCCTTACAGGTCCAGACGCCTATGTAAATACATTTGCATGCAGTGTTTGGCACAGCTGTGGCAGCAATGCTGCAGCCCCCTGGGTGGTAGTCACAGTCACATCTTTCAGGGTAAGCACCACAGTCTCCACCTCCTTGTAGGCAGGTGGCTAGCGATTTATCTGGGGTCTTGCATTTTGGAGCGTCAGGTTGTGGGCACTCTCTTATTTCTCCTCCACAGGTCCAGGCTCCTTTGTATGTACAATAACAGGCCAAATTTGCAGGGGGCAGTTGACTGATAGTGCAGCCCCCAGGGTGGTAATCACAGTCACAGGAGTCTGATTTAAGGGGAGGCCCGTCTGAAGCAGCAGCAGTTACAGAAGAACCTACAAAACAGAATTATTGACATGACTCGGTTTCCAGCACAAGATGAATAGATTAAACTGCTGGCATTATACTGGTCGGATTAACAGTATGGGCACCGAAACGGATGGAGCTGATGAGAAGCACATTCTAAAATAAATGCTCTTAACTCATGTACTCCTGTGAGGGCATTTTTATAAGTTTATTTCATCAATAAATGTGTTCAGTCTGCACGATATGCGTTTGTTCTGTTTGTGTTTCCTCTAAAGAATTTCTATTTATACACACACATGTATAAATACCTATAGATATATAATATATCTTAGGTATAAATAATCGGATATATGATAAACTGACTTAAATGAACATATATTTAAACGGTCGCCATATATGTTAACAACTCTAATCTTTTTTATATCACTTTTCTAATACAAGAGTCCGTGTTGAAGTCATTTCCGATTTCTTCTACCAAATTAAATCTCTCCATCCCGTCCTATATAATATCCCCATCAGCCTCTCTCTCTCTCTATGAATATCTCTAGTAGACAGAGTATTGATATAGTAACTATATATCATATCTATTACTATATTATATCTCTCGCTAATTAATTATAGGACTAATCCTCATATCGCTCCTCTCTACCGAAATCGTCTCCCCTTCCTCCAGTCCGATCTCACTCCCTCAGTCTCTCTCTCTACTCGGCTCCTCATCATCATCGTCTCTCTTCTAATCGTGCACCGTCTCGTACCTCTCTCTCTCCTCTCAACCCCCCAGGGGTCTCTCTCCTGGCGTCTTCTCTTCTCCCCTCTCTCGCTCGCTATATATTATCTACTATATATATAGATATATAACTTATTAGTATTAAATCACATATATATATTAGAGTATTATATAGATAATCGCTTATTATTAATATCATCGATACTATATATAGATGCTATAATATACATCTGGATACTCCCTTTTTTCCATCCGGCTATAGCACCAGATGGAGCGGACCACATGGAAAGTCCACAAACACTGTCGTTTATGCTACTAACTCTCAACACCTTTCCCAGCGATCCCACTCCACACACACCGATATCCACGGCGACCCCCCTCGGAGTCCAAACACACCTTGGGTACAAAGCGCCTCGTACTGTGTATGGTCTGTGGACTGCCGGGTACCATTAGTTTTTATGTCACTACTGGATCCCATAACAACAAGCACGCTCTTGTCACGTCAATATCACGTTGCTTTTCCAAGAACCTTTTGACACCTCCACCATAAAACACATCCCACACCGGGGGATATGACCAGCACAGATAACTTTCCAATAGACACTGTTTATAGTATAGCTTTTACTTGCTTCATTCATTCACATCACCGGAAGAAGAGATCAGTGTATCTCGAAAGCTCGCCAAATAAACATTTCGTTAGCCACAGAACGGTATCATCTATTTATTTTTTGATTAGTTGAAGTTTCGGCTAACACGGTACACTGGATATATATATATAATAATATATATATATATATATAATATATATATATAATAATATATAAATATATATATAGATATATACTAATATAAATATTATTATATAATATCTCTCATCTATCTCTCTATATATAGAATATGGATTTATATAATAATACTACCACACCACAGATATTAAGGTAACAAAGTGACAAAAACCCTCCCATACGTAAAAAGCATATAGCAATTGTAAATATTACTGTATGTTCATTTGCATGTCTTAGACAGGTCCGCAACCCTGTCTTTCACCATTATCGCCCAGCACACATTGTTTCCACTGCAGCAAGGGATTCTGGGAAATGACATGCAAATGAGCACAGAGTACACAGTGCCACCTTTTGTCTCAAGCTCGTATTACATGTGCAAATACTTAAGCCAATGCATACTGCTTTAAACACAGCTTTTAAACAGAGGCTGGGATGAGATGCAAAACAAGTAAACCCACTCACAGACATGTTTCAACCTTGATGGGTATCATCAGTGTAAGGTTGGTTGTGCTGCTATGCTGGTTTGAGACTAAGAGTAGGTATTCACCACACTTATTCAGGTTATGGTGGGTAAAAAAGTGACAAAAACATGTAGCATATATTTATATATATATATTTAGTAGTATAAAATAGTGTCCTAAACTTCTTTCTCTTAAACTGGCAAATACAGTATATGTGTAACATAACTTGAAGACAAATGGTATCGGACTCTTGCTGAATTGTTAGCACAAATTTATATGGCTGAATGGGACTAGTGTTTTTTTCTCGTATGGCGTTTTGTTATGGAGCTTATGCGGTGTATTGGTATTGTATAAGTGTATGAGCTCAAGCCGCTTCAGTAAGGATTGGGGCATTATAAACCCACCAATCAATGTGACACACCTATTGAGATTTGTATAACTTTGCTAATCTGAATTTACGTACAGTGAGCTATTCTTAAGATCTGTGTATTTTAAGAAACTTACTGGATTACCAATTAGGATAACTCTCTGTGTATACCAAAGCGGCCTTCTATCTCATTGTGAGATATTGAATTCATTTACCTTTTATCACCAGTCATGCCGGTGCAGTCAAAACTGGCATTACAGGATTTACCTGCGTCTGATTGGTCAGCACAGCATGTGATGGATGACGTCACTGGGGGGGAAGATTTATAAATCTGCTGATGTCACCTAGAAGTACTCCAGGAAAAAGCCATCTCTGCTGTGAAAAGCCGTCAGGGTGTTTCGGTGCTAGGACCTGCGGACAAGATATAATTAACTTTCTCCAGATGGTGATCCCACTATTAAATTCGGACTGAGCTACACACACTAATTAAGACAAGTCTTGATTTAAGAACTTCATTGACTAATGAGCACAAATTTATGTTCACAAAAATGCCAACGATAGCCACGTTTTGGCAACATGCCTAAAATCCACATAAATCAAGAGAGGGACCAACAGAGAGAAAGATTGTGACTGGGAACAACACCATAATGGAAAAACAGTAGTATCATCAGATAAGATATGACATCCGTTGTATTGTCTTCCATCATATATAAAAAAGGATGCAGATACACTCATCAGGCAAAGGCTTACTACTGCATGAGGAGACACTTTGCTTAGTTACATTTGATGTAGAATCTCAGTATATCACTGTATTATGCATTCCAACGGTCTCACAGCAACTTTGTGTAATAACATTCATACATGATTACTAAAATTTGGGACATCATGCCACAAACTACTTTGTTTTGATGGAATCGTTAAACACAGACACAGGGTACAGCAATGGGCTGCATAGTGCCCCAATTTATGCAAATATGCTACCTAGGTGGTGGGAGGGCCGGATGTGTCATGAGGAGAACGTCATGATACTCGAGCACAATAGAGCTATGGCTCGATACATGATGAATTGCCTGATTGAATGGTTCCAGCAGCGTCGATCCTTGATTATTAAGTCCTTAATCATGAATTTAAATAAAGTCAGAATTCAGTACTAAGAACATCACCTTCCTGGATTCTCATCATTGAGAAGGACATCACTAATGAGATTACAAACCTCAGTATCAGGAAACAAACAGAACCTAACAGCCCTCTTATCAGCAAAGTAACATCTGCCTCATGATAAAGGGGCTACCCCACAGGGCGAATATTTATGTCAAAGATGAAATTGCTCCACGATAATGGAAGATTTAAGATACAATTTAGAACTAAAAACATGGTTTCTTGATATGGAATATACACTAAAAAAATCTAACTAAAAGGGGCTTACAGTAGAGACAAAAAATAGTGACAGAGACATTTATTGTCTGACAACAAAGACCGGCAGAAAATGAAATCAGATCGAGTAGGGATCATACAGTAAATCACAGATGAAAGAGATCAAGTTCAATATTTGCCAAACATTTTGCACATTTTTTCTTATAAAAGATCAGAGAATGACAGATGGGGGGGGGGGGGGGGGGCAAAGGACTGAAATACCCAAGTATCACAGAGGTGTTCAAAAGATCAAAGAGATGACCTTGTACATTAGCCAATACCCTACAAAAAGGCATCAAAACCTGGCTCACGCCACCACTCAAAGGGTCTTTCCCAAGAAAAATTGAACCAAAGAGTATGCAAATGTATGCATAAGACAAAGAAATTCAACAATAGTAACAGAAACTAGATCATATAAGATAAGACAATTTTATAAATTGTAGACGTTCAAAATGTCATGTATTCTCATTAGCTGAAATTGCGGTGGGAAAAAAATAAGCAAGTAGACGCGGGTGCTAGTAGCAAATGAGACCCCCCCATCACAAATAAATAGCACCACCAGTGGTGCGCATGTTCTTTCACAATAATGGGGCAGCCAAATGTTTAAACTTTGTGGGCATAGCTCATTGAGAAACCAATATGAGAGGTGGCGATATTGATCAGAATTATTTGAGGAAGGGAAGCAGAGGATGGATATATGGCCTCAAAATTAAGCCCATGTGGCACTAAAACGAGGGCTTTACTACACTCCATCATCTAAGGACACTAATGGCATCATGTAAGATGCATTAAATAGCAATCCATTATTCTCTTGGGTTGTTCCCTGCAATTCTTACCTGATTTGTACACAGTGGCTACTACATCCTTCAATATATGTATATATCGGTTCATTGTGCACTCTATACCGCATACAGATAATATATGGGTTTAAGCACTCTAAGGGGCATGAATCACTAGGAGTTTAAATGGTAAGTAAGTATGCCTAAATTAGGTATAATATAATACTATTAATCTACGTACTTTGGAAAAACCAGACATGGTTACAGATAGACCGAGCTCCCCCCTGGGTTTCCCATAAGGGATTAGGTATCTGCAGCCAGTGTTTTGAGCACAACTAAAAATAATGCAGTCTCTATAACTTTGTAAATAACAAATAAAAAACAATGTGTTTAATGTCATATCTTTAGACTGTACGTATGTCACTTGTGGAAAAGCAAAGGATAACTGGCATGCTCCAAGATAAATGACACTCATTGGCCAGCCAGACGCAGTGATAAGTAAGCCTTGCAATTAGCCTGGGTCATTATTGCAAATGCAGTGCTATTTAGGCCAAAGTAGGATTCCCTTTACTCAGATGCCCCTGACAGCTCAGCCTAGGGCATAGTGGACGCGGGATGTAACATACGTGGGGCATGTGGACTCAGCCTGCGCTGGTGACATTCACACTGCCTGAAAATCTCAAGACACAATTGTTAGACTAAGGAATAATGTGCTGCATTGCTGCTGTACTGTTCTTACTGACTAAGGTCACAATGTGCTAAACTAAAGTGGGCGGTAACATTGTATCTGTAGAGCTTGGTAAAATGATGCAGCCTGATGAGCCTGTGCTGTTTACAAATACCGGGTTGTTATTAAATCAGTTATTAGGCAAATGGTTACCCCCCCAATTCATCTAGCCATCATTACTCCAGAGAGGGTTTGTTTGCAGGCTGAAACCACTGCAGGTTGAAAGACGAAACAGATGCGCAAATCTCATCAGGTCATGGAAAGAAGTAGAGATACCAAATAGTGCAATATTGTAAACCCAACAAATGAAATCAATGTTGATAGCTCTATAAAATTTGCGACTCACGTGTACACGTGATATTAAGGCGATGTTGTTATAGAAGTTACCAACTTTAGTTTCCAGATAGGACTCCGGATCCATAGGAAAGGAGGGAATCCATATACAAGAAGGAACAAAGCAAAAGAGTATAATACTGCTTTATAGTTAAAACACCAAAGTAGTCCACGTACATAAGTGGCTTTGTGGTGAGCATTCAGACCACGGGTAATATGGACGACAGTAATCTTCACAGCAACAGCATCGGCTCCGAGGCATCACAGCATGCACTGGGCTGTTAAGTAGTCCCTCCACAGTACATTATCCGCCCAGTGGATGATGATGACGGCCCACTATGGCGCGGAGAGATGCGTTGCTGTGAAGATAAGTCGGGAGCTGTATTCTTAAGGAACAGTATTATTTCATGTTCATATTGGTTTAAGTGGGGTTCTTTTGCGCTTGGATATTTTTCACTATTGACACTGCAGTTGCAAGCACCATTAACCCTGACAGGATTTGCAAATAGAGGTCATATAGCGTAGGCTACAGATACTATTATAAAGTACGCTGTTCTTTAAACGGGAGATTTTTATAGGTAGCCCAGCTCAGCAGCTACTTCTTTTCCTGGGCCCTAACGTGCTAAAGTCCTGTAGGTGCAGGCAGTGGAGGGGTTCATTCTTTCAGAAAGTGCCTTGTGTGCTTTTCAGGCCTTAGATACATTGATGTATCTAATGGTGGGCCTAGCAACAGCACAGAGAGTGTCAGCCTGAGGGGGGGATACTGTGATTGGCGGTCACATACGGATATGATTGTCCTGTCATAGACGATATTGTATTGTTATGAGGTAGAGTTACAATCACACCAAGGGTATAAATACCCAGCACTCACTCAAAGTGGGGTGTCTATTCTCCCCTGATAAAGTGCCTACCAGCTTCCCGGGTCGCACAAGGAGGCCTCAGGAGCGAGCACCATGCAGAGGAAAATCATATGCAATGCTGAAAGATCAGAATTACAAATAAACAAAATCTGTACCTCATCAGTGGGGTCAACTGTCTAAGAACAAAGAAAGGTGTCAGTATGGACTCTCCCTTCCACCAAAGGACCCATGGCTGACTGGGCGTGCAAACTGCAGCATGAGAAGGTACCTTTAAACCCTGTCCTGTCTCCCTGAACCCCACGGAGCACTCAGCCCTCTAATGCACACAGGTACGACCACCACCGCAATATGGAGTAGCAGACCCAATCTAAGGGGTTGGGGGTGGTAAGGGCAAAATATGTGTTGTGCGCACACTGACTGACGTTTCATTGGATTCCAAGGATAATCCACTTAAAATTGTTAATTTACTGCTTCTCATCTACTAGTACTGACAGCAGACAATCCATCCTGCGTTACTCATGATTGATTGTACGATTAAATGGCATATAAATACTTTACATACCTTATTTAGGTTAAACGAAATGACCTATTTATTTTGAACAATAGTGACACAGATCTCTTTCAGCAGAATATAGAGAGACAACTGCTACAACATGTATTTTAAAATTTGTATGGAATTCACTTTATGTATATCCTAATCAAATCCTTAAAAAAAATTTGTAGTTCTTTTTGTAAAAAGGTAATGATAAAATTATAAACGTATTAATTTAGCCTAGGCGTGCAACAAATTAAAATGTACTTTATTTGGACGACGTGTTGACCTGGGTAGCAATTCTTCTTTCGGTTATCTACAGTACAAATTTGAGTACAAGGTTGCACACATTGCCACATCTGTCTTCCTTTTTTTTTTTTTTTTTTTTGTTTTGCAATGTGGTATTGCTGATTGTTATTGATTATTTGGACTTTGAAGCAAGTGAGCGGGTTGAGTGACTTATGCTGGTGTTGTGCAAACGGAAAGAAGCAAGAGACCTTTCCTGATGACTGGCTTCATGTCCCTTTTGATATCACATCCTAAATCCAAATAAACCCTGTACAATTGAAGGTGATCAAATAAGGCGCCAAAACAACGGAGTGATCACTATTTTTAAGTGAATAGATAAATCTGTTAAATACAGAAATGTGATACGTGAAAGTGAAGGTGAATTGTACAAATATAAGGTTGAATGAAAACTCCATGCTCAAACCCTCTGCTGGGGTTTGTTTCTCTGAGTCCCCAAGTATAAGAACTATATTCTTCAAAATCCAGGGTGAGCTATGTATGTGGTAGGAGAAACAACAACACAAAACAAAATCTAAGGAAGAGCATTGCAATGAGGGGAACATGTCAGATCTTTATCTTGGCTCTATATTCAGCCTATTCACAAGATAAAAGTGGTTTTCAGGGCATATACAATTGGCTGTGGTAATCTGTGGCTGATACCGCAGAAAAACTGGAAAAGCTGATTGATCTCTCAGCAAGTTTAGGAAAGATGAACATCAAACAGTAAGAGGCAAATAGTCCAGCACAGATCAATGGATAAAAAAGTTTATATGAAAAAGTAGACAAATGCACATACAGAAATGGCAAACGATAAAAGGGCTGTGATGGTGAGGGGGTAACAGGGCTTAGAATAAACGTTCAGACACTTGGTTGCCCAGAAATGATGTTTTGGGGTCCTGGAGGTCAGCTCTTGGACCCATGTATTGTCCATGCGTTACGTGACAGGGGGCAAATTATGCGACAATAAAGATTTGTCTGTGTATGGCCTTTCCTGGGTGCTGGGAACCAGGAGATGTCTGGCGCTTGGGAGTTCAGGGCCAGGTTTGCGGAGAAAACTTCTTTCAGATGGCGCTGTATTTAGCGGGGTTCCAATCCAAAAGTTATTGGAGACCCCAAAAATGTACTAGGATTCAGTTAGCTTCCCAGCCATATTCGAGCGCATGATACTGGTCAAACCCATTACAATGAAAGCGTTCTTGCGACTCACCACTAGGGAAGGGGCCTGCTCAGCACAGACCAAAAAAGGGTTAAAAGGAAGCACAGGGATGCAAAGGGTACTTGAAGCGTCAAGGGCCCTAATATAACAGGAGGCGACTGCCCAGGGTCACCCTAGTCTGGGATAAGAGTTTAGGTTTACTCCCGTCAAAAAATAAGGCTGGAGGGTTTTATTAAAATAAGAAGTCTGTTTGCGATTGTCAGGATGTGGCTGGAGGAAAACAGTTTGTTTTCCCCTCCATTCCTACACCCAAAAGGACTTGGATATTGTATAAAGGTTTAAGCAGTAGTATGGTCCTCCTCACTCTGGTATGGGTGCAGGGTTGCCTATAGTCATTTATAAAACTGAGGGGTTTTATTAAGATAGCTGTGCAGGTTTTTAAGAAAAATACGAAGTTTATATAAAATAAGAAGAACTTGGCCTATGAAAAGCGGGACTTGGAAAATCTTGCTGAAATTTATGAAGCCGCAGGCTGTCAATTTCTTCCAGAGCATCTCTTCAATTGCCACTGATGGTTAAGCACTTAGAATATGCCAATCGTGATTGGCTGCAAAGTTTCTATAGGTTTTGGAGTCCCAGTCCAACACTAACTAAGCAGCCATCAGCGCGTGGAATTCCTATGCTAGTAGTAGCCACCGATTTGCTGCTATCCCAAAGCCCCGGTGGGCCCCGATTTCAATTCTGTAAGGGGCATGCGCCCCACAAAAAATCTAGCGCACCGGCCTATTAGGCGATAGTGATGCCCCACGAGTTCAGGACTCAGCAAATCTGGGTAGGGGGCAAATGGTGGCCGGATAGCCCTTTGTGCTATAAGGATGGGGGTACCCGGGTTGTAACTCGTGTGTAACTCCTACTTGCGATTTGCCCTAACACCGGCATCCCTGAGGCTGTCAAGTCAGGGACAAAGGAGACTCTGGTGGCACCAAGAATTGGGGGATGTCCGACCCTCGCATATGGTCTCTCGGAACCAGGACTGAAATACACCGTTCATATACAGTGTAAAACATATATACCATTAAACATTAACCCTTTAATAAAAAATGTACAGATTACACTGTAGCTTGTGCCTACATTTTCAAAGTCCATTTTCTGGTGTCAGAGATAGAATAAGAAGATATACTCTCTACTCTTACTAGATTAGCCTTGCCACACTGTAGAAACCTAACTGTTAACTTGGCACACAATGAAAACCCACAGGCAAAAACTTTAACACATAAGCTGGGGCGGGGCACCCCTGAACCCCTATACCCAGGTCGGGTTTAGCTGGGAATAAATAGGCACCCCCCCTTAAACTAGGGACTCTGTGCTGTTCCGGGATACCTGATCCCCTATACCCTTTTTACTCTGGTTGTGATGAAGCAGGGAATCCTGGCGGGGAGTCGAGCAAGAAACGTTTCCAGGGTAGCATTTTGGCGGAGCACTGGCTTCAATGTATCTGAGAAACTAACCCATGATTCTTGGGTTACAATCTTGGAGGATATTCACGTAATCAGAGACCCTTGCTACATAGCCCAAGCTTACAAAACTTTTCAGCAAAACCCACTCTGAAACCCCAGCCCAAATCTCTGCTTTCTAGAACTCTGGAAGGCAAAAACGCAAAAAAAATACTGTATGTCGCCATAATTAACAACACAGTCACACGTAATGCCATATACAACAGCCAGGCCAATGAAGCTGACAAACAATGACCCAAAACACGGATCATTAACAAGTGGGTTAAACTTTATTAGCTGCCTGGTTACCCCCTCACTCACAGAGACATGTGGAGACAGGGCTGTATGGGGTTGGGGAGGACGTGGTTGGAGGCGGTATTGAGGGTGGAGAGGCGACATGTGGATAGCAGGCTGTATGGGGGAAGGGAGACGGGGTGGGTGGCAGGGCTGTTTGATGGTGAGGGAAACATATGGTTGGGCTGTGTGGGGGTGGGGGAGATAGTGATTGCTAAATCTGGTTTTATTGAGGGGAGAGAGAAGAGAGAGAAAGTGTACTGTGAGATGGTAGGGACGTAGTTGGCTGAGGGGTGAGATGTGTGTGTATGCAGGTCTGTGTGGGGTTAGGAGAGATTTGTTGTGGAGTTGGCAGAGGATGATGAGGTGGGTGATGGTGCAAGGCAGAAGTATGGGATGGGAGAGATGTGTGGATGGCAGGACTGAATAGGTGGGATTATAAGTGTTGATGGCAGGCTGTATGGGGCGTGGGGGGGAGATGTGTGGAGGGCAGTGTGCTGAATGGGGGAGGGGAGATGTGTGGGTGGGAGGACTGTAGTGGCAGCCATGCGGTGAGATGTGTTGGATGGCAGGATTGTATTGGCATGTGGGGATGTGTGAAGGCAGAGCTGTATAGGGGTGGGGGAAGATGGGTGGATGGCAGGGCTTTATGACAGTGGTGTGAGATGTGGGATGGTAGCGGCGGTAAGGGTGGGTGAGATGGGTGGATAACGAGCTGCATGGGGTTGGGAGAGGTGTGAGATGGCGGATGGACGGGGGTTGGAGATAGGTAACCAGGCTCAAAATAAAGGTTTAAGCCTGTTGATTACCGATGATCCATTATTGGGGTTCGGGAGTGTGTAAGCTCTTGAGCCCAGTGATTGTACAGCATTCTGGAAAACATGTTGTGACAAGAAATAATTTGGTGTGTTTGGCCGTTCCAGGTGGCCAGCAAGCAGAGATTGATAGGCTATGAGTTTTAAGTGGGTTTGCGGAGAGTCTTGTCAGATTGTGCCTTAGCTTGTCAGGGTCTAGAGCTGCTGATACCCCAAAAAGGGTACCTGTTAAAGTATCGCACATGGTTTACACAACACCTCGTCGCGTCACGACCACTAATCCGGAAGGGATGCGGGGAATCCAGGCATGCGACACACAAAAAATAACAAACCCTCGGGCACGAGCCCCGTGACGCTACCCAAAGAGCAGAGCCGTGCCGCTCGCTCCCCGAGTGTGCATACCATTGCAACGTAAATCCCCGTGTGTGTCCTCGCCGTTCTACGATTGACGTGGGAACCATCCCAGCTGTGTCACACCTGAACTAAAGGTAAAACTCCTCCTATCGGCTCTCTACCTGCATTAGAGGACATCACCCCCTGCCAATCCTATATATGGTTCCTCTCCCTATATATCCCTTCTTGTGCTGAGCATAGACCATATGTATGCACACCGTGCTATGGCAGCTGAGCTTGACCTGTATCTGAACATGTCTATATCTCTGTTGTAACCCCTGCCTGTAACCTGACCCGCCTATTCTTCACCCTGGGAGCTTCAAGCGCATTTTTGGACGTTCTGCGATCTCCACTCCATGACCAGGTTATAGACTATGGATATTTTCCTCTCTTCCAACCTGGTCCACGGCAGTACTCTGCACCGACCTACATCTCCTACCCTGACCGGCTCCACTCCCTTGACTCTGCTATCCGACCTGGACTCCGTGGTTGTAGGGAGGCAGTATAAATGAATCCCCATTTTCGGTCAAGCAGCACAGCGGAACAGTTCGGATATTCCGGATACGTATAGGCATTATTGCCTCCGGTCAAACTCCATCATTGAAAACGCTTACGTGACTAATTAGTTCTCCCTGCTTCAGCCACAGACCAGAAAGGAAATGGGGGCATAGGGGTTTGAGGTATCCCTGGACGGGCAGGGTCCCTAGGTAAAGTTGGGGTTAGGTATATGGGTTCTGGTGCTCCACAAGGTGCAAGGAATTTTTAAGTCAAAGTTAATGGCAGTGTGTGGGGAATATGGCGAGTAAGAATAAAAGTGCAGATTCAATATATTATCCATAACCAAAAGACTTAGGAAAGTTTAAAGGGTATGGTATTTATTAACAGTGTAGTGTGTAAAACACAAATTGCTTGTGGCACAGTAACATTGAGCGGGACTTTCAGGTCCCACTGTTATGGAGAGACCATCTTGCCTACCACGCATGGTTCCAGCAAGTCTCCTCAGACATAGGATATATAAAGCTCAGAGGGTGCCGAGGTGTTGAAGAACATTTGGGCAGGAGATGTAGGCTTGAGTACCGCACTCCTGGGGGGCTGAATGGAAGTCAGTGGACTACCATTGCCCCCCAGAATGTGCGGAGCCTAAGTCAGCGGGGGGGGCACTTGTGCATACCAAGTGGCTGAGTGGCAAAACTTGCGACATGCCCTTGGTGATTCAGGAAGAAAGCGTTTCCCAGCTGCATTAGACTGAAATTGCTCTGACTGGAAGGTGTTGAGAATGTTCCCTATGCTCGGAATGATTGAGTATTCATGATTGAACTCTTGAAATATTCAAGCCTCACTAATCTAATTCGGTGAATCCAGATTTCTAAGCGCCAACCCACCCCAACCCCAGCTTTTTTTTCTTTTTATTTTTACTTTTTGTTTTGAGGAATTATTTGTGGTTTGATAGGTACCAAAAGATGCTCAGGAGAAATAGACAGGAGCCGGCTCAGAAAGTCCCACTTTTGCGCACAAGTTCTCTGACATTTGAACGTAGCGGTCGGGCTGAGATTTCCAGCTGATTTAGTTCGAGGACGTTTGGAGCGAGTCTTTATTATGTATTTTGTGTTCCTTGTGTGTACAATATTTTTAACCGGTAAAACGGTGTGGTAAACTGTCTGGATTCCTGTGACAATCAGTACTCCTCTCTACCTGTCCCAGATGACACACAGGGCGATACCTAATTAAAATGACCATTGAACAAACCACTGCTGCTGGCCTTAATTGATAACTTTATTGAGTACAGACCAATTAGTAAACATCATGCAGTTTTTAAGGATCTAAGAGCCATAATCATTGTGTATCCATCACATGGTTACTATACATTGTGTGCACGGTTTGTGTTTCATTATGAGTGACGAGATCTAATACAATGTATATGTAACTGTAATAATTTGGGGACGGTACCTAGTTAAATGAATATGTGTCCTAGATCAACAATTACCGAGGTGATCCCTCAAATCAGAAGATCATTTCTAATTCAATGAGTAATTGAAAGTTTTGTAAAGTTTTATGTTCTGGAAGCTCTGAAATCTACAGCCTGTAAACAATCAAATGCTTATAATCCCATCACAATCTCCCTCCCTGCAGACAGGACTAACGGATGAATCAGGATTGAGGCATGCCACATGGTTGGAGTCTTTGCACCTCACATTTCGCCCTACAGGTCCAGGACGCTATGAAATACATTGCATGCAGCGTTTGGCCACAGCTGTGGCGAGCAATGCATGCACAGCCCCCGGGGTGGTGTCACCGTAAAGCATTTCAGGGTAAGCACCAACAGTCTCCACCTCCTTGTAGGCGGTGGCATAGGATTTATCTGGGGTCTTGCATTTTGGACTTTCAGGTTGTGGGCACTCTCTATTTCTCCTCACAGGTCCAGGGCGCTTTGTATGTACAATTAAAAAGGCCAAAGTTGCAGGGGGCAGTGATGATAGTGCCAGCCCAGGGTGGTAATCATCAGTCACAGGAGTCTGATTTAAGAGGGAGGCCCGTCTGAAACAGCAAACAGTACAGAAGAACCTACAAAACAGAGATTAGTTGACATGACCGGTATTCCACGCACACATATGAATATATTAAAACGCTGCATTTAACTGTCTGAGGGGGATTAACAGTCAATGGCACCGCGAAACGGTGGAGATGATAGTAAGCACATTCTAAAAATAAATAAGGGCTCTGTAACTCAGGTGACTCACTAGTGGAGGGGGCATGTTTATAAGTTTATTTTACATCAAGTAAATGTGTTCAGTCTGCACATATATGCGTTGTTTGTTTGTGTTTCCGCTAAAATTTCTATTATATACAGCACACATGTAGAGAAGTACTAGATATATATATAAATAAATATATATATAATATATATATATATATACATTATATTTAGAAAGGTCGATATAGAGTGTTAAAACCAATCTTTTTAGCATTGTTAAGAAAGAGCCTGCGGAGTTCGATGTATTCTACATAATTAAATCTCGCGCGAGCCTGAGAGAGATCGCGAGCGCTCGCGAGCGAGCGAGAAGAGGAGAGAGAGAGAGAGAGAGATATATAGATCGACTATAAATATAGCTCGGCTATATAGAGATTAT
Source organism: Ascaphus truei (assembly GCA_036426205.1). Classification (NCBI taxonomy): domain Eukaryota; kingdom Metazoa; phylum Chordata; class Amphibia; order Anura; family Ascaphidae; genus Ascaphus; species Ascaphus truei. The sequence goes on from CM071567.1 coordinate 11,380,402, forward strand.
AGCTCTAGATCCGTCGCTCTCTAGCGTAGCGCCTCTCTCTCTCTTCTCTCTCTCTCGCTCTCTCTCTCTCTGTCTCTCTCTCTCCTCTCTAGATATATATATATCTATAGTATAGATAAGTATGTATATTACACACTATATCTATATTTATATAATATATATTTATAGAATATATATATATATATATAGTATATATAATACTTCTCATCACTGTGTTTCCATCCCCTATACACCAATAGGACCACATAGTATCGACACACACAATTTCAGGTATTGTCGACTAACTCAAATTTCCACCCACCACACCATTTATATCCACGCCCACTCCCACAACCTTTTGTAAAGCACTGTACTGTATATACTGTGGGACTCTCCCATTCATTTTTATTCACACTGGATACACATTAACCTCTTTCCTCCACTTGCTTTCAAGAACCTTTGACACCTCCAGCCATAAAACAATCCCCACGGGGGAAAAATGGCGACCAGCACAGATAACATTCCAATAGACACTGTTTATAGATAGCTTTACTTAGCTTCATTCATATGTAAATCACCGGAAAAGAGATCAGTGTTATCATCGAAAGCTCGCACAATAAAAGCATTTAGTTCAGCCAAAGAACGGTCGTATCATCGAGTTATTTTTTTGATTATTGAAGGCGGCGAACACCGTTTTGTGCGCGGACTGAGATGAGTAGAGAGAGATATATAGAGAGAGAGAGAGAGATAGGAGAGAGTGTATAGAGAGCTGGATAGAGTATAGCGGGATGAGAGGAGAGATGTATTACTATATAGCTATCTCGGATCTATCTCTATAGATAGATAGGGGCGATAATAGTTATATATATATAATAACCACAATATTAAGGAACATAAGAGACAAAACCTCTCCATAGTCAAAGCATATAGCATTGAAAAATTACTGTATTCATTGCATGTTCTTAGACAGGGTCGCACCGCACTCCGTTTCTTTCACCATTATCGCCGCACACATTGGTCTTCCCACTGCAGCAAGGGGATTCTGGAAATGTACCTGCAAATGGAGCACAGACGTAACAAACAAGTGCCCACCTTTGTCTCAAGCTCGTATTACATGTGCAAATACTTAAGAAATCCACTCATACTGCTGTTAAACACAAGCTTTTAAACCTAGAGGTCGGGATAGATGCAAAACAGGTAAACCCACTCACGACATGTTTCACAAACTTGATAGGTCTATCATCTGTAAGTTGGTTGGCTGCTAGCTGGTTGAGTACTAAGAGTAGTCATTCACCACACTTATTCGCTTTGGTGGGTAAAAAGTGACCAAAAACCTCCCAGAAAGCATATAGCACTGTAAATATTACTTATCTCATGTGCATGACTAGACGTCGGCAACCACTGTCTTTCACCAATATGCCCACAGCACACAGCGCTTCCAACTGCAGCAAGGGATTCCTGGGAAAATTACAATTGCAAATGAGCACCCGTGCCACCTTTTGTCTAAGCTCGTATTACACGGACAACTTAAGATCCAATACAACTGACTTTAAACAGAGCTTTTAAAGAGAGGCTGGGTGTGAGAGCAAGCCAGTTAAAACCCACTCACACAAGCAGATGGCTAGACCACATGCAGGCATGACTAATAACCTTATCTCTAATACAAGTACAAATCCCAGAGGATAGCAGTCCATAAAACACAAGTCCAGTGAAAAAGGTGTTTCATTTGAAAACAAAGGGGAGATTCCCAATAGCCAGATCCAATCCAAAAGTAGGATGGGGGCTGCTCATCCACGGAGAATACTCCCCAAACCAGTACTGTATAGAAAAAAAGAGAAAAAAGCGCGTTCCCTAGTGCATTATTTAAGATGCAGTAAATAAAAGATTTAAATAAAAGTAAGGTAGATAATACACACATTACAAGTACATAAAGAGTAAAATCCGTAAAGGTATATTTACCACACAGACTCCTGGTCAGATCAGCTGAGATGGATGGGGGGAAGAACCTTATGTATTACCCACTGAAAGCCAGTTGCCTTTAAAACCTGCAGCTAATGGAAACGCTCACACACAGCAGAAACGGACTGCTTCC
>CM071567.1:11382497-11405668 GCA_036426205.1 Ascaphus truei
GCTTTCAGTGGGTATACATAAAGGTCTCCCCCATCCATCTCAGCTGATCTGTACCAGCTGTGTGTAAAGATAACTTTACGTGAATATTACTCTTTATGTCTTGTAAGGGTGTATTATCTACCTTACATTTATTTAAATACATTTTATTTCATCTGCATCATAAGATAATGCACTAGAGGAGTGCGCTTTTTCTCTTTTTTTTCTATACAATATATATAATATATATATATATATATATATATATATATAATTTATTAATTAGAAAAAAGAAAAGGAAAAGCACCTGATCCTTGTGTAAAATCCAATATCAAAGTTTTAATAAAAATAACATCACAAATGCACACTCACAATTTGTCAACGCAATTAAAGCATTGTATGGGTAAGCCCATGCGCCAACGTGTAGCCGGATCGCCGTCTGTTTGCTCTGTCACAGGGGAGGGGGGGGAAGGGGGGAGGAAAGGGAAAAGAGGGGGAAAAGGAGGACTGGGGCGGGGGGAAGAATGGGGGCTAACTGAATGTAACAGATGGAGGGGGGAGAGAAGAGTCAATGAAACCAGAGCTGGGGATTACACCAAAGTACTGGTGTCCAAACATTCATTGAGTCCACCAGGGGTTAGAGTACCCAACTGGTGGATCCAATATGTCTCCCTACGACACAACATTTTGTATCTATCCCCCTTCCAGCAGAGGCAGGAATGTGTTCAATACCCATAACTAATAAGGAATCTGGATTCCTATTATGATAACATTTAAAATGTCGTGAAAAATTATGGGTACTGACACCATGTATCACATTCCTCCTATGCTCGAGGAAGCGGGTACTGAGGGATCGAGTGGTGCAACCCACATATTGCTGGCCGCAACCACATTGTAAAAGGTAGACAATATAAGTGCTAAGGCAATTAATACTGCCCCTAACCTCATATTTGCCACCTTTTTGAAGGGAGACAAACTCCGATGTGGAAGTCAGAAGTTTACATGTGATGCAGCGGCCTCTACCGCACCTGTGGTTGCCAAACCGGCCCACAGGTGGGGCATTGGCAACTGCATCAACCAATCTTAATTTAATCGGAGCTAGAATGGTTTTGATATTTTTGCCCTTCCTATATACGATTGGTGGTCTATCAGGAAGAATATTTCCCAAATAAAGGTTACATTTCAAGATGCTCCAATGGTTATTTAATATACCTCTGATGGATCTAAATGATTGATTTAAAGTGGTGATGAACCTAGGATTTCCATCAGCATTACCCGATCTACTTCTAGGTTCACCATAACCTACAGTGGCGGCACGCTTTATTCTAATGCGGCCGCCACCGCGGTGTGGGGAGAGTCGCGATTAGCCGGCGGCTCGTTTGGGGATTTCCCTGGCGCGTGCGGCGCGTCACCCTGGCGCCGGTCACGCGTTCCAGGGTTCCCCGGCATCCCTGAAGCCTGCAGAGGCAGCAGGGGTAAGGGGGAAGCTGCGCAAAGCAGCGCGCAGCCGGGGGGAGCAGCCAGGGGTTCGGGGAAGGGGAGGGGAGCGTTTTTATTAAAACACGCGGGAAGGGGAAGATGCGGCTCGGTCGCCGCTCCGTTTCGGCGCCAGCCGGGCGCCAGCTGAGAAAAGTACGTTCATAACGGGCAAATGTAAGAATAAACTGTGTCGGTGCAGTACATGTGCCTTTGTGGAGTGTTTGGATTTCTTGAGTAATGTGGATCTTTCATAGGCCTGTACCTTGCTGAAGGAGTCATTGATAAGACCGGGATCATAACCCTTCACTGCAAATTTATTGCTCAGGTCTTTGGACTGAATAAGAAAATCACTCTCTTTGGTGCAGTTCCTTTTCAAACGATAAAACTGCCCCAAAGGAATGTTTTTGAGCCACTGTGCATGGTGATTACTGGATGAATGAACATAATTATTAACAGAAAGGGACTTGAAGTGAGTGGTAGTGATAATATTACCTTCTGGATCCAGAAATACCACAGAGATAGAACTAATTTCAAATGTAAACTTCAAGCCAAATTCTTTCTGATCAAAAGAACTCAGAACATCAGACAGAACTGTGACATCACCCTCCCAAATAATAGTAATATCATCAATGAAACGACCATAGTATTCAAGGCCGGCCCCCAGCCCGGCATTTTGCCAAATAGATGTTTCTTCCCAATATCCCATAAAGAGATTAGCATAGCTGGGGGCAAACCTCATGGCCGTTCCACAGATTTGCCGTGGCCATTCCACAGATTTGCCGTGGCCATTCCACAGATTTGCAAATAAAATAAACCCTCAAACAAAAATAATTGTGCGTCAAAATAAAGGTGATACTATCCAATAAAAATTTCTTATGTGAAGGGGGAATGGAAGGGTCCGTGTTGAGCCAGAAGTCAAATGCCCTGATCCCCCTGGAATGATCTATGCACATGTAAAGAGATGACACGTCACATTTGGCCCAAAGGTAATCGGGCTTCCATTTAATCTCAGAGATGGAGTCGATGACATGCAGCGTATCCCTAATATGTGACCTGAGCTTAGCTACAAGGGGTTAGAGATAGTAATCCACATACTGGGATAGGCCGGACGTCATCGACTACACCCCCGAAACAATGGGTCTTCCAGGGGGCTCAACAAGAGACTTATGGACCTTGGGTAAATGATAAAAGATGGGGGTGCGTGGGTGATCAGAATACAAAAATTTAAATTCTAATTTTGTGAGTACACCATTATCCAAGGCCTGTGTCAAATGTGATTTCAATTAAAAAATAAATAATGTAGTGGGATCGGCCGACAAAGAGGAATAGGAGGCAGGGTCTCCCAGGAGTCGAAAGGCCTCTCTCAGATAAGCCGATCTATCCTGGATTACTATGCCCCCACCTTTGTCGGCTTGTCTGATAATGATGTCCCTATTGTTCTTGAGATCATTGAGTGCATCCAGTTCACCTTTGGACAGATTAGAATTAAATCTATAAGGTTTATTACACAGTGACTCAAAATCTCTTAATATCACATTGTAAAATGCATCAATAAATCCTCCCTTTGATTGATAAGGGAAGAAAAGCGATTTTGGTCTGAAAGGGGAATGCATGACCGATAATTCCCCCTCCTGACCAACATCTGACAAATATGTAGAATGAATTATAAAATCAAAATTTTCAATAGAATTGTTAAATGATCCCGGCAATGCCTCCGACTCCGTCAGCAAGTCCACAAGAGCCTCTGTACAGATATCTTCCTATGTACTAGTAATGAATGTAGACCTCACTTGTACTTTATTTTTCTCCTGAATATTAAAATAACATTTTAGAGTGATCTTTCTAATAAAGCTATTAAGGTCCACAAATAATTGGAAGGCACTGGGACCTGTATTTGGTGCAAAAGAGAGTCCCTTTTCCAGAAGTAGTGATTGGTATATAGATAACGCAAAAGTAGACAGATTAAATATTCCACTACTCTCTGGAAGGGTTAGCTCTCTTTTGACCTACTTTTTTCTCTGGACGACTCTGCCCCCTCTAACTCCTCTGCCCCTCTTTTTCCTAGATGGACTGGATTGTTTGAGGCCCCCCGCCAAAGGGGATAATGTTTCTCCTTCTCTTTGTCTCTCAGTGGTTACTCCTGTCGTGAAATCAAGTCTAAAAAATGTAAAGATCTCTGTTGATCTTTATGTGCCTTGGGTCTAGCACCCCCATTGGTGTCACTCGGGACAATGTCCCCCTCTCTATCTTTAGGAAGCATCTCAACCTCTAGCACAGTGAATCTGTTCTCTGGGGCCTGTGCAATACCTGAACCTTTACTCAAGGTTTGTTAGACATGTGATGCATCAGGCTGCCAGGTCCAGACCCACCGGCTTCCCCAGATTTTGCTTGGTACTTGTCACTAGCTCGCACCTGTGGATGAGAATGAAATTTACCCTTTCTATTAAAACTGTGCGATCTCTTCCAAACTCTAACTTTATCTGTGGCATAATCTTCTTTATCGCGGCTGAGTTTATTCTCTTTCCTAGCCACAACCTCCTGTTCAAAAGTTTTAACTCGTTTAATGGTTAAATCATCCAAATCTCTGTACTCTTTTCCTTCTGAGTATGGTGACAATAATGTCTGAATAAAGTCTATCTCAATTTCTAATTCTTTAACTTTAGTATCTCTATATTGGACCAGAAGCTTCATCAATAAAAAGGAACAAGTATCCAGAGTATTATTCCAGCTATTGGTGAACTCTGCATCTGTCTCAAATGTTGGACTCTTACTGATCCTTAGACCCCGTGGGATGATTTTTCTAACTATATAATCTTGAAGTGAGTAGGCATCCCACCAATGGCGCATCTCATGCTTCATTAATTTCTCCAGTTTGAAAAATTGTTCCTTAATATCTAAACCTGTATCAACAGGTATATCATTATCAAAGACTAGAAGGGAGGAGATCAAACCATTTCTCCTATTCTGTCTCTCCTTAGCTGTTTGCATCATTTTAGTTAGTGTTGTGATAGATTAATAAGTACCTGTGTCAACTTAAAAGGCTGCTACTGAGTATATACAAAGAGAAAATACAGTAGCGCCACTTTGAGACAAGTGATATGAAACAATATTAAACTAAAAATTAAGAAAAATATATATAAACGAGAATATATTAATCTAAAAAACTATATTACGTGCCAACAATAGTGATAACATATATAACAAACAAGAAAAAAGAAAAACAAAAATGTAGAAAGTCCAACCCTTAGTGCAAGTCCTGAAAAATTCAAATTAGGAACAAGATGATTGCCAGGGATCCAAGGCTGCTCTCAGAAGGAATAACCAATTCCAGCAGAAATCTATAGAAACAGAAGAACAGAGAGCGCACGTCCCATAGTGTAAAAAAGTACATTTAATATTAAAAAGAAGACAAGGGGATTAAGGACACTCACAAAAGTAAAAGAATATTAAGCAGTGTGTGATATAATCACCACCAACAGGGCAACATCGTCCTGGAATACATCAATGGATCGATTTCCAATCCAGTTCACCTCCAGCAGTTTTAGATGGATGAGAACGCCGTGTCTCTGCTTGTAATGCGATTTCAAGTTGTCAGCCTCAGATCAGCTCCATGCGCTCTCCGGCCGTAAAGTGCGCACTTGCGTGATGACGTAGTGTCGTGATGACGTACCCTGATGCGTTTCGTCACTACAGTGACTTTTTCAAAGGGAATACTAACATGGTGAAGGACTCGGTCTTTATAGGCAGGTCTTTGGATTGAATAGACTGATAGACCACCAATCGTATATAGGAAGTCCAAAAATTTCAAAACCATTCTATCTCAGAGTAAATTAAGATTGGTTGATGCAGCTGCCAATGCCCCACCCATGGGCCGGTTTGGCAACCACAGGTGCGGTAGAGGCCGCTGCATCACATGTAAACATCTGACTTCCACATCGGAGTTTGTCTCCCTTCGAAAAGGTGGCAAATATGAGGTTAGAGCAGTATTAATTGCCTTAGCACTTATATTGTCTACCTTTTACAATGTGGTTGCGGCCAGCAATATGTGGGTTGCACCACTCGATCCCTCAGTATCCGCTTCCTCGAGCATAGGAGGAATGTGATACATGGTGTCAGTACCCATAATCTTTCACAACATTTTAAATGTTATCATAATAGGAATCCAGATTCCTTATTAGTTATGGGTATTGAACACATTCCTGCCTCTGCTGGAGGGGGGATAGATACAAAATGTTGTGTCGTAGGGAGACATATTGGATCCACCAGTTGGGTACTCTAACCCCTGGTGGACTCAATGAATGTTTGGACACCAGTACTTTGGTGTAATCCCCAGCTCTGGTTTCATTGACTCTTCTCTCCCCCCTCCATCTGTTACATTCAGTTAGCCCCCATTCTTCCCCCCGCCCCAGTCCTCCTTTTCCCCCTCTTTTCCCTTTCCTCCCGTTCCGCCCTTTCCCCCCCCATTCCCCTCAGCCCCCTCCCACCTACCACCCCCCCCCTCTCCCCTTTCCCTTTTCCTCCTCTTTATCCTCTTCTTTCCCTTTTTCCCCCCACTCTCCTCCTCTCCCGTTTACCTCTTCTCCTCTCCCCATTACCACCCTTCTCTCTCCAATCCAAGTCTAATATTCATATATTAACATATAAATATACATATTTAGATTTTTTATATAGTTTAGGCCTTGAAGTCTACACCAATGATTAAGTCAATACACTGAATTCATGTGGGTAAAAATTCTCCCCTATTCATTTTTGTTGGGGTATAAGAATTTGTACTATTGTTATGTGGAATAAGCATTCTATATGTTTCCTCATGTGGTTTTATTGAGTTGGTCATTTCTCCTCTACATACATGATCAGTGTTCGACAAACCTATACATTGCTCGCCCCGGCGAGTGGATTTAACCCCCGGCGAGTAAAATTGGCCCAAGCAGCACAACGTTTGGTACTAGTGGCGAGTAGTATTTTTTTTGTGTGGCGTGTAGATTTTTTTGGTGATTTGTCAACCACTGTTACATGTATCCACACATGTAATATTCCACTGTATATTAATGGAATTTATTGTTATTTTAATTGTATTGATGAATGAGTGACCTGGGCTAGGTGGTGTTATATATACATATGGACCATGTTTGTTTATTATCATTCATTATATATTTTTTTTATTATGATTTTCTGATTATAGATATTACAATTGCGGGTCCTTCATTGTTAGTGGTATGTGTCATGTGTTTGGGACATGACTATATGTTGTCCACTCGCATGTACATGCGACACACCTATGTTAAGTATTTTATTATGTTGTTTTTTATTTTTATCTGTGAATTAGTCCTGTTTATATGTAAATGTTTTATTATTATATTTTATTTGCGGTTTATGCCTATTATTATACTGTATTTTGTAAAGCATTGTTTCTTATATACAGGACATTACGGGCAATTATCTTGGCTTAATACTTCAGTTGTCTTAGCCTTGTTATATAGGCACTGACGATTGGCCTCTTAGTCGCTCCTTTGACCACTCCCCCTCCTTTGGGTGTGGCCTTAAGATCCGAGTCTCTCCACCATGTTAGTATTCCCTTTGAAAAAGTCACTGTAGTGACAAACGCAATCAGGGTCACGTCATCACGAACAACTACGTCATCACTGCAAGTGCGCACTTTACGGCCGAGAGCGCATGGAGCTGATCTGAGCTGACAACTTGAAATGCATTACAAGCAGAGCACGGTCTTTCGCATCCTCATCTAAAACTGCTGGAGTTTGAACTGGAATTGACAATCGATCAATTTGGGGTGTTTCGAATTGGGGATTATGAATGTTTTCCTGGTTTGTTGTAGTGATTCCTATTCCCAAACTGATTATATTTCTTTACTTTTGTGAGTGTCCTTAATCCCCTTGTCCTCTTTTTAATATTAAATGTACTTTTTTACACTATGGGACGTGCGCTCTCAATAATGTGGCATTTCCTAAAACAGTAATGGATGTTTTTTCCACTGAAGTTAACGCAGATTGTCGGAACTAATTGTATGCAAAAACAATGGCATATATATATATATGTAATGGGTATTCCCTGTGAATACAGACGCTACTACTTGCTGTGTATACCTGTGTGGCTCTCAGGAGCCTAAGCCTCCGCTCGGGGAGCCTGGGGTACATACATACTGTATCACACAATCTCTTGGTGCAACGCCTCCACCTGCGATGGCTCCCGCCAGAGGAGGAGTGGTTCCACGCAGGATAAATATATATTTATATCACTCCACACACCGCATGTAAAATAACCAATGACTTTACTGTATAGCATATACTTATTCATATATCAAAAGTTGTCCCTCTCTAGTGGAGACACTGACTACTGAGTCTTCCAGGATGCTCCCACCTGCACCGGGTGATCCCACCCCATGTCCAATAACCCCACACAATATGTCCTGCACCCTTAAAGGGAGATGATATGTGTCACTGCACAACCACTAGTCCCGTATTAATAATATATATGTAGGATCGATCCCACCCGGATGGCTGCTGCAGCGGCAGCGGAGGTCTGAGCCCAAACCTCTGGATGGACGCGCGGCGTCCACTGTGTCCCTAACTGACTCTGTGCAGTAAGGGGCAGGGTCCCTAACCTGGGGTCTGTCCCTACAACACTAAATACTACTGGTGACTCAGGGCTATCTGGGGCCGAGGGGGCTGCTGGCCTAGTGCAGGGAGTCACTAACTCCTGCACCCTACCTCCTTCCCCTAGCTGATCCTGACGCCGACTAGCATGGGCTCAGCGCGCCAAATGTATCCAATCTCCCCTGCAGGGAGATCCTACAGCCCTATTGGCTACCTGGCGTCACCTGACTCTGCCCCTGTGCACCCTGGGGGCTGTATCTTCTTGGGAGCTATTCTCCCCTATGGCCGCCTCGCGCGCACTTCCTTTGCACATGCGCCAACCTCCGCAGTTGCCATCGACTGCCGCGACCCATCGCGCATGCGCAACTTCAAAGAAAATGGCGACGCCCCTCGCGGGAGCCGCCGGGGACCTCCGGAGCACCGGAGTGCTCCCTGCTTGGCCCCCACCCTCCAGGAACGCCGGCGGGGCTGCCGCTCGGCTCCGGCAGCCCCCACCATCAGCGGAGGTAACGGGGGTCGCGGAGCAAATGGGGGAACCTGCTACATCCTCCCCCTGGTAAAAACCCCAACGTCCTCGCTTGGGACACATAACTTCAAAAATGTATACATCAGTTATATAATAAAAATGCAGTTCAATTATATAACTTAGCACATTCGCATTTACTTTATACGATATTGCACAATTCGGTGAGCATCACAATCACAAATTGGATTTTGCTCCGAGACCACTGCTGAGCCTCATAATGGGGTGCCCCAATTTGATCATAGGTTACCCGATTTGGAGGGTACCTGACTCTTTGGCTCCTTCGGAGCTGTTCTTCAGCAACTCCCTCTGGGGAGTAATATGTACAGTCCTAAGGCTCAGCCTCTTCCCTTGAGGGGAGAAATGTCTCTGAACTGTCTCTGTTGGGTACAAAGCTCGGGCTCTGTGGATCCAAAGGCTGGCCTGTTGGTGCCACCTTAGTAGGCATTGGCCTACGGGGTCCTTTACCCATAGCTCCCCCGGGAAATGCCACTTCTGTGGAATAGTCCCTTTGAGAGGGTCCCTCCATAGGGTCTTCAGGATTTTCAGAGTGGTTTCATTATTTACAGTCTCTTGACCCATCTCTGATAAATTGGACTCACCGTTGAGCGGTGTGGCCAGTATTTCTGCTTCTTCGTCTCCCACTTGGGGAATAGGGAGAAGGTGATTACGATGCCAAACCTTTACCTGGCCGTCAGTGTCTTTGATGCGATAGACCGGGAGGCCAGGCATCTGTGACTCTACCTCATATATGCCGTCTCTCCACCGGTCCGCCAGTTTATGTTTTCCGGGGACTCCCAGATTACGAAGCAACACAGCGTCCCCAGGACGTAGCTCCCGATACTTGACTTTATTGTCATATCGTCTCTTATTGCCAGCATTCAGTTTAGCTGTAGACTTCTCAGCCTGTTGGTAAGCTTGCTGCAAACTGTCCTTTAGCCTTTGCACATACTTGAAATGGGTAGCATTGTGTATCCCATCCATTGATACTCGAAGACGCACATCTACTGGGAGTCTTGCCTTCCACCCAAACATGAGGAAGTATGGGGAGAATCCAGTGGACGTATGGCGAGTACAGTTGTACGCGTGTACCAAAGCTTCTACGTGATTACTCCATTCTGTTTTCTGCGCACCCTTCAGGGTTCCGAGCGTGTCCAACAAGGTCCTGTTGAATCATACAGGCAAAGCATCTCCTTCGGGGTGGTACGGAGTTGTCCAGGATTTGGCGATGTTCAGCATTTTAAGTAATTCTCGGATCAAAGTGCTCTCAAAATCCCGCCCTTGATCGGAGTGAAGTCGGTTTGGAAGACCGTAGTGAACAAAGAACTTCTCCCATAATATTTTTGCGACTGTGATGGACGTCTGGTCTTTTGTGGGGAAGGGCTGCGCATATCGGGTGTAATGGTCCGTGATGACCAGCACGTTACAGATTCTTCGGTTATAAGGTTCAATACACAAATAGTCCATACACACCAGGTCCATTGGACCAGAACTCTTGAGATGGGCCATGGGTGCTGCTCGGGTAGGCAAAGTCTTGCATTGAATGCACCGGGAACAACGGCGGCAGTGTTGCTCCACCGCTTCCCGCATCTTGGGCCAGAAAAACCGGTCTCGGACTAACCCAAAAGTCTTCTCTACACCGAGGTGCCCATGCTCATCATGAGAGACTTCAACACCATATATCTAAAGTTTTAGGGTAGAACCAGTTGTCGCCTATCAGGGTGGTTGTGATATTGGACTACCCTATAGAGCAAGGAATTGTCTATCTCGAACTTGTCCACCTCACGCATTAGCAACGCGATCAGGTCTCGGGGAGCAGTTTTCAGTAGAGCGGGATTCTTTCTCTGAACAGCTTGCCAAATGATGCTGATTACTGGATATCTTATTTGATAGTCCACTAAATCCTTCCATCTTATGACTTTGTCATGGGTTATGTTCATTCCCTTGGCATCGCAGTAGGTGGCGGGAATAGCCTGCGACTGGCATCCTAACGAATCTGCAACTCGTAGTTCGGAGAAGGCTACCTGATCATTGATGACGGCCGCTATGCTACACATTGCTCGCATCCCAGGCCCGGGGATCTCTTCCCATTCATCATCATCGGTGTTAGCACTTAATCCGGGTCGTCGTGATAGAGCGTCAGCTCCAATGTTCTAAGGCCCCGGCTTGTACTTATGATGCAATCTGTAGTTACATAGGGTTGCCAGCCATCGGTGTCCTGCTGCATCCAACTTGGCGGAAGTATTGATGTACGTGAGGGGATTGTTATCCGTCCTTACCTCAAACGTAACACCATAGGGGTAGTCATGAAGTTTCTCTGTGATCGCCCCTTTGAGAGCCAGGAACTCTAGCTTGTGAACAGGGTATTTCGGTTCACTGGGTGTCAGACTGCGGCTGATGTAGGCTACAGGCCGAAGGCCTGCGATGTAAGACAGCGCCCAGTCCATTGAGACTGGCATCCACATGCAGAACGTATGGTTGTTCTGGATCGGCATATGCAAGCACTGGTGCTTCAGTCAGGCTTTTCTTCAAGTTCAGGAAGGCCCACTCACACTCAGACGTCCATTTATCACCAAACGGTTGACGGGCCGACGCAGCCTTCCTTCCAGTATCTTCAGGGTATATCTTCAACAGATTGTTCAGGGGTTTAGCTCAACTAGAGTATCCTTCCACGAAGCGACGGTAATACCCACAGAAACCCAGGAATGATCGCAGTTCCGTGACATTCTCGGGACGCGGCCAGTTCACTACAGCTTCTACTTTGGCGGGATCGGTAGCAATTCCTTGAGCATACACGATGTGTCCCACTTAGGTCACCGAGGTGTGACAAAATCGACACTTGTCGAGGGATAACTTCAATCCTTCTTTTCCAAGACGGTCTATCACCTTCAGCAGCCTCTCTTCGTGCTCTTCCAGGGTCTTCCCGAAGACAATTATGTCGTCCAGGTAGACAAGACACTCCCGAGGTTTCATGTCCCTGATTGTTTTCTCCATCAGTCGCTGGAAGGTAGCAGGAGCTCCACATATACCTTGGGGCATACGCGTAAAATGGTAGAAGCCTAGGGGGCAGACGAAGGCTGTCTTTTCCTGGTCCTCTTCACTCATAGGTACCTGGTAGTACCCAGATCGCAAGTCGAGCATGCTAAACCATTGGCTCCCGGTTAGAGCATTCAGGATTTCTTCGAGGGAGGTTGTATTAATCGGGTACTGTACGATTATTCAGAGTTCGATAATCGACGCACAATCTTACAGATCCATTCTTCTTCCTTACCACCACTATGGGTGATGCATAAGGACTCCGAGACTCCGTCAATATCCCAGCGGTCTCCATTTCCTTCAGGACGTTCCTTACATCGTCCACATCCCTGGGGGCAATGTGGCGAGAGTGTTCACAGAACGGAGTGGCGTCACTCAACCTAATGGTGTGTTGGGCGCTGCGACTGCAGCCCACATCCATCTCGCTGGTGGAAAATACCGTTCTTCTTTCATTCAGCTTGGCCGTCAGTCGATCCTTCCACTCAGTTGGCAGCGTCGAGTCTCCGAAGTTGAAGTCCAGATCGACTTACTGCTCATCCACTGCAGCGGCGTTCACCTGGGGCACTGTTTTTACCGGGCTGACGGGATATATGCTGCCCAAACTTTGTCCTGCATCAATGTCCATCGGGAATGGAGAGATATTTTGAACATACACATAGGTTCGTAGAGGAATTTTGGTCGTCTACTCTCTCACTTCAGGTATTACCCATACCCTCTCTGGGTCTCTTCCTCAGGGGTACTCTCCAGAGAGAACAGATGATCAGTCTCATCTCGATCGGGATAACAGCACCAGATGGCCATGCGTTGCACTCTCCCTGGTAAAATGGTCGTCAGTCCACGTTGACGATTGTAGAGGTCCCCGTGACGCTCTAAGGCATATACTCTGTTGCACTCCTTTCTCAGTACAGGGTCAAGGAGTGGATTGGCCAGTGGCAATTCATTGGTCTCTTTCAGGTAGGCTCTGATTATGGCTCGCACTATATCCGTATTGGTTCCCAAGATGACCGGGTACTGACACTGTCCTTGAGGCTTCGGGCATACCATTACCTCCACATGCATGGGATGTTTCTTGCCGGTATTCAATTGAAGTATCTCCAGTTGAATTCTCACAATCCCATCGATGGGGTAATCTTCATTGCTCAAACCCCTCACCTTGATATGTTCCGCCGACCGCAGGGGACAGTGCTTAAGGTGTTGGTCGTAGAATTGTCAGTAGATTATGGTCACTTGGGACCCGGTGTCCAGTAAAGCAGAGGCATAGACTCCTTCTACTACCACACGCACGATGGCAGAGGGGCCTACCTGACAGTAACCATCCCCGGCCGGAATTTCATCGTCTGGGCTTAGGTCCGTAGGGGCTTCGGGAGGCGCAGGGGTGGCCTCGGATGTCCGGGCTTCTGTGGTCTGTATCTGACAGATCATGGACCTAGCCTAGCTTCCTTTACTGGGCGTTTTCTTTTCTTGGGTGCCTCCATCTGGGCACTCTCTGGAGAAATGGCCTTTCTAACCACAACCATAGCAGACGATATCTTTAGGATCTAGTCGTCTTGGGTAAGTGGGGGAGGATCTCCCAGAAGTCCGGCCTTTCGTCAAGGGCGACTTGGGTGGCTCCTCTTCCTCTTTGACAGGTTTCTTGATCCGGCGAGCGGAGGCTCCCGGGATGTCACTCGCAGGGGGCTCTTTGACCTTGGTGCCTGTATGCAGCTTGGTATAGGCTTCATGCCCTTTGACGATCCCCAAAATGTTCATGAAGGTAGGGGGAGGCCCCTCCATTAGTGAGCACCTAATCATGATCACTATGTGATGCGTGGGAATGGCCCCTCGGAGGAACTGCTTGCGCCGTATTCGTCCATCTCTGAGGCTAGGATGAGGTCTCAAGTTCGCAATTTCCACAGAACTAGCTGGTTTCGTTGAAGGAAATATGACAGGTCTTCCTTCTCCTTCTGTCAGAGACCATAATATTTGAACCACAGCTCACTCTCCTCTTCATCTTTGCCATAGATCTGGACCAACAAGTCTACCATCTGATGAGCAGAGAGATCAGGGGCTTGGTCACGCTGTGCGCTGACCATGGTGGCTGCTGGGGGTCGGAGGCTTTCCAGGATTCTCTGACGTCTGACCGTTTCAGAGCACGGCCATTCATCGATCACCTTGAGGGTGTGTTCCGTCCAAGACTCAATGCTTTCCTCGCCTTCGGGGACAGGAACCATTCCTGAAAACGCCTTCAACTTCCTGTAATTTTGGGCTTGGGCGGACGTAGTTATCGCTTCCACAAGCTGCGGGAATGTCACTCCTAGCATGGAGCCGCCACTGTCTGAGGAACTTGCGATCCCCGCTCCCTGACTGTTAAATGTTGGGGTGAAGCTGTTCACTAACCGGTTAAGGACCGGTGATGTTGGTGGGCTACCGGCCCAGCTGGTGACCCCTTGCCTAGCATCAGAAGAGAATGTCACTCTGGGTAGAGATATGTCTGATCTGATGGGTGTACTGGCGGCCATATCTTTGTCATCCCAACCCGCATGTCTGGTAAGGGACGTTACATGACTGGAAACGGTTCCAGGGTAAATTAGAGGGCACCCTTGCGGTAAAGTCTCTGGTAGATACACTACTCGTGGGCCTCTATCAGGGGGTATAGCTTGTTCGGTGGCCAGCAATAGGGTGTTCTCTTGCCGGTCAATGTTGTAGTGGTTGCTGATGGGGCGGGCGCCCGCCAGACCAGGTAATGTCCTTACTGCGCTGCAGACAGTAAACATGGATACATCGGCAGGTACACCGTCTACGGCGACTACGTGTCGCAGGAGCTCTCCTAGTTTTTCGGCCCAGTCAGCCACTTGTTGGGATGTGAGCGCAGACATGCTGACTGATAGTATACTACGTGAACTACTGAGTAGGGCACCCCAGGGCTGACTCTCAGCAGCTCCTCCAAATGTAACGGGTATTCCCTGTGAAAACAGACGCTACTACCTGGTGTGTATACCTGTGTGGCTCTCAGGAGCCTAAGCCTCGCTCGGGGAGCCTGGGGTAGATACATATCACACAATCTCGTGGTGCAACGCCTCCACCTGCGATAGCTCCTGCCAGAGGAGGAGTGGTTCTGCACAGGATAAATATATATATATCACTCCACACACCGCATGTAAAATAACCAATGACTTTACTGTATAGCATATACTTATTCATATATCAACAGGTGTCCATCTCTAGAGGAGACACTGACTACTGCGTCTCGCAAGACACTCCCACCTGCACCGGGTGATCCCACCCCGTGTCCAATAACCCTACACAATATGTCCCGCACCCTTAAAGGGAGATGATATGTGTGCAGCCACTAGTCCCGTATTAATAATATATATGTAGGATCATTGGTGCACTTGTTGATGGTTAACTGCCGAGCACTCCAGTGCCCGGGCCAGCCAAGGAGCTTCACAAAGGATCCGAAGGCTGACGAATACAGGAACTACCGTCCGGGGCGATCCCACCCGAATGGCTGCTGCAGCGGCAGCGGAGGTCTGAGCCCAAACCTCTGGATGGACGCGCGGCGTCCGTTTTGTCCCTAACTGACTCTGTGCAGTAAGGTGCAGGGTCCCTAACCTGGGGCCTGTCCCTACAACACTCAATACTACTGGTGACTCAGGGCTATCTGGGGCCTAGGGGGCTGCTGGCCTAGTGCAGGGAGTCACTGACTACTGCACCCTACCTCCTTCCCCTAGCTGATTCTAACGCCGACTAGCGTGGTCTCAGCATGCCAAATGTATCCAATCTCCCCTGCAGGGAGATCCTACAGCCCTATTGGCTACCTGGCTTCACCTGACTCTGCCCCTGTGCACCCTGGGGCTGTATTTTCTTGGGAGCTATTCTCCCTTATGGCCGCCTCGCGTGTACTTCCTTTGCGCATGCGCCAACCTCCGCAGTGGCCACCGGCTGCCGCAACCCATTACACATGCGCAACTTCAAAGAAAATGGCAGCGCCCCTCGCGGGAGCCGCCGGGGACCTCCGGAGCACCGGAGTGCTCCCTGCTCGGCCCCCACCCTCCAGGAACGCCGGCGGGGCTGCCGCTCGGCTCCGGCAGCCCCCACCATCAGTGGAGGTAACGGGGGTCGCAGAGCAAATGGGGGAACCTGGCTACATATATATTTAGCAAACGACAGGGGATGCCCAGTGCTACATCCAAATGACAGAACATGCATGGTAATAATTACAAGAAATAATGCTTCAGTACGAATAATAATACTAATACTAATAATAATAAAATATGTTTTTTTAGTTAGATATCACAAGCTTGCACATCAAACGTCAAGGTAAACCATAATAAGTGCGAGTCCCATACTACACTGCATCTGTTCCCTATATCTCTGTATACAACTGATTCCAGTCAGAAATTAATTAACACACAAGCCCAGCAAGCTCAAACACTCACACCCACCTAATCCCTAAAGACACATATATACAGACTGGTCCCAAATACATATATACCGAATGGTCCCAATAATATATGTAGCCCTTTTTGTAACTGCCTGCACTAAGGAACTACGGTGTTGCATGTACCTGTGGCTTCAGGAGCTCTGAGCCTCCGCTATTTGGGAGCCTGGGGTCATACCCTTACTTATCACGGTGCAGCGCCTCCACTTGCCCAGGATCCCCATGATAGAGAATATACCCTAAGCAAGAACATACAACAGTATTGTGCAACAGCAACCTTTTATGTATTATGCACAATGAACGAAAGAAATGCAGAATATATATCTTAACGTTACACTAACACTGTGGCTCGGCCACACCTTATCAGGGATAATGTTCTGTACACAGGTGGCTCTGCCACTCTCCCTAGGAGTAGGTCCTATAACCAGTATCTGTATTGTACCATACAGTTCCTCACTGTTGTCCCCAATTATATAGTGGGAGGCGGGATCAGCGCCTGTTGACCGGTGTCGGTGCACGTATAGACAATGATACCTCCCGGTCACTGCGATGACCGTCACACTCCACACATAGGGTCCTTAGCGTGGTTCCAGCCTTCCGCCGACACTCTGTTAAGCTGCACCGTCTGTATCCAATCCAAGATGGCGACCGCAGCTCCGCAGCTCAAACCGCACTAAAGGGAAACGTCCCTAACAGCTATGGCCGTCCCTACAAAACGGCACCCTACGATGACAGGGGAATGCTCCTCGGGCCTGGGGAATGTCTCTCACCTAAGCGGGAAGGTCACTGACCCTCCGCTCACGCACACGAGGTTCCGCCAACCTCCTCCTTCACCTCCCTCTCGTGTCTCTCCCACCGCCCACACGCATCCGGTTCCTCTATCCAGAGTCTCGCACCCGATTGGTCCTCAGCCTCAGCTGACTCTCTCACAGTTCAGAGTTCAGAGTTCAACCCCCAAAGTCTCTACAGATTGGTTGCCCTTCGCGCGCTTCTCTCGCGCATGCGCAGCCTAACTTGTACACAGTGACCTTGCTGGCAAAAGAACAATAGGGCGCTTCCTTTGTAAATGACAGCGCGGAACCCTTATATATATATATGCACATCCTTACATATATATATATATTCTGACTGGAATCAGTTGTATGGAGGTTGTGGCACCTCCCCCAGAGCTCACGTCACCTCCCCCTTTTTAATGGTGGTTCTCATTTTGCTTCAGGTAAGGAATCTATTATGGTTCTTCTCCCTCATACAGAGGTATAGGGAACATATGCAGTGTAGTGTATACTGCCACATCCTCCTATAGTGATAAAATGTATCGGCGCTGGGTTCTCAGCATCAACAGTTCATGTTAAAAGGCTGCTGTGAATCGATGTGCCTCGCAACAATGGCGGCGCCACGAGGAGCAGAGGGAAGAGGTGACTGTGAAACTAGGAAGCCTCCTGATTGAAACACACCAAACTTCGATCCTGGCCTAACTCCGCTTTTCGTCAAC
This sequence comes from Ascaphus truei, assembly GCA_036426205.1. NCBI lineage: Eukaryota > Metazoa > Chordata > Amphibia > Anura > Ascaphidae > Ascaphus > Ascaphus truei. Next base: position 11,400,035 of record CM071567.1, read on the forward strand.
GTGTGACTTTCTCACTGTTCGTGACGAAACGCGTTGGTGTGTAACGTCAGCACGCGTTGACGCGCGTATGACAGGCGGAGTTAGTCTGTTCTACATGCGCTGACCCGCTGCTGTTACAGATTGTCTCAAATGATTGTGTTTTTACCCACCATGTGAGTATAGGTCCTGGTGACTACACAATGCTTGAATAAAGATTTCCTCAATTTTTACAGTATTATGCTATGAAGCTGGCGCTTCTTTTTGTTTGTATATATATATATATATATATATATATATATATATATATATAAATATATTTCTCAGCATTTTAGGGTCATTTTAATTCAAACAAAAAATATATTAGGAAGCCCACTCAAAGAAAACAGGTGATGTATTATTATTTAATAAAATGGCAGTGTAAATATTATTTATTGTAAGAACTCATGAGCGATTTTATACATTTAAAATTATGAAAATACAAGTAGATTTCTACAGAGCGATACATATATATGAAACATAATTGTTAAACCTCTGGTCAGGAAAGGGGTGGGGGCTTTAGCTGTGCATGCAAATGCAATTTATATACATAACTTCTTAGCACTGATTGCATATACCACAACCTGTATATTCTGTCACTTGGGCTCAGAATTGGATGCATTATCTCTCCCAACTCTGATAAATAGAATATGTTTTTTACCCATCTCAGGGTAACAGAGATCAATCAAATCTCAGAAGTGCCATCATATCCAAGATGTACTGTATTTATATTTCAGCAGCATCATGGACCTGGTTCAGTGGTGAAATCCTATGATTTATTATTCACATTATGTATTACCCAATTACAGGTCACTAACTGAGGCACAGAAAGTCACATGGTTAAAAACCCTGACTCTAATATTAGTTAATCAAACCCATAAAATGCTGTATGAAAAACTAGCACCTTAACCACAACACCGCTCCCCTCCTCACTGGAGGAGAAACTCAGCCATTCTAGGAAGTTTCCAAAACCCAAATAAGTGGAGCTTTCCTGTTCTGACATACATTTTTTCAGCATGGTGTTTTGAATCTTTACCTGGATTTAAGGAGCAGTGGATGGCTGATCCGATACGTGGAATCCCTGAAAATATTTCAGCCAGACTTTGCAGGACTTTATTGTAATTCTGCAGAATTTGATAAACTTGTTGATGGGTTGATACACCTGGGTCATCAATTGGCTTCTTGCTGCTCCCTTCACAGAAACAGGAGAAACAGAAATGTTTCAGTAATAATTGTGTTTTTGAGGTAAATGTAGTAGGGTTAGCAAGGCCTGCTACTGTTTTAGATATAAATCACTGGCCAGAAACAGGTGACGTATATTAGGTAATATGATATCATTTCTTTTGGTTCAAATACAATTTATTAATAAGATAATCTTTGAAATATATCTTAGTAAGTACACAGTACTATTTAAGTTCTTACTTATTTTTGCACAGGTGCAGGTGGACAGAAAAATCTATAGTATGTAATGTATTAAATAAAATACTGAAATTACAAGAAGATCCATTTGTTTCTACAAAGAAATATTGGACTAAAGATTCACAGCTACTTTTCAAACATGGAGAAAAATAAGCACAGAAACCTTCAGCTATCAAAGTAAAGGAATCCTGGTGCTGTTCATTTGCATTTGTCCAAGCGACACATAGACAGGTCCCAGTGACACACGTCACACACATCCATCGTCATGGCTGGGTTCATAAGGTTTGTCTGAGGTTGTTTAAAAAGTTCCCCCCAGTGGCTCCGTGGTTTCGGCTTTGAAGGCAGGGTACAGAAGGTGTGTGCACGATGTGCAGGGGGGGGATTGATGTGAGATACAGAAGGGGTGAATGATGTGTGATGCAGGAAGGGATTGATGTGAGATGCAGGGGGGGATTGATGTGAGATAAACAGGGGGGGGATTGATGTGATATTCAGAAGGGGTGAATGATGTGATGCAGGGAGGGATTGATGTGAAATGCAGGGGGGGAGGGGATTTATGTGAGATACAAGGGGGGATTGATGTGAGATACACAGGGGGATTGATGTGAAATGAAGGAAGGGGGGATTGATGTGAGATGCAGGGGGGATAGGGGTGGATTGATGAGAGATGCAGGGGGTAATTGGGGAATTAATATGAGATGCAGGGAAGGGGAGTGTTGTGAGATGCAGGAGAGAAAGAGATGTGAGATTCAGAGGGTAAGGGTGATGTGAGATGCAGGGGGGGACTCAGGGGAGGGGGGAGGGTGATGTGAGGTGCGGGAAGAGAGGGGGATATGTGAGGTGTAGGAGCGTAGAGAGTGATGTGAGGTGCAGGGGGGAGAGGGTGATGTGAGATGCAGGGGTGAGAGGGTGATGCAAGGTGCAGGGTGGGAAAGGGTGATGTTAGGTGCAGAGTGGGAGAGCGTGATGTGAGGTGCAGGGGAGGGAGAGTGTGATGTGAGGTGGAGAGGGAGATGTGAGGTGCCGGGGGTGGGAGAGCATGATGTGAGATGCAGCTCGGGGGAGAGTGTGATGTGAAGTCCAAGGGGGACAGGGTGATGTGTGGTGCAGTGTGGGATGGGAGGTGTGATGTTGGGGGGGGGGAGTATTATGTGTGTGGGTGAGGGGGAGAGATGGGGGTGTGAGATATAGAGGGGGAGTCTCGCCAAGTCCGCCGACACAGGAGGTGGGGTTAAGGCAATGGAGTCTGTTGTCCATTCAGTTTGAATGGGACTGCCAGGGACACCCGCTGTGTTAATCCAATGGGCCATTAGTCTGTCTTCAGAAATGTCACAGAAATGTTGCAGAATTACTAGGGTATTGCCCTGGATTTTCCCAGGCAAGTGTTCAGATACTCATGGCTGCATCAGTAAATATGGGGTATGTGCCGCACACGCACCTTCACAATCAAACTTCACTGTATTTTATCAATCAAATTGTACTTTCATGTTTATGATATTTATGGCATGAAACACATTTGAGAGTGTCAAAACTCACAGAAGTTTTACTTAAAACGTGTGTCCTTGGAACACACCTCCTTTTTATCATTGTTATATATTAGGTATAGTTATCCAAATTTTCGGAACCATCTCAGGGCCCCTTCATCCGGGAGGTGCAAAATAGCTCACCGCTTGCATGCTCCAGTAGTGGGCCTGGGACAGGTGGCCTGACACCAAAGTACTCGGCCAAAGTCCTCAGCAGGAACATCATGACCCTGATAAAGCTAGGAGCGAGACCCCCAGTCAAGCTGATACGCTGGTCAAAGACGGATCAGCAACATTAGCAACCCTTTACCGCTGTATCACATCCTCAAACTGCAAACCCCCTTCTACCGCCTGGTCACGCAACCTGACATACCCACCTCAACTCTGTGAAAAAGGCCAGTGTTAGGGCCAAATTAAAGAGTTTGTCCTATTGTAGAAGAATGAGTAGCAAACCCCCCTGTGACCTGAATCAATCGTTGCAGTATTAGGAGTGTAACTGGCTTCATGCTATCTGACACACCCCTCATCACCCCACCGCCACACCCAAACATCAATCCTGCTACAACCCTCTTAACTACAAAAGCCTTTGTAGGATCTTCCCGTACCAGTAACGTCATAAAAAAGGAAATTATCACCTGTTTCTTGCTCACTGACCCGCCCGCTAAGCCTTTCTCTTTAGCATAAGGATATACGTCAATACGGCCCCTAACTCTTACAAGTTTAGTCCCAGATCCTCCGCCAACCCCTTATACTAACGCCAAGCAGCCACATAAGAGCCCCACGTACTCGAAGCCATGAAAGCGCGAACAAAGTCCATGTGAGGATCGGGTGCAGGTTCCGCTCCCGAGTTTGATCCAGACTTTGCTGCAGCTGGACCCAGCAACGAATCAGAGCTCTGATTCTAGTATCAACTTCTGTTGTGCAGCCGTTTAGCTATTGGCTGTTCCTCCTTTATAGGCTTAGTTATTGCCTCTGCAAATCGGCTGAGCATATTAGTATTTTACTTGTGACGTCGTGCTGGTCACAAGCGCACTGTTTTGCCTTGTCCTGTCTTGCCTTGCTGTGCCTTCTTCTGCCTTACTTTCTGTACCTTGTCTTGTAGTTCCTTACCTTATCCCAGGATATTGTATATAACAATCTATACTATCTCCAAACCTGGACCACGGCTAGTGACTGCATAGATCCATACTCTCTCCAACCCTGGACCACAGTTAGTGACCCCAACTCTTTCCTACCTCTGACCACAGGGAGTCTATCTACGTTTCTTACTTTTCCAACCCCGACCCGGATACCAACAACTACGAATCTGCATTCTGGACGCGACTTCACGGCGCCAGGTCGGTGTTTCTATATCCCCACCTCGACCTCGCGGTTCAGTCCAGTTTGTGGCGAGCACCCATTAGAGTCGATCACTGAACCATTCCCAAAAATCCACAACTCTACCGGGCATCGCAGGCCGATTCGCTCCTTACCAGTGCCAAACTCCAGAACCCCACAAGCTATAACCGAGACAAAGCATCTTAAATGTTTTTCCCCACACCTGGGACATGTCGTCCTTTAAACGCTATGTTTAGCTAAAGGCAGGAAAGTATAAAACAGTGCAGCAGGACAAACACTGGGGGGGCGGGGAACGCGACCCACATTTATGCAATGCTTCCACCACCCCCATGTTAACTGACCAAAAAATTACTTCCCTGTTTGTGAACAGATGACCTCACAATCTCACCGCCACCAACAAGGGAAATAATTCTTAGAATGTCAGGTTCCTGATGAAATGGATCTCGTTACAGTCAACCATCCACCGCTAAGCACATAACGTCCCATTGAAATAAGCCACGAATCCTACCTATCTATGAACATCTGCAACTCTGAGTTAGAGGTTTGTCGCCCTTTCAAAGGGTCCGCCAATTGTAGGACCCCAGAAATTCCATCCAGACCACCAAATCCTTGTAGATTTCTGCAGTGACCCAAATAAAGTGGTTTGGGCATTTAACACCACCGTTGCTGCTGCCAATCACCTTCAAAACACACACCCCACCGACATAATTATTGCCACAAAGAACAAATCAGCTACTGAAACTGCCTCTGTGATATCTTCCTTAGTGACATAAATTCTTCTAGAGAATCTACCAGTGATCAGCTTTCCCGTGTTAGTCTGTACCCCAAGCGGACCGAGTTGTCCCACGGTTTTTCCTCCTGCAGTGGGACCTCATATTCGCATGCTATAGCCAAAAATTCAAACAGCCATCTGGCACACAAATCCCACCCCTAAGGAACACACAATGCGCTGTGCTGGGTTTAATGTGGGCGGTGGGTGAGTAAAATGTGATGATTAAGGGGGGAGGTGAAGATGGGTGGATTAATCAGGGGGGGCGCCTGCTCCTTTAATTTGTCCTGGCCTCCAAGATTTCTATTGGCGGCCCTGCCAGGCTTTACTGAATGAATAATACTCTGAAATCAGACAAACAGCTTCCAGAACTGATGGGATTATCAGAGTCTTGGACTATAATTGTACTTACAGCTGTACGTATGTAAAATGGGTACATGTCATTTAATGGGAATTCTTGAATACTTAAACTTTCTAACTTAAATATATAGTTTTCAATAAATACATATGTAGCCAGGTCCCCCCTGTCATGGCTGACCCCCTCCTCCCTTCTCGCGGCTTAGGCTCCTG
>CM071567.1:11412974-11437132 GCA_036426205.1 Ascaphus truei
ATTTCACCAGGGGGAGGATGTACAGTACCGACACGTTTTATTCGAGTGGGGCTAGTTCCGCAAGCCGGGGGATGCCCCGGCTTGCTAGCCCCACTCCCTCGGCGTGCCGCGCGTCACCGATGCGCGGTCACGCGTCATCGGGTGTCAGCGCCCCCTGCACGCGCGTCCAGGGCTCCCCGAGGGTGACGGCAGCAGAGGTTCCGGGGGACCCGGCGGACCCGGCAGCGGTAGGGAGAGCGCCCCGATCGGAGGGCGCTCTTCCGCTGCTTCGGCGCGCGCCCGGCACCCTCCGGCGCGCGCCAGGTTACTGCTGCGGCAGAGAACGGGCAAATGCTCGAATAAACTCTGCCGCAGCAGTAGCCAGGTCCCCCCTGTCATGGCTGACCCCCTCCTCCCTTCTCGCCAGACGCTGTGTGCGAGGGAGTGAGGGGGGGCCGGCGCGCGAAGAGAGAGATCGATCCCTGGTAGCTAGGGACGCGAGCGGCGAGCAGGCCGGTTGCCGGGGACGCGATCAGGCCGTAGCTAAGGCCGCGATTGCGTTGCCAACGGCCCGGCGGCTCGGGAATCAGGGCGCCGCCATGTTAGGGCTGTTGCGCATGCGCAGTGGTAGAACACAGCGCGGGAGGCCCCAGGATAGCTCGCGCATGCGCGAGATGAGTCTGCCAGCCCCCAGGGTGCATAGGGGCAGAGACACCTGACGCCAGGGAGCCAATAGGGTTGATGAATTGCCAGGGAACATTGGATACATTTCGCGGGGTTTTGCAGCTACGCAGGCAGTCAGGATCCGGACCAGCTAGGGGTAAGAGGTGGATGCAGGGGTCAGTGACCCTCTGCATTAGGCCAGAAGCCCCCAAGGTCCCAGTTAGGTCCTGAGCCACCTAGTAGCTTGTGGAGCTTAGGGACAGGCCCTAGATAGGGACACTGCCCCATTTATTGGTAGCTTAGCCAGGGACACAGTGCTGAAGCCGTGCGGCCCTGCGAGGTGGGTTCTGGGCTCAGAACCCCACCAAAGACCCTAAGACTGAGAGTGACATCATTCGCGCTGGACTTTCAACCCACGCGGTGTGGAGGACAACGCCGGATCGAGCGGATTGATATCGCGGTACCCGTGGCTGGAGCCCGGGCAGGTAACCTGCAACTCACGTGCACCAACCAGGCCTATCACCAAACATAGTGGCTGCGCAGTCACACATACACATTCACCGTGGTATTTGACTTTGGGAGTGCGAGACATTTGGGTGGGGGTTACTGGACACTGGGTGGGGTCACACTGTGGGTGGTTAGCGTCCGCCGTGACGCCTAGTGTGTTTAGCGTCCGCCGTGATGCCTAGTGTGGTTTAGCGTCCGCCGTGACGCCCAGTGTGGTTAGCGTCCGCCGTGACGCCTAGTGTGTTTAGCGTCCGCCGTGACGCCTAGTGTGGTTTAGCGTCCACCGTGACGCCCAGTGTGGTTAGCGTCCGCCGTGGCGCATGATATGTTAGGATGTTATTACCGTGATATGTGATACATGTTTTGCTGTGCAGTAAAGCCAGTCCTGTTTTACATTTGCTCGCTTTGTGTGGTTGTTTCCTGTGAGGGCCTCCTCCCACTCCGTTGGGATCCCTCCCAGGTGGAGGCGTTGCACCTAGAGATGTATAAGATGTATGTACCCCAGGTTCCCCAAGCGGAGGCTTAGGCTCCTGAGAGCCACACAGGTTGCACAGCAGGTAGTAGCGTCTGTATTCATAGGGAATACCCGTTACACATATAAAAACATTACCGTGCATTTTTGTAACTATAGAGGTCTGTTTGTAATATATGACAATGCTAGGAATGAACACTGTAGTTCTGCACATAGAATAGAAACACAACCTAATCTAATGTCGGTACCCGAAGCATAGGTCAATAGAGCGACAGAAAGTGATAACACTGGCATTTAAACATATTTCAACCCACTTCAAAGGCTAACTAATTACAGTACCACGAAGATATTGTGAGAAGAGCTAAAGCTAACTCATTGTCAGGGCACTGGGAATATGACAGTAACTCACATTAAAATGCTTTGTGCTCTTTAGTGAATCTAGCACAATGCTATGTCACATGATTTTGTGGTTATAACTTCATCAATATCTAAATAAAGTCGCACAGGGATATATCTTACCTGAGACACTGAGCCCCAGCAGCAGGCACATAGTGGCAGCAATATGCTTCACAGTCATGGTCACGATGAGAACGAGTCCACAGGTCACTAACTCTGAAAGAATAAAGGGGATATTCCAGTAGCTGCAAGTTGTGCATAACCACATGGGAAATAATCTTTCTATAAGCCGTTTTCACACGTGTAAACCGTGCAGGACAGGCTCTTTTACAAGTAGAAAATAAAGAAAGTGTGGGTAACGTGCGCAACCAATTATCTGACCAAATAAATTATAACAGTGAAAGTCAATATCCAACTGTGATTGTGATCACCAAACTTGTGATTACAGTATATTCATACACAACCTTGTGTATTAAGTGCAGCAAATGCTGGCATCTGCTGCTATCAGTATTAGGGTGGCTCGACACCCCTAGAATGTATGCAACAAGAAGAAAAAAAGTGCACAACATAATAGTGAAGTAGGTAATAAAAGTGTTAAATCATTTATAAGGTAATAAATCTGCGTACATCAATGAATTTAAAAGCAAGCATTTCGTGCATCAAGGCACGAGTTACCAGTAGCTGCGACAGGATAAGGTAGGTTCATACACTCCACATCTACAGTGCTGCAGCCGCTGGCTTCTGGAACAGTAGAGTAAAATCCTCCAGTGTCAGTACACAGTCTCCAATATATATGGGCACAGATCCCCCTCCTCCTTCTTCTCTCCTCTGTTTGGCAGCCTTGCCGGAAAGCAGCAGCCTCCAGAGCGGGCCTTTGGAGATGACGTCACTGGGGTCAGCGTGCTTGGTAACTGCATACACCGGATCACTAGCTGAGTAGTCTCGGCACAATGCGCATGCGTGACCGTCTCTGGTCTCAGCGATGTGACGCTAGACAGCGCTCGAATTGCCGCGATTGGAATGGGGAAAAGGGTAAAACTATACACACAATGAATACCCCACCTCAGTGGTGCCAATGTTAGCCTCTAGAATTGGAATTTAGTACAGAAAAATCCAACGTGTTTCGTGGAGCAATGCCACTTCTTTAGGGAATATTCATGTGCCACGAAACGCGTCCTGACAAAGGACCCACATACAGTAACCAATACACCAAAGGTGCATAGCATAACATTTTAACAATCACATCTCCTCAAAAAGGTGTCACTCTATACACTAATGGCACAACTACCCGGTCACCTCGCAGAGCTTTGTACCCCACACCTTATATCCCAGAGTCCCAAGCGTTCTGCACCCACCCATTAGGCATGATGAGTGCCTGTTTGGTACCGGTAACGGTGGTTCACTTGGTGACTGTACCTGCCCGGGGCTCCTGCACACGGGTACCGCAGAACTGAAGAGGACCCATCTGTATCAAGCGCCGAAGCCTCAGCGATGGTGTCTTCCTCCTGGTGGATGGTCTCCCTCTGATGACCTCACCACCCAGATGATTCCCTGCAAACACTGACCCTTCTTGTCAGAGCACGCAGCACTGCACCTGTGTCCCTGACTAAACTGACTGCTAACCGGGCAACTCCAAATATCATGGTTTGGAAGAATAGTCTCGATCAAAATGAATGTCCTTCCAACGCTACTTTATTTCTTCCAAACACTCCCCGTAGTCGTCCCACTAACAGCTCTGAAAAACATACAGACCCTTATGTTCCAATTCATCTGGAATGATAGAAGACTGAGGGTCCCCAGATCGGTTATGCTCTCATCAAAAACGAGGGGGGATCAAACAGGCTAAACCCAATTCTCCCTAGACTCATCCATGTGGATCAAGTAGGATTTGTGTCTGGAAGACAGGCCTCCGACAATACCCGCAAAATTGTGGATATAATCGACCACGTGCATCTCTCTGGTTCCAATCAAGTGGTCCTTCCTAGACCAAAACCTGCTGAGGTTTGGTTTCTCTGGCCCTTTCCTAGAGGGGGTGAGAGCCCTCTACCAAAATCCAACAGCGTATGTTAAACTATCAGGCGGCTTCTCAGACCCAATAAAAATTAGAAACGGGACCAGAGAAGGCTGCCCACTCTCCCCCCTACTATTTGCCCTAACTATAGAGCCCCTAGCAGCCACTATCAGGGAAGAAACCAGTATCAAGGGTATCCAAATTGCGGACAGATAACACAACATTTCTTTGTTCGCTGACGATGTGATTCTGACTCTCGCTGACCCCCACACATCTCTCCCCAACCTCCAAAGGCTTCTGACCCAATTTGGATCAGTCTCTGACTATAAAGTGAACATGGACAAGTCAGAAGCCTTGAACATATCCCCCCCCCCAAGAAACTCATTCAAGCCAACTATAAATATAATTGGAGTTCCACCTATATTAAATATATTGGGGTTAAAATCTCCAACTCCTACAATACCTTATACCAATATAACTACCCCCCCCTATTTGGCCAGATTAAAAAAGACCTGGAAGCCTGGAAAAAACACCAAATTTCATGGTTTGGGAGAATGGTCGCAGTAAAAATGAACGTCCTCCCAAGACTTTTGTATAATTTCCAAACTCTCCCAATCCCGGTGCCACAAGCAACGCTAAAAAATATCCAATCACTACTCCTCCAATTTATTTGGAATGACAAGAGACCCAGGGTCCCTCGATCAGTGATGCTCTCCTCAAGAGCAAGAGGAGGTGTGGGGGTCCCCGACATAGCCAAGTACTACACCGCAGCACAACTGAAGCAGGCTGTAGTTTGGAATTGCGATCCGGCCTCAGCTTCTTGGCTCGAAATAGAGTCACACTACGCCTGCCCCCACTCCCTCCAAGTGGCACTATGGACCACTGGCAGCAGCGGGGCTAGACCACCAAGGTTCAGCCTGGGAGCAATGAGATGCACGTGGGACGTATGGCTTAAAAGCAAAGGGAAGTATGGCCTGGTAGCGTCCCCCTCCCAGCTCACCCCAATCTTTGGGAACCCCAAATTCCCGCCAGGGTTCCCTAAGTCAATTTGACCAATTCCAGAGTCACAATATTAGGATGGTGGCCGATCTACTGCAGAAGGAGGAGATTGCTACTTACCAGGCGCTAAGGGATAAATTCGCGATCCAGGTTTTCCACATGTTTAAGAACCTACAAGTCCGTCACTTCCTATTGTCACAATCCCCAACCTCCAAATTCCCCCCGCTAACCAGATTAGAATCTTTATGTACCAAAAACACCTACCAAAAAGGTCTGATCTCCGAAATATATAAAGGAATGGAGCCATCCTCCAGTCCACCGAATCACCGTTACATGCAAAAATGGTCGGAGGAACTAGGCCTCCCAATAGACCTAGAAGACTGGGAGGAGATTTGAGAACAAGCCACTAAAACATCAATTTGCACAACAATAAAAGAAAATATCTATAAAATCATATTTCAGTGGTACCTGACTCCTGCTAGGCTGAGTCAAATCTACCCCGGCACACTAGACCTGTGCTGGCAGGGATGCGGTCAAAAGGGGGACATGGCCCACATTTGGTGGTCATGTCCGGATATTCAGAGGTACTGGACCATGATCCAGACGCTCATCCACGAGGTCTCGGGACTTCCCCTTCCCCTGGATCCACTGTCCCTGGTGCTGAACAAACCCATTGAGGACCTCCCGCTGCCAATGTCCAGACTAATCACGGCCATGCTGACAGCAGCTAGATGCTCTATAGCAGCCGCCTGGAAGCAGATTAAGGCCCCCTCGAGAACTACAGTAATTAGAAGAATTAATGAGGTTATGACAATGGAGAAGCTGACGGCTATGCTCCAAAAGAAGATGCCTCAGTTCTTGAACACCTGGGACCCCTGGTTAGAAGGATAGAACCCAAAAGGCCATCCTCCAGTACCATTGGAACCCCCCCTGTCTCTAGGGGGGGCAGGGGATGGGAGTGCGAAGAAGGGGAAAGGAGGGGCGACATCACAAAATAAGAAAAAAATAAACAGTAAAAGGCAAAGCACCCTTCCTACACCACCCATCCCCCCCCTTGTTTGTCTCCCCCCCTCCTCCCCCCTCCTCCCCCCCATCTTTCTCCCCCCCTCTTTCTCCTCCCCCTAAAGGAAACGGGAAAATGTTATTGGTCCCTGCAAGATTGTACCAAGCCAAAGTGTCATGGGCTTATGACACTCCTGTATGTACTGTAACTTTTGAACGTGTCCAATAAAAAAACTGTTATAAAAAAAAAACGAGGGGGGATCTGGGGGTCCCCGATGTGGTCGGGTATTATCTCGCAGAGCAGCTGAAGCAGGCTGTAGTTTGGAATACGACCGGCCTCCACCTGCTGGCTTGAGATAGAATCACACTATGCAGCTCCATCCAAACTTCAGGTTCTACTATGGTCCCAGGGAGGAAGGGAAGGAGGACCGCGGATGTTTGAGCTAGGAGCAATGAGATGCACGTGGACGTATGGCTCAAAAACAAAGGGAAATATGGCCTGCTAGCTACCCCGTCTCAAATCACCCCTATCTTTAGAAACCCGAACTTCCCGCCCGGGTGTTCTAAAAAACAATTTGACCAATTTCAGGGTTTTGGCATAAGACTGGTTGCCGATCTGCTGAAGAATGGAGAGATCCTATCCTTCCAAGAACTACGAGACAAATATTAATCACAAAACCTTCACTTGGCGCTGAGGCAAGTTGAAGGATATGGTCTGGATAAAGTTCTTCTTTTAGGTGATTACCTCAAGAGAGGAAGACAAGACATGCAAAAAACACTGCAATAGTGCATTGCCCAGGGCATTACCCAGGACGATAAAACTACACTGGGTGTCATCCAAAGTAATTAGGAGTTATCAATCACCATAATTGAATGAACTGGGGTATATATAGAAGCACAGACCCATGCAGCATCTATCCCTGATGAAGAAACCCACTATTAGGAGTTTCGAAACGCGTTGGAGGTTTTTTTGGCATTGCAGGGACACCGTAGCAGTGAGATTCTGGAGGTGACGTCAGCAGAGGACCGATCGACCAAACTTGCAGCAGCAGACTCCGAAGTAGAAGGCGTTTCTCCCCCAGTGACTGGCTATTTTCACCCCACAGCAAGCGGTACACCTGGCGAAAAGACCCTAAAACCAATGTGCATGTCCTACTCACCTTTGGTGAGTAGGATTTCAACTTTTATCAATTTTTATCAAGGTGGAGCAAGATCTATCTTCCAAGTGCAGCAGCACATGAAAGTTTTATATTAAATTGTATATGTTCTTTTATTATGTTGTGTAATTGTTTTACATTAAATTGTTTTACATTAAATTGCTCTGTTTAATCTATATTGTCCCTGGGTAATGCACTATTGCAGTGTTTTTTGCATGTTTTGTCCCCCCCCCCCTCCCTCTTGAGGTAATCACCTAAAAGAAGAACTTTATCCACGACCATATCCTTCACCTTGCCTCAGCGCCATAGGAGGTTTTTTCCATCCATACTTCTACATCTGGTTGGGAGAGACCAGAACAACCTTTTGGGCAGCTCCAGGACTACCTTTTGGACTTTGCATCACAGGTTTTTCTAATTGTCACATGTATTGATTTGATTTCCTTTTGTTCACACTAGCGCTATTTTGCACTTATATTTTCACAAAACCTTCACTTGTTTAAGCTCTTACAAATCAGGCACTTCCTGCTTTCACTCTCCCAAAACTCCAAATTCCCCCACCCACTAGATTCGAAACCCTATGCAGTAAAGGCAGTTACCAAAGAGGACTAATATCCGAGATCTATAGGGGGATAGAGTCAACATCAGACACACCGACCCACCATTATATGCAAAAATGGTCCGAGGAACTTAATGTACAAATAGAGAGGGACGAGTGGGAGGACATCTGGGAGATGGCTGCAAAAACCTCAATCTGCACAGTAACAAAAGAGAATATCTATAAAATTCTATTCCAGTGGTACCTGACCCCGGCTAGACTGAGCCAGATCTTCTCCGGCACACTTGACCTGTGCTGGAGGGGATGTGGTCAAAAGGGTGACATGGCCCATATTTTGTGGTCATGTCCAGAGATACAGAGGTTCTGGGCAAAGATCCAGACGTTGCTCCACGAGACCAAGGGGATTCTCTTCCCCCTGGCCCTGGTGCTGAGCAAACCCTTCGATGACCTGCCCCTGCCGATGAGTAGATTGGTCTCATCTATCCTGACTGTGGCTAGATGCTCAATTGCGGCAGCCTGGAAGCAGACTAAAGCCCCCGTGAGAAATACGGTAATTAGGAGGATAGACAAAGTAATGTCTATGGAGAAGCTCACAGCCATGCTCCACAAAAAAATTGAATGAACCACAGGCATATTGTAGGCTGGATAAATATCCCACTAGTACTTACCTCTTGGAGCTTCTTGGTCTCATTGAACTAGGTAAAAAAAATGATGGGTACTAACTGATATGGAGTCATCTTTTCTTTATAATTTACATCCCACTGTGCCTATTTATCACCATCTCCCAAAGATCCATAAGTCTCTGGTCTGCCATCCTTGAATCTTTGGGAGATGGTTTTTCTAGGTGTGTGGATTCTTATTTACAACCTTTCGTGAGAGGTCTCCCATCCTACTTGAGAGATTCATCAAAATTACTTTCTATTATTCAGGATATCACTTCATGTAACACGTACACCTGGGACACATTAGATGTTATTTCTTTATACACAGTTATTAATCGCCAATAAGGTATTAAGGCCATTAGTAACTTTTTGAGTAGTTCTAATTTACACACTTCACAGAGTACTTTTATATTAGATTCCATTATATTTTTATTACAGCACAATAATTTTCTTTTTGATAAACAATTTTATTTACAAAAACAAGGCACTGCTATGGGAACCTCTTTTGCACCCTCTTATGCAAATTTGTTTATGGGTCTTTGGGAGTCCATTCACATTTTTGGTGATACTAATTTATTTTTATAGCCATTTGATAGATGATTTACTTTTAATTTGGCAGGGAGACACTCAGACAACTGTAGTAACACTACAGTTACTAACTGCATTATCAACCACAAGGAGTTTATATTTACATCCCCCTTCAATTTGAGCAGATTTCTTTCAAGTATACATTTACTCTACGATGCATTGATAATTCCTTTCTTTAAGCAAGCTTATATACTTCAATCAATTACAGACGGTTATTTTGTTTTCATGATTTTGAAGCACTGAATCAAAGAACTGTGTTTATTTTTTTCTTACAATTTGTATACACAGCTCTAATTCTCTATAGGACACATAGATACTTGACTAGTAATTAAGGTTACTAAATAGCATATACTCATCTCTCCTTCCCTACAGAACAAATACTGTACAGAGTACTGGACTAGTAATTACAGTTATTAAATATCAATCTATTATATGTTAATATGGAATGTTGGACATGGTAATAGTGATTTGACCTCTCATAATATTATTATGTTTTACCCTAATCTATGTCACACAATCACCATCTTGCAGATTCAGGACTCTTTTTTTAAATTGCCTTTCAGATTGTGTACCTCAGAATATAGTTTATTCACTTAACAGCTTATTTTGATCTCCTAAATATGATTTCATGTTTTATTTTAATACATCCTTTTCCCATATTAGGACCAGACAGCACTGAGACGTCTATAGCCATATATATCCAGCTTAGCGTGTAAGTGAGTCACATTGGCCGGCCACTGAAAGGCGACTATCTCGTGCTCTGCATTGGTATGAACTAAACACACTAATATCATTTTCAGCTCTTTGTTTAAAAAAACAACAGGAGATTTTTTTTCAAAAATAATATTATAAAAATATGCTTGGCAATTAAAGTTGAAGCAATAATTGGACAATGGATTGCATTTGAAATTAACTGTGTTCATAATGTTTGTTTTCCATATACAGTAAATACTGAAAGTATTTGTCTTCTAAAAATGAAAGTGAGTGTGACATACAGTAGATCTATGGTTTAATATATACATTTATAGACATTTACAGTGTATATTACCTGCAGCTTCTGTCGCTTGTCTTTCACTGGCTCCTCCGATTTCAATGTGTGTAGCAGTATCTCATATTTATAGTCATATTTAACATGAAGACATGTCTGCTCATTTGTTGTAAATTTGGCAGCCCACTACATTTTACACTGGATTCAGCAATATCAAGTTGTTAATGGTTATTGTCCTAGTTGTATTGACATTGGCATGCATGCAGAACATTGTTGCATAGAGTGTCCATCAGGAAAAATTGGAAAACTCTCACATAGGGAATGAGTGGCATTTGCAATAAGGCATATTCATTCAATTCCAATAAGTGCTGCTTTTGTACAGATTTGCATTTCACCATACCCATTAAGCCCATGTCCAAACTGTGTGTTAACTGTTTTATTTTTAATGCAAATTGACAATGTCTATGAAATTCCATGTGATCTGCAAATATTGTTTGCAAATGATTACCTCCCAAACTTACAGTATATTTTTATGGAAAAATCATTTAGCTTATGTAGCCTCCCACATTTAAATGGTTAAAAGCTCACTCCATAGCATCTCCCACTCTCAGGGGATCTTGCCTGCATGCCGTATGATTGTGACAAATCTAATACAAAGTGCTTTTCCTGGTAATATACAGGTTAATAAAAGCTTCAATCAGACTTAGAACTTTGCAACTAATTTTGACAGATTTATTATAAATCATTCTTCCTGGTAATGCACAGGTTATTAAGAATTTATATTAGTGTTAGGGACCATTGAGATGTGGTCTGCCATGCAGTGGCTCAGGGGCTTACAACAATTTGGCCAAAATGTTAAACTAAAAGACCATTTTATTTAATAGATATTTATACATATAAATGTAGGCACTGTACCGTGTATAAGTTTCACTGGATGTGCACTGAGCTCTGTCTGTGTTTTATGTTCTGTCTCTGGTTTTAAATATATATTGCCATGCTCAGTAGCACTCCGCTGTGACACTTATATGCTTATATATATGTTGTGGTTATTTTGGGGGTTCAATATGTGCTTGTAGGTGTCCTGTATATTTTACAATTCTTGTTCAGCTAGTCTTAGCTGATTGGAGTGTGGCAACATCCTACCTAATTGAAGCTTACCCCCTCCCACATTTAAATGGTTAAAAGCTCACTCCATAGCATCTCCCACTCTCAGGGGAACTTGCCTGCTTGCAGTATGATTTTGACAAATCTAATACAGAGTGCTTTTCCTGGTAATGTACAGGTTAATAAAAGCTTCAATCAGACTTAGAACTTTGCAACTAATTTTGACAGATTTATTATAAATTATTCTTCCTGGTAATGCACAGGTTATTAAGAATTTATATTAGTGTTAGGGACCCTTGAGATGTGGTCTGCTGTGCAGTGGCTCAGGGGCTTACAACAATTTGGCCAAAATGTTAAACTAAAAGACCATTTTATTTAATAGATATTTATACATATATATTTAGGCACTGTACCATGTATAAGTTTCACTGGATGTGCACTGAGGTCTGTCTGTGTTTTATGTTCTGTCTCTGGTTTTAAATTTATGCATAGAGTGTTCATCAGGAAAAATTGGAAAACTCTCACATAGGGAATGAGTGGCATTTGCAATAAGGCATATTCATTCAATTCCAATAAGTGCTGCTTTTGTACAGATTTGCATTTCACCATACCCATTAAGCCCGTGTCCAAACTGTGTTAACTGTTTTATTTTTAATGCAAATTGACAATGTCTATGAAATTCCATGTGATCTGCAAATATTGTGTGCAAATGATTACTTCCCAAACTTACAGTATATTTTTATGGAGAAATCATTAAGCTTATGTAGCCCCCTTTCCCTATGCCTATAAGAAACTGCGGGTGATTACGCATGCTGCTGTTACCTGTGAGACTCACAGGAGTCCAAAGCCTCTGCCTATGGGTGTCTGGGGTACTATATCTCGTGGTGCAGCGCCTCCACCTATCAGGATCCCAGCGTAAGCGTGATGACTCCTCATAGGACACAATACCTACTATAAAACTTGTTATAATATAATGGCTTTAGTGTATTACAGTATAAAAAAGATAGCAAGATATATAATATCAATTCAATACAATGCACAATGCACTAACTGGCAGGATAGGACATATCTGCACGTGTCACTCCTCTTCCATGCTCCACCACTCCTCTAGCCACTGCCACTCCACCACTCCCATGCTCCACCACTCCTCCAGCCACCGCCACTCCACCACTCCCACGCTCCACCACTCCTCCAGTCACCGCCACTCCACCACTCCTATGCTCCACCACTCCTCGGGGACACCCTACTTCCCGAGATACAGGCCCCGTTATTGGGTGCCAGTATATCCTATGCATTTTATTCCCACGGTCACGTGACACGGACATTTAATGCATAGGAGATACCGGCACCCAATAACAGGGCCTGTATCTTGGGAAGTAGGGGGTCCCTGAGGCTATTCGCTATGGTAATAAAGTTTACTGTAAATTAATTTTTATTGCATAGGATTCATGACAGGGGTCTCTGGTGCTAATATTAATGGATTTCAGCTCCAGAGATTCCCGGCATCAATCCTATGCAGTAAAATTGCATTTTTTTTCTTAAATCCCACACTTCATTTTGTACACTTTGCCATCCCTGTAATCTCCTAAATCCCTATTAAATTTCTTCTTTTTCAGAATAATTAAATCTACCTCCTATTTGTTGAAATCTGTTTTCATAGATTTAACTTTTTCTGGGCTTACATTCTCCACCTCTTTTTTCAAGGATTCAATATGCGGAGTAATTTATTTTAAAACGGCATCATCATGCAAGATCAAGATGTTGAGGATTTCAATAGAACAAGTAGTGAGGGCCGATTCCCATTTATCTTTTAAGTTCTAAATCAGTAAATGGGAAAGCAGGAACAATCTGAATACAGAACCCCCTTGGTATGAACTTATTTTTGAGGTATCTATCTAAAGTAATTCTATTCCACCATGTGCGTACTTGTTTATAGAGTACATTTGTAAGTGACTTTATGTGGTCATACCCTGAAACATCTAGCAAGGGTGTACTTGTAGCAGCAGTTCTGCATCAACACAAAAAATTGAATCAGCAAGTCGCCGCTGTTCATTATCTAAAAAATCCATAATAACTTTAAATCGATTAAGTTATTTGAGCAGGTAAAAAGAATGACACTTAAGTCACAAAATAAGATAGAGACACACAGATAACCACATCAAAAAATCACTACTGTAATAGTAATAAATTACAATAAACCACAAAATAGAGCAAAAATAATGCCAGTGGTGGTGCTAAGGAGAAAGAAAATTTAAAAACACATGTAACGGGTATTCCCCCACCCAACCGCATATAGAGTATGTGTGAGGGGGAACCTATGTGTTACTGGGTGTGGTGTGTATACCTGCAGGTTCACAAGAGGCCTGAGTCTCCGCTTGCTGGGAACCTGGGGTGCTCTCTGGAATGTTTCTTGATCAGCGCCTCCACCTGTGCAGGATTCTAGGAGTATAGAATGTCCCCTACACAGGACCCGCATATAGTAATCACATACACTGGAGTATAGGTATAACCATTTACTATATGCAGCATCAACATAACACAATACACTCACATTAACCATATGTTATCAACTCAATAACTGTACCAAAGTCTCAAGTGTCAGTCACTCCCACTTAGGAGCGTACCCCGTGCCCACCACCGTGTACCCCCACACCGTGTCCACAGTATAACCCCCTTGTCCCGTGGTCAGCGCTGCCACGATATGTGAGTACTTTGTTGGTGCACTTATAACGATACCTGCCCGGTGTGGCGGCACCTGGCTGTAAAGGATCTTCTCAAAGGATCAGACGAGTTCCTGCACAACATCCAGGATCTACCCGCGTGGTGATCCGTCAGGGGCGATCCCACCTGAAGATAGTCCAGCTCTACTACTGGTGCAGGCTTGAGCCCAAGCCTCTTGGGGGAAGCACAGCGTCCGCTGTGTCCCTACTAGCAAACAGCTAATGGGGCAGGGTCCTTAACCTAGGGCCTGTCCCTACAGCACCACAAGCTATCAGGGGGCTCAGGACCTATCTGGGGCCTAGGGGGCTGCTGGCCTAATGCAGCGGGTCACAGACCCCTGCACTCACCTCCTTCCCCTATCTCTTCCTGGTCTTGACTGCCTCGCTTCTCCAGCGCACTAAATGTATCTATTTCTCCCTGTAGGGCAATCCTTCAGCCCTATTGGCTCCCTGGCATCACATGGGGTGCTGCTGAGGCTCATGGGACTTGTATTCCTTTCCAAGAGCCTTCCCTGGTAGGCTAGGGTTCACGCGCTTATCACTGCGCATGCGCAACTCATTAGGGCCGCCGGCACTCACTGCGCATGCGCAAATTCGTGCAACATGGTGGCGCCCTGCATGGGAGCCACCGGGGACCTCTGGAGCGCCGGGGACCTCCGGAGCACCGGAGCGCTCCCTGCTCGGCCCCCACCTTCCAGAATGGCTGGCGGGTCTGCCGCTTGGCTCCGGCAGCACCCACCATCGATCCCGGCCACGGAGGTAATGGGGTCGCAGGGCAGAGGGGGTGATCTGGCTACATACAAAGAGAAGAAAACCCACAAAAAGAATAATGAATGTTTAAAAAAGTTTACTAATGACCAACATTCAAAACGAGAGAAATATGAGAAAAAAGACAGATTAAGACCAAAGCAGGGACCAAATAAAAACTTCATAGAACATAAAGCAACAAAACCCAAAAGTATAAACAAAAAATGTAAGAGACATAAATATGATCTGAAGATAAAATACTGACAATAATACAATGGAATAAGGAAAAATGCCCTAACACAGACAATGGGAACTAAAAGTTCCCATTGAAAGTAATAACCTGCTGGTCTGAGAAGCACTCGTGTGCAAAACCGATGATCCAGATACACATGGCAGAGCAGAACTACACTCAGCTTTTCTTGTGCACTCAGCTTTTCTCGTGAAAAAGACAGAATCAGAAATGCATACATACAGTATGAAAGTACAAGTTCATATCCCTTTGATAAAACATATGCCTAGGAGAACCCTTGAAGATTATACTATACCATGAGCAGATGTTACTTGAAAATCGCAGTACCTCTAGCTAGCTTATACTAGCTGAGAACACAGCTCTTCCTGAGTTAATGTAATTGATGCAAATCACAGTGGGAAAACACCCATTTACAAACACAAAAAATCACATGAAAAGGGCGAAAACATGAATTCTCCCACAATTAGATAGATTGTAGTATTAGTGTGTCCTATCATTTGTAGATTGTAGCAATAGTGTATCATCACAGTGGCAGTCTGTGTAGGCAATTTCTCCAAATGCTATTAGCAAATATTAATATCAATATCATTAAATAAAGTCCCAAACATATTTGTAATGGTACTGCAGTGGGTATTTTCAGAGAACACAGCTTCCATGCTACAATAATTAATAATATAATACAATAATAATAGTCTGACTGATGTTTTGTGAGAAAATGTCTGGCAACAGATGTTATTTTTTTCTTTGCCACTATGTCCCATTGGGCATTTCTGATATTATGGGTATGTTCAAGGACACAGAATCTAATTTTCCGCGTTGTCATGTCCACATATATTAATTGGCATGGACAACACAGGTAATAAACAACCCCCTTGGATTTGCATGTGAGAAATTGCAATATATCATATTAATTGGCGCGTGCGCTGTTTTTACATGTTGCTGTCTGTAACATAAATTGGCATGCCGAGCAACCCCCACATTTGAAAAAACCTTTCTTGGTATTACAACCCAAAAAGGTGCCAGATTACATAGGGACATCATGGCTTTTCACCAATTTATCCTGGAGGTTGGGTGATCTTCTGATTATCAAGTTTACTGTGTCACCCAAAACCTTCCTAAGTTCTATGTCAGTTAACAAAATACCCCAACATTTGCTAATTATAGTTATTAATTGTGACCATTGATTATTAAATGTTCCAATGAACCTTATGACTGGATGTTCAATTTTTTTTGCCTTGGATACTAAGAGAGATTGGCGTTCCCTTTTAAAGCTATTTTTGGAGCCCTGGTTAATCATACTATTACTGTAGCCACCGCAATGGAAACACTGCTTTAAATCATCTGCTCTTGCATGGAATGTTTCAAGAGAAAAACAAATTCATTTCAAAAGCAAAGATTCACCACCGGATATGCCTCTAATTTGGTGAGATGGGTGAGAGCTGGTAGATTGTAGTACTGTATTGGATGATGTATTTTTGCGATGTATATCTGTAACAATAATCCTTCCAAATTAATACTTATTTGACGGTCAAGAAATGCTATTGTGGATTTACTCCACTGGGAGGTGCATTTAATATTGTTCTAGTTGTGGTTGATGACAACGCCGAATCACTCAAAATCCCCATGGGATCATTGCCAGAGAATGAAGAGTTTGTCGATGTACCTCAACCACAACAAAACATGCCTTGTTACAGTAGATCTTGGTTGTTTTCTATAAATACCACCTCCCGTTCCACCACCCCAGGAACAGATTTGCATTGGAGTGTGCACATGTTGCACTCATCGCCCTTCCCCTGATTTGCAGAAAAAAATTATTTTTGAGCACAAAATAATTGTGTGAGGATTAAATAACAAAAATTGCATTAGTGTATTAACAAGATCAGAGCTAATATTTTGAATGGACAAGAAGTATTTCGCTGCGTGTAGACTGTCCTGATGTTTAATACAAGTATATAAGCTTTCAACGTCACACATGGCCATAATTGTCTTCTTGTCCACCGTTATCTGAAGCCTTAATAACACGTCCATCGTATCCCACACATATGAAGGGAGGGTCTCAACGAAAAAAAGGTAAAAACAATAAAGGAATCAGTAAATGGGCTTTGACAACCCCCCTATGCCTGAAACAATAGGTCATCCTGGGGGTGGGAAAGGTTCTTAGGAATTTAAGGTAGTAAATAGAGTGTGGGAACCACGGGATGCGTAAATCTTAGAACTTCAAAATTTAATTTTGAAATAGCTCCAAGAGATAGGGCATGTCATGGAAGACCAGGTTTATTAACACCTTTTATACCGGGAGCATATGATTGAGCAAAACAAGGAGGTAAAATAAATTGTAATTTATTCCAGGAAAAGACATACACACAATGGATCACAATATGCAATAGAAAACAAACTTACTGGGGATCTGGGCTAACAAACGAAACTTTCCTAGTCCAAATGGCTACAAAATTAGGTCTGTACGAGTCCTTTCCAATGACCGGTAGGTACTCACAAAAGTCCTGGAATGCAATTCAGCAAACAATTCAAGCCACGACCGCTACGTTCTGTTTTCAGAACTTGGCCCCTGAAAAGCAGGCATTTGAAAAAATTTGCCTTGAATTTCATGAAGCCGGCTCGCGTCTATACAATATCTCTCAGAGGATCTTTAAATTTGCCGCTGATGGTTTGGTGCTTAGAATCTGCTGTCCTGATGGGCTGCAAGGGTTCTTATAGGTTTTGGAGTCACATTCTCAAAACACTACAGCCAATCAGTGCGTGGTAATTTCTCTCTCAGCCTATCACCGATTTACCGGTATCCTGAAGCCAGGCGGACACCAATTTAAACTCTGCTAAAGGGCATGAGCCAATCTTTTATCATATTGAGTCCTCCGCTGTTCCAGGCTCCGCAAAGTCTGGGGCTGGGAAAATGGTGTCCGGATAGCCCTTTGTGCTACCAAGGTATGGGTACTTGAGTGTAACTCCAATACTCTGCCTGTTCTAACACCTTGGCATCCCTGAGGCTTTAAAGTCTGGGACCTGAGCAGACACAGTGGCACCAAGACTGGTGGCCATCTGGTCTCTCGGAACCCAGGACTTATAAATCCCACCGTTCATATACAAGTTACAAGTATATTTTCCTATTAAATGTAATCCTTTAATAAAATATACCTTTACACTGTATCTTGTGCTAAAAATGTCTAAGTCCCTCTTTCTGGTGTCAGGGAAAGAGTAAGAAGATATATCTCTACTCTTACTAACCTTATACCTGCCACACTGTTGAAACCTGACTTTACATTTGGCACACAAATAAAAACCTCTCAGCTTTATCACATAGCTGAGGCACCACCTGATCCTCTATGCCAGGGTCAGGGTGACTTGGGCATGAACTGGGCATCCCCCCCTTATACCCAGACCCATGTACCGTTGTGGGGATACCTGAATCCCCTATGCCCTTTTTACCTTTCTGGTCTGTGCTGAAGAAGGGAACCTTGGCAGTGAGTCACAAGAACGTATCCAGGGTAGGATTTTGACCAGAGAACTGTGCTTCAATGTATCCGAGAATCTTACCTGATTCTCGGGTACATCTTTGGGGTATCCCGTAACTCGGGGACCCCGCTACATATCCACAATCTGACAAGACTTTCTCTGCAAAAACCACCCTGAAACTCCTAGACTTGTAATCTCTACTTGCTGGCACTCCTAGAAACAAATAATAGGAAGCGCTCTACACATATAGAGTCCAAACCCTTAGAGATAAAGTGATGCTTGAACAGTTGAATTGTTCCCAATTCCCAGCAGCAGCAAAATGTTCACAATGTTCAGCGCTCCTCGTTATATGAAAAAGACGTGAGAAAGAAAAAGGCAATAGTGAAGTACGTTCACATACTAGAATCAGCACAAAAGGTGGTAATATATGCACTTACTTAAAAGTGCCTATACCAGGCACGTAACGGTATCTTTTGCAGGCAAATCACCTTCGTTTTGGCAATAACTTCAAGAGGAAACTTCTTTTTATAAAAGCTTCTGCTTTATATAAAAGTACTAATAGAGAAACAGAACCCCAACGGAGAGCACTCAACAGTGCACAATATACAGTGAAGGAGATAGTGTGGGATGCAATATGTATAGTGAGTAGGTTAAAATATCATTTATTGGAGTCTTAACTCAATTAAAATAGGGCGGACACTAAGTACCAGGGTGATATGTGCTAGTAGGCCAAAAAAGCGCAGCGAAAATAAAAGGCACCAGACTCATGTGTAAAGTGTTGGCTATTACCCTTGATCATATATGCAGGGTAAAGTCGGATGTTACAAACAAACACAGGTGTCTGTGTATATAGTGTGTAAATCACAGATACAGCCCCTATATCAATCAGGTGTCTAGCTTATGGCTGGACGAAAAGCGATGAGCAGGAGCATACTTGATGCATCGAGCAATTTAGTTACTTAATTAATTTCTTCTATTTCTTTCACTCAATTTGCCACTTAGGCTGTGCTCCGCTACATAGCCTGACTATAGTTTCCTTGATACACGCACAATTCTGATGCCACAACTCCAACTCTCTTCTATCTTCACAACTCGTCGCATGGGAAATGTGTTCTCTGAAAATACAAACTACCATTCGTAGCCTGTTCGGGACTTTATTTATGACATTAACTTTTATATCTGCAATAGTGTGGAGAAATTGCCTACAACAGGTGCCACTTGTTTATACACTATTGGCACAATCTAAAAATAAAGACACACTAATATAAATCTATCGTAATTGTGGGAGATTCATGTTTCCAAACCCTTTTATATGTGATTTTTTATGTTTGCAAGTGAGTGTTTTCCCACTGTGATTGCATCAATTACTTCAACTCAGGAAGAGCCCCATGTCTCACCTTATATTAGCTAGTTGAGATACTTTGTTTTTCAAGCAACACACCTGTCTCATTATACATTATACGCTGCAAGGTTTCTTCTCCTTGGCATATGTTTTATCATAGGGGTTATGATCTTGTGCTTTCCATATGATATGCATTTCTGATTCTTGCATTTTCACAGAGAAAGTTTGTCGATTGTAGTTCTGCTCTGACGTTTATCTGGATCATCAGTTTTGCACCATGTACTTCTCAGACCTGCAGTGTCTTACTTTCAATGGAACTTTTTAGTTCCCTTGTCTGTGTTAGGGCATTTTCTTTTCCATTGTATTATTGTCAGTATTTAATCTTCAGATCATATTTAGTCTCTTACTTTTTTGCTTATATTTGGGTTTTGTTGCTTTATTTCTAGTGGTTGGCGGTTTTCTTTTGTCCCCGCTTTGGTCTCAATCTGTCTTTTTCTCATATTTCTCTCGTTTTAATTTGTAGTCTTTAATAAAAAAAATTTGAACATTATTATTTATCAGAGTGCTTTTTGTGGGTTTTGTTCGCTTTGTTTTTTGATATTTTATTTCCCCTTTTCACCACCACTGGCATTATTTTTGCTCTCTATTTTGTGGTTTTTTTTGGTACTTTATTATTATTAGTGTTTTTTTTGATGGCTTTATTTGTTGTGTCTTTATCTTATTCTTTGACTTAATATGTCATTCTTTATACCTGCTCAATCATTTATTTAATTAAGTTATTATGGATTTTATAGTTAATGAACACGGCGACTTGCAACAGCTGACCTCAATTTTTTTGTGTGTTAATGCACATCTTGCTGCTACAAGTACACCGTGCTAGATGTTTTCAGGGATGACCAAATAAAGGCACTACAAAAATTTACTCACTATACAAGTACGCACACTGTTGGAATATGAACTACTTTAGATAGATACTTCAAAAATAATTTAATTCCAAGGCTTTCATTATACTTTTCCTGCAATCCCCATTTACTGATTTATTTACTATTTTTTAGGGGCCCTTTGACGGTGAGGGTTACCAGGCTCAATAATAAGGTTTAGCCCACTTGGTTTCCCCTGATCTGTGTTTTGGGTTCCTAGAGTGTCAGGTCTTTGTCATGACTGTCGTTCATGCATTACTGTGATGGTGTGTAAATTATGTACAATACGAATTTTTGTGTTTTTTGCCTTTCCAGGAGTGGCCAGCAACAAAATGTTCACAATGGTTCAGCGCTGCCTCGTTATATGAAAAAGACGTGAGAAGAAAAAGGCATAGTGAAGTACGTTCACATACTGCTGCGGCCGAGTTTATTCGAGCATTTGCCCCGGTCTACGCTCGAGCAGTACACTTGCGCGCGCCGGAGGGTGCCGGGCGCGCGCCGAAGCACGGAGGAGCGCCCTCCCATCGGGGCTTTCTTCCTCCCGCTGCCGGGTCCCCCGGAATCCCCTGCCGCCGTCTCCCACATCGTCGCACCAGGGCTCCCTCGAGCCCTGGACGCGCTGCAGTGCGCAGCGCACCCTTACCGTGACCGGCATCGGTGACGCCTGCACGCCGAGGGATGCCACTAGCAAGCCGGGAAATCCTCCCGGCTTGCGGAACTGGCCGCAGTGCAATAAAACGTGTCGCCATGGTACTAGTATCAGCACAAAAGGTGGTAATATATACACTTACTTAAAATTGCCTATACCAGGCACGTAACGGTATCTTTTGCAGGCAAATCGCCTCCATTTTGGCAATAACTTTCAAGAGGGAACTTCTTTTTATAAAAGCTTCTGCTTTATATAAAAGTTCAGGTACTGTTTAACACATTACAGTGTAAAAACAATTAGAGGCAGAACCAGTTCGTGTGCTCTCCCCCGGTTTCTCTGGCAACATCCACATGATTCAGTCGGCGGTCACTTCGGTCTCTGGTGTTACAACAACCTGTAACTGGTCCTCCAGAACCCTACGCATTTCAAAGGTAGTCCTTCTTCGCAGGGGTAAGTATGTGTGAATCCTGGTGCTCCTTTCTTTTATACCCCTCCACGCAATGTTATATTAAATTATTTTATTATAATAAATTGCGCACACTGGGGTAACATAGAAAATGCATAATAAAACAATTCTTAAACAATTTAAAAAAATACATACATTTAAAAATAAAACGTCTATATAATGAAATATCAATAACGAATAGAATATAATTAGTGATTAAATTATAAAAGTGATCTTCAAGAGAAATGAATTAATTTGTTAGAAAGATCTCATACAGATAACTAAGTTAGAAAGCATCAAAGGTCAAATTGATGTTTAGTCCTCTAGGTTTAATGTTTTTAATTTATGAAATCCATAATGTTTCTCTTTGGGATTTTTTTGAATCAGATCCCCTCCTCTATTAGTTATATTCATTTTATCAATACCCCATGAATCTTATCCCTCTGGGATGCTTTCTTTCTCTAACGTACTTATCTGTATGAGATCTTTTTCTAATAAATTAATTCTTTTCTCTGATAGATCACTTTATATATTTAATCACTTTCATATTAACAATATATTATCACAGAATTATAATAATGTATATTAATTATTATCACATAAACTCACTTTAATAATGTATTACACACGAAATAAGTTAATTATATAGCATCGTTAACATAACTTCCTCACCTATTCTGTAATTGTCTGCGATCAGAATATCTTACTATCAAATTGTCTTCAGATTCGGTTTATTGGTATATTCTATATAGAACGTTTTATTTTAGATGTAATTATTTTTTAAAATTGTTATATTAGAATTTTTCATTATGCTTTTTCTATGTTACCCCCTTTGCGCAATTTAGTTATAATTAAAATAATTCATATAACATTGCGGGGAGGGGTATAAAAAAAGGAGCACCAGGATACACCATACTTACCCCTGATGAAGAAGACACACCTTTGAATAACCACTAGGTTGCCGGGAGGACCAGTTAACGGTGCAACACCATCAGACCGGAAGTGACGTCGAATGCGACTGGATCGGCGTTGGTGTCGCAGAAACCGGGGGAGAGCACACGAACTGGTCTGTCTCTATTGTTTTTACACTGTAATGTGTTTAAATCATACCTGAACTTTTATATAAGCACGAACCTCAGGGGAAGGCTGGGGAGGGGGAAGGGAAGGAATATACCCCTCAAACTGCTGGAAGATTGAAATCTTGGTGCTACAATCTGGGTTGGGTATGAACTATACGATAATAGAAAAAACCAAACCCCAACGGAGAGCACTCACCGTGCACATATACAGTGAAGGAGATAGTGTGGGATGATATGTATAGTGAGTAGGTTAAAATATCATTTATTGGAGTCTTAACTCAATTAAAATAGGGCGGACACTAAGTACCAGGGTGATATGTGCTATTAGGCCCAAAAAAGCGCAGCGAAAATAAAGGCAACCAGACTCATGTGTAAAGTGTTGGCTATTACCCCTTGATCATATATGCAGGGTAAATCGGATGTTACAAAACACCACAGGTGTCTGTGTATAAGTGTGTAATCACAGATACAGCCCCTCTATATAATCATTGTCTAGCTTATAGATGATAGTGACTGTTGTTATGTATACTAGATCACTATCTACTCAGGTGCGTACACCAAGTGAGTCCATACCACAATAGGAAAGCAGGGATGAGCAGATCGCTGCTTAAGTCCCTGGGAGGTGCTACTACATCAAGGCACCATAGCTTGTAAGATCCACACCTCGCTGTAAAATCCCCCGCCATCCTCCTGGGAGGGGGTGTGGGGGTGTATCTATTATAAGCGACAAAGATTGGCTGTAAAACCCGTTGGGTAGAAAAATTTAGATCACAAGTAGTGTCTACATACACTTAGAAAAAATATAAAAAACAGCACGAGGTACTGGTAGCAATAAAATTGGCAGGAACCGCGACCAAACTGTGTCAAACATACACATCTGCTAATGCCTGGTGTGTCGCAGGTCTCCGTAGTGACGTCATTACGTCAAGGGGGCGGGACCAACGCTCGCGCGATCGGAGCGCGTCCTGACCCAGAGTAACTCCCTCACAGAGAGTTACATGTGAGCTTAGCTCGATACTAATTCATGCAGGCAGAACCGCGGAGACCTGCGACACACCAGGCATTAGCAATGTGTATGTTTGACACAGTTTTTGGTCGCGGTTTCCTGCCAATTTTATGCTACCAGTACCTCGTGCTGTTTTTATTATTTTTTCTAAGTGTTAGTAGACACTCTTGTGATCTACATTTTTCTACCCACAGGTTTTTACAGCCATCTTTGTCTGCTTATAATAGATCCACCCCCCACCCCCCTCCCCAGGAGACGGCGCTGGGGGATTTTACAGCGATGTGGTGTGATCTTACACAGCTAGGTGCCTTGATGTAGTAGCACCTCCAGGGACTTAAGCGGCGATCTGCTCATCCCTGCATTTACCTATTGTGGTATGCCACTCACTTGTTGTACGCACCTGAGTAGATAGTGATCTAGTATACATACAACAGTCACTATCATCTAT